>WOXC01011020.1:0-363634 GCA_011680675.1 Gymnobelideus leadbeateri | reverse complement strand
AAGTCTTGTGAGCTTTGAAAGGTCAAAAGAACTACCAAAGATTTAAGAACTGGAGTCCATTACATAATTTGCAAGTGAGGAGACAGTCTGCTTTACCCAATTCAGCAGTGAATCAACTGGAACACTGAGGCACCATGCCCTGTAAGAAAGTGAGTGGTTTGTCTATCAGCTATACAAGATCTGAAAGTTAAGTCAGCCAGAGGACTATTTAATAGAAACCACTTTAAGTTTGAACCCACTCTTCCCCAGTACCAATGTACAGAGGATCTCATTCAGGAGATGCTTTTTTACTTTGGTTTGTACAATATCTTTTTGCTGTTGTTTTATTATTTACTTTTTCTTGTGATGTATTTTAAAATAAATATCCCTTTATAAAAGTTAACAAATTAAAAACTGGTCAAAATAATATTGAAGTGCTAACTATTGAGTTAATTTATATTAAGGAAACTTAAACTGGCTAAATTATGTTGATGAGACAATAATGGGAATCATATTGAGAGAACACACTGTATTGAGGATCATTAATTAGAAGAACTCATAGCCCCTCAGGAGTACCCCTCAAACCTTGATGAGAGAAGAAGCAGTAGCTGTGCTTTGGGGCTCTGGCATGTTCTCATCCTATTATGCTACTGGTTATTTTATGTTATTCATTTATTTATGAAATATAATTTAAAATTAATCAGAGTATTAGAATTGAAAAAAGGCAATAGCATCAGTATTCGGTAGACTGTACAGTATAGCAGTACCCCAACCCTGACTGCACAATCCTCGTCAGACCAGACTGGAAGAAGTATGGTTGGTAGAGGATGTCCAAAAAAACTAAACGATCAGTTTTCACACTCATCTCCAGCCATTCCTAAAAGGAGTAATTAAGGTTTTCATTTAGATCTTTTCCACTCATGAACAAAGCTTCCCAATGAGTCACTTTCTAATTTATTGAGGTGACTCAAAACCTCAAGAATGTTCTACTCAAGGTGGTGTGGGCTACTAGGCAGATTGCATCTGGGGCTCATTTCTAATACTTTTCAGGTATGGCTATTTAATTTGCTACTCTGACTCTTTCCCACTGGACAAGAGGGGCTAGGGGAGTGATTTCCCAGCACAGGGAATAAACTGCCTGATTATTACAGTCATGCCCGTGCAGCTGGAGAGGAAATATACAACAGCTTCCCTAGCATGATGTTCCCCTTAGCCCTTCTTTTAAAATCAACCATGCCCTTGATTTTCTTTCCTAAAGCCTCGTGGGTGAGGTCGCAGCATCGCACAGATGAGGAAGCTGAGACAGGAGAGCTAGGTTGTTCATAGTCACATTGTTAGGAAATAGAAGATCTGAACTTTTAACCTTTAAGTCAACTTTCTACAATAACACAATAAGGCCTTGTTGTCCTTAATTGTTCCATTTATCACAGAGTTTGGATCAGTGATTCCAACTGATCCAAATGCAATTATTAATACAACTTTGGGAAATATCTACCAAAGAAAGCATTAGGACTTCACTGTACTCTCTCTCAGTATATCATGTAGCTGCCAATTCAGACTATTTTCACATAGAAATAAGTGGCATCAGTATAGCAAATGTAGTTTTTAAAAAGGATTAAAAATAGGCTTTAGACCTCAGGCTACAGCTTTTCCTCTGCTGTTCCAAAAAAGCCACCAATCATATCACTGAACCTAAATCCCAATATTTCACCTTTCCAACAGATTTTGAGAGTTGTGAGTATATATAGATGTTCAGCTTAACTTTTAGAGGAGCGATTAATCTGGCAAAATCATTTTTAGGGGTTTTATAGGATGGATTTTTTTACTATTAAAATGGGAAACAAATGTAACTTCAAGCTAATAAGTAGAACTTTAAGATTGGGTAAAGTGACAGCTCTTTGTGCCTAATGTCTACAGAGGGCTTCTAACAGTTTCAGTCTTCTTTTCAATCAACCCGATTCATAATGTTTGCAGATTACCCTTGGCCACCTCCATAGCTGTATTATCAGCAATCAACTCCATGCTGGGGACAGGGAATAAGTACAAATGAGGACAATGCCAAAAATAGCCATTTTCAGGTTAAATGCTTGAATTACAGAAGGATGAAATTTGTAAGGATGCTTTTTTATTTGTGCCAATAGAGCTTGAAAGAATGGATAAATTAGATAGAATGAATTAATAAATAAGTGGACAGGATGATAGATGAGAGGGGGGAATAGGGAGAGGGAGACAGAGAGAAATAAAGTCATTTTGAAGAAGAAATTGTGAGGAGAGTTTGGCAGAAATGCTCTCATTTCTAGCAGGATTCTTAATCTGGAGTCTATGAACATTTTATATATAATAACAGCATACATAGTTTGTAACTGTATATATGCACTTAAAAATATTATTCTGGGAAAGAGTCCATTGACTTCACCAGACTGCCAAAGGGATCCATGATATGAAAAAGGTTAACAACCCCTGATCCATTGTAATATTTTTGTAATATGAGTGATACTACAAAGCAAATCCCTAAGAGACAAATCCAACAGTCAAATTCATAGGTCTAGGAGCAATATGGGTATAAATGATTGCTTCATTAGTAAAAACCAGACAAGCAAGTATACACGTTTACATACATTAGTGATCTAGGGTTTTATCTACATGGGGTCTCTATCCACTGATACAAATTGAAGCCCCTCCACAATTCAGTTGATAGTCTTCATGAATTGTTGTGCCCATAAAAATAGAGTTCAGAACAGCTTAGTTTGAAGCCTGCCTCAGATATTTGACCCTGGACAAGTCATTTAACATCAGTCTGTCTCAGTTTACTGATCTATAAAATGGAGATAATACTAAGGGTTTTTGTGAGGATAAAATGAGCTAATATATGTAAAGTGCTTTCCAAACTATAAAACTCTTTATAGTTAGCTATTATCATCTTCATGACTTGATAAAGTATCTTCCTATACCTTTTCCACAAGAGAATAGAATTGTCTTTGTATATTAATAGAAAATCCATGGTATAGCATGGCTCAGTAGAAGATCTTTTAGAGTTATAGATTCAGTGTAGGGGTTGGAGTAAGGGTATGAAGAACCTTAGAAGTAATTGAACTTAATCTTCTTATTTTATAGATGAGGACACTGAAGTGACTAGGTATCTGGGACAGTATGTGAACAGAGACCTTTCTGGCTTTGAGGCCTGTGTTCTTTTTACTACCACTAAGTTGCATTTTATCACAATATCTTCCCATTCCAAGATGTACTGCTCCAGGAAATTACAGAAATCCAATGTCCCAGAAATGAAAGGGACTTCAGAAGAAAGTAAAATATTTCAATTTATATGTGGACAAGAATTCCCTCTACTAGATCTCCAAGGTGTCATCCAAGATGGTCAGTGATAGGTAACTATCTACACTTCCCCGCATAGACATACCACTCTTCTCTGTAATTTTTCTGCCTTAGAAAGCTTTTCATTGGACTTCAGAGTTTCAGTGAATGCCTGATTTTTTCAATGTGAATATTTCTTGCAAAAATCTGAATCACAATTCAGCCATGACTTCTTGTCCTATGCAAATCTTGTCCATGTGATCCCATAAGTAGAAGAAATTACTAGAGACTGCCTAAAAATTTTAAAAATCACATAGCTACTAATTACAGACAGTCTGCATAACATAACTTACTTTCACTATATAATCAACCCACCTCCTTTACCAATATCTTTTATAGCAGAGAAGTCAGCAACAACTTTTGGGTGACCAAAACTTTTAAGTGAAGCAACTTGAAGAAGATTAAAATGTAATTGGGAGCTGTTTAACAAAAAAGAAAAAAAATACAATACAACATAGAAAATGTTAATTTGTACTTTTTAAGTAAACATGTGACCAGCATTTGTACTTTAGTTTAACACCACTGTTTTACAACATATATTGTATGAAAATCATCATCAGTAGTTGATATATTGCAGTGTATTTACTTTCATCATAGACCTGTTGTCATTTGAGTCAATACAAGTTTGATTCTCCATAGATTATGATGTTCTATGATTAGCCACATGGTATTCCTGGAAAGGTACTGTGTCATGAAGGTGGGTTTTTGTTTCAGAGAATAATTTTTGAACAATGAAAGCACTGCACAATTTGTCACCTGTAACTCAGACCAGTCTTCCTACTCTTCAATTCTGGCACCATTTCATTGTCTTTCCAGTGTGTGTGTGAATTTTGTGTATGTATAAATATATACTGTATATAGGTGTATATGTGTATGCTTATATGTACTCATACATGTGCTCATAAATGTTTATTTATATTTGTATGTTAGATGAGAAACCCATAGAATCAATGGGCTATGTGTGCATGTTGTAGACTAGACATTCTGAACCAAAATCTCCCTCCCTATAATTTCTACTGCTTGATCCAACTTCTGTTCTCTTGAACCAAGCAAAATAAATCTAATTCTTTTACATGATAGTCTTTTAAATGTTTATAGACAAGGATCATGACTGCTGTGATATTAGTAAAACAGAGAAGACATGAGTTATCCCACACACTATGAAAAGAAAAAAAAACTGCTATGAACCAAAATGTTTTGGAGCAGACCTGGGACAGTTGGAGCTAACTTTGCCCCAGGTGTATTGATTTGGTGTGGACCATTTGGACAAGGTGAACATAATATCAGTTTTAGGAGTTTGGCAGAGGGGTTCTTAGACTTCAGGGAGCCTTTTTGCCAGTTATTTTTACTGTCCTTGCCAATGGCTTTTACATACTTTTACCTTCCAGGATTGTTTTTTTACCAGCCTGTGGGCTGTCTTTTACTTGAGGATTGTTGGATGGTTTTTTGTTAAAGGGATTATTTACTTGAATTCTCAAGCTTTGAGTGATCCACTATATTAAAAGTCAGAGCATATAGATTCTCTAATCTATAGAATCTTCCCTTCTCAGTCTAAACATCTCCATTTCTTTTTCCCAGTCTTCGTCTGGGATTCTTCAAACTTTCACCATTTCCAATTTCCGTCCTCTATATATAATCTATTTCTCAACATCATAACATAACAAAGCATTCTACACACAGCTTATAAAGCACAGCAGAATTAACACCTTCCTCATTCTGGTTATTTCCCTCTTAATATAGCTAAAACAGCATTAGCTTTGGGGGCTAATATAATGTTGACTCTAGTACTTTCTGCATCAACTGTTGTCTAACTACATCACTTCCATCCTCTAATTGTGCAGTTAATTTTTTAAACCTCAAATGTCATACTTTACATTTTTCTTAGCAACTAATTTTAAGCCTTGAAGAGGGTCTTCAGAATTCTGGATGGCTCTCCAACAGAGCATTTATTAGAGGACAAGTGCAAGACAGAAAAGATGAGAAGGCATGAATGAAATTAATATGTACCCTTGGAAATTGTATCAACATATCTCTGATCTACACAGATCCACTAATACATTAGATTTACAATCTCATCAGTGTGGGAACTTCCCTACAACCAGGAAAATTTCAACCCACACATGACCTATCATCTTGTGTCATTCTGCTCCATGGCCTCCCATAAATCCTTTATAGAGAGTGTTCTGGGTATTTGAAGTACTTTCATGTGGGGAAGGACTGATCATTATTTTTTTGAACCCAGAAGGCAGAAGGAGGAGCAAGGAATCAAAGTTTCAGAGAAAACTTTGGCCCTGATGTCAGGGAAAACATCTTTGTAATTAGAATTGTTCAATAGAATAATGACCTGCTTAAGGAAATATTGGTCCACTCTTATTGAAGGTCTTTAAGCAGAGGCTGGATGATCATTTCTTAGGTATTTTATACTAGGAATTCTTTTAGTTCTAGATTGGAATTTTAGCTGCTAACTTCCAATGAAAAAAGTCCTGTGAAAAACTCCAATGATTCATTAAATATTTCTCTTTCTCATTATTGCTTAAGTTAAAGGAATGTATAGTATAAATGTGAGTTGGAAATATTATATTGAGAGTCATGTAATATTAGACAATCTTCTGAATCACCTGGTAGAATTCCTTCATTTTTGTAAATAAGGATTCTAATATATGTGGAAATAAAGTAGTTCATCCAATACATGCAGCTAATTAATGGCACAGTTGAAGTTATAAACCAGATCTCCTGATACAAACTAGTGTATACACAATACTGCTGTTTCTTTCACTTGTGGTGTGGTCTCTCCTTTTACTAGGAGAGATAAATTCAGGGAAATAAAAGTGCAAAGGTTCTTGAATCTCAAGGTTGGAAGGTACTCAAAAGGTTACCTAATCCAACCTCCCTTTCAATGCATAATTTCCTCTACATTATATCTCTGTTAGGTGGTCAACCCACCTCTCCCAATGAGTCAGAGATAAATATCTCATGAATCAACAACTCCATCTAATTGTTGGAGAATTGAGACTGCAAGGTGATACAGTGGATAAACCTCAGGATGTAGAATTAGGAAAACTTGAGTACAAATCCAGACTCAGACACTTGTGTTCCTGGGCAAATTACATAATCTCTGTCTGTCTTCATTTCCTCATGTATGAAACGGAAATAATTATAGCACCTCCTTCCCAGGGTTGTGGTGAAAATAAAATGAGATAATATTTATAAAGTGCTTTTCAAACCTTAAAGTACCATATACATTTATTCATTTTTATTTATTTGTTTCAGTCATGTCTGACTCTTCATGGCCACATTTGGGGTTTTCTTGGCAAAGATTCTGTAGTGGTTCATCATTTCCTTCTCCAGCCCATTTTACAAATGAGGAAACTGAGGCAAATAGGGTTAAGTGACTTGCCCAGGGTCATACAACTAGTAAGTACCTGAGACTGGAGTTGAAACAGGTCTTCCTGACTCCAAGTCTGGTTCTCTATTCACTCTGCCACCCAGCTGTCCCTGCTATATAAATGCTAGTTATTATTATTAGCCTTAATGATTAATGAGGCAATTCTTCCTCAGACTGAAGCCAAATATTCCTCCCTCTAAATTTACACGTTGGCTTTTTTTTTTTTACAAGATACAGATCAATAGAAAAAAGTCAAATCATACTTTCATATAACAAACCTTTAATTTGAGGACAACAATCATGTCCCTCCCCATGTCTTTTCTTCTTCAGGCAAAACCTCACAATTGCTCAATTCTCTCACCACTTTTCAAAATCATTATTGCTTCAGTTGCCCTCAATGTCTCCAAACCCACATACTCTCTGAAGGGGTATCTGAAGTCTCTCCTACCTGGGTATAGGGCCCCTTCTTCCTAGAAATAAAGAGGAAGAGCCAGGGATTGAGAGGTGAGATGTATTGGTTCATTTTACTTCTTTTTTGTATTTTGCTTTTTGGAGGGGGAAGGTAGGGCAATTGGGGTTAAGTGACTTGCCCAAGGTCACACGGCTAGTTTTATGTCAAGTGTCTGAGGTCGAATTTGAACTCAGGTCCTCCTGACTCCAAGACTGGTGTTCTATTCACTGCACCTCTTAGCCACCTACTTTTATTTCTTTTCTGTAGTATTTGTACACTATTATTGTTTTTCTTCTGGATAACACAGAGTACAGGAACAGGCTGAGAAGAAGAGAAAAAGGTGCTGCTTAGGGTTTTTGATCTTTGTTTTGAAACTAATACAATAAAAGAAGGAATTCCCTAAATCCCTCACAAATAGTTCTAATTTCAATGTAAACAAAATGGGATTGCTGTGAATTTTGTTTGACTAAAACTTTGAAGGAACTGTGCTTTCATCAGTATGAGTTCTTTTTGAATCATAGAGTTGAAAAAAATTAAAAGGTGATCTAAAATTCTCATGTTATTACATACATATGTATATATAATGACAAGAGCCATTCCCTAATATGGAAATTTCCAAAAGATATGAACTGGTAGTTTTAAGAAGAAGAACTGTAAACTATCAACAACCATATAAAAGAATGGTATGAATCATTAATGATAAGCAAAATTCAAATAAAAAAATAATCCTGAGACTTCACCAAAGATCTGTCATATTGGAAAACATGACAAAAAACAAAAATAATAAGTGTCGGGGGTACTGTTGGAAGACACAATAATGCATAGTTGGAACTGTGAATTTATCCAACAATTTGGATCTTTCAGAAAATTATTTGGAACTATACTAGAAAAGTCACTAAAATATGTATATCCAGTGATACCTACATGGGGCATATACTCCAAGATATAGATATATAATATGCATAGTAGAATTTTTGTAGTAGCAAAAAAAAAAATAATAAGTTCCTAAAACTGGGAAATGTCCAAATTCTAATGTGTGGATTAATAGAATTTTATTATCACAAAAATTGCAATATAAAGAATTCACAGAATCTCTGGAATACTGAAAAGAATTTATCAGATTAGATTGTGAGCTCCTTGAGGGCAGGAACAGTCTTTTGACTCTTTTTGTGTCCCTAGCACTTAGCATAATTCCTGGCATGTAGTAGGTGCTTAGGAAATGTTTAATGACATCCTGACATGATGCTAGATAGGGACCATCCAGCTGGATGCAGAGGAAAAGGAGACAACACTGAAGAACAACTGAATTTTTATCAATACAATAGCTAAAGATGTCACCAGACTTAACAGTGAAACTGACAAATAAGGGAAGCATCCTCATATACGACTAATATGTTAATTTAGTTTGTTTAACCACACTTCTTTGTCGTAGGAGAAGACTTTTAGGGGTTAGGAGAGGCTTTGGGGAAGTGGCATTAATGTTTTAAAAAGTATCAATTCAACATTAAATTAAAAAAAAAACCTCCATGACTTCTTCCACTATATGGCAACGACATTTTCCCATACATCTCTCAGAGGGTGCACTAGAGTTCTTCTTCTGATACTTGGGGTACAAAGAAACACTTCGTTATGTTGTTCTTCAAAACCGGGATCTTATATGTGAGGTTGACTTTTTGTTTTTGTTGTTTGGTTTGGTTTTTAGGTAACCATAAAGTCAGGGAACAGAGCAAAAGAATAAAATTTTGGTCACAAAATGAAAAGAAGTCCAGGTGCCCTCCATGCTGAAAGTTCACAGAAAAATATGGGGATCACCCAATTTATTTGATTTTCAGACATGTTAGGAATGTTAATTTCTTTTTTTTAAGAAAGTCAGGTCAACTGCAAAGTAGACTATAAAATCTTTCGACTAGGTCACCTATTTGTAGCTTCATTATATTTTTCACTACATTCAATTTTTAAGCAATTGGTTGGTTCACTGAAAGTCTAATATGTTAATTAAGATGGTCCCAGATAATGAATCTTAATAACTGAGTTGCCAAATTCAGAATCAGTTAAGTGCCCGGTGTTCTTGGTGATCACTTTAGCCCCTAAAGAACTGCCTGAAATTGGAAAAAAAATCATTATAGTGGTTAATCACATGTGTCCTCATTGCCTCAGGGGCTAGAAGATTTTCAAAAAGAACTAGACAAGCCAGTAATACATAAAGCCATAGGCCTTTAGTATGGTACATTTTATCTTTCATGAGGGAATATTCAATTCCTGAAATGAAATATCCAAAGTCATGAAATAAGGGTGAAAGAAGAAGTATTGAGAGCAAAGGTTATTACTGGATCTCAATCCCTGTACAGAGGACGTAAGAAGTACACATACAGGTTTCAGTCACTGGAGCCTAAGTTGTGATGTCTTCCTGCCACAAATGAAGTGGAGTCAGCAATGATCCCTTAGGCATACAGCATTCAGACCTAGAATACTCAACTTCACCAAGGTCTAGAACATACCTCCTAGTTGAATGTGGGACATTATATTACTGTTGCTTCTATTGTCTTGGTTTTATTTATAGAAGTAGAAGCAATCTTAATTTATAGCTTATTTTTCAACTGAATCAAGAAACTGAAAAGAAACCAATAAATGTCTGGTCCCCACCTCTGACTTCACAAATAGGGAACAATTTCTAACAGGTTAATACAAATAGCTGACATAGATAATTATAAAATAGATTGACATTACAAGATTCTGGAACAGGGAAAAAGAGGTCAAAAAGTGGAGGGAGTAGGAAGAAAAGGACAGAGGGGGCCTTAGCCCCTGGTCACCTTAGCACAAATGGCTGAGAAGATGGCCTAAAATATTGAATTGGTCATTAAACGGTCAATTTGGTAAACACAAAGGCCTGGTTAAAACTTCCTAAGCAGTAGTTATTTCTTTTCACTGCATTCCCCTAACAAACAGTGGAAGAAGGAAAAAAGAAAATAAAAAAATAATAGAAATACAGTACAGACTTCTTTCTAGAGCTATTCCACAATGTTCATGCTTGCAAAAAAGGTCCTCTTTGTACCCTATCTACCTTATTAGTCCTTTACCATATAAATAACCCAAGCAACCATAGTGGAAGGACTTTAGACTAATGATAGCAATGATAATAATAATAATTAACACTTATGTGGAACATATTATGTGCTAGGTGCTGTGCTAAGCCCTTTAATCACAACAACAAAAAGAATAACAAATGTTTCTCTAGGGCTTACTATTTGCCAGTCACTATGCTAAGTGCTTTACAGTGAAAGAGAGGAAATATAAGACAATCATTTTAGGTGGTAGTAAGGTCACGTGAAGGCTTTTTTAGACATAATTATAAGTAATAAAGAAGGATTCAGTTTAAAATAAAATATTTAGTATGAGAATGAAGGTAGAAAGGATCCTCAGGGCATGCTACCAAAGCATATGAGGTAAGGTTTAGATAAAAGATGAAATGACTAAGGAAACAAAGGTTTGATCTTCCAAGCATATTGATTTATTAAGTCAATTCCCTAACAAATTGAGACCAGATCTCTTCAGTTTAGGCCTTGTCCCCAAATACACTGTGAAACTAAATTTTATATATAAAAAACAATTAATCAACTGAAGTCAAATAATTAAAAAGAAACAATACAACATTCGGTAAACTGATTTCTAATTGGAAGAAAGATTAGAGACTTTCCAGATTGAGGGGGAGAGACCAAACAGGTATAATTCTTGAAATCAGAAAAATAGGTGTCCCACTCCCCACAAGTGTCTGTAAATAATTAAAGACCATGGAATCAATAGCTGATTGGTATGGGGCCAGTTTTCAGATGAGAAATGTGGGTTGTTTTGGATGTATAATTGTGAGAAAATTCCTTATGTCAATCTCTGGATCTGACTGAGTTTATTGCCAGCATAGTCTATATCCGTAGGTCTGAGGGACTCTTAGCAGCAGGGAGAGGTGTTCCAGTTTCCCAGTAATTCGGGACTAGGTTCAAATAATGCAATAAGGTTTTCTCTCAGTTCCCACAATTGAATAAAATTTTCTCAAAAGACAAAAATTATACTAGATCCAAAATTGAATGGAGACAAAGTTAGCTACAGAACTAAATCACAAGATAGAATAATCATGGTTCACTCAATTCCCACTACAGTTATCCTTTCCATATCATGAGGGACAGGAATATAGTGCCCCCATAATCTGGAAAGTCCATGTAAAATTTTTTTGGTTTTTCCTTTGGACCAGAGAAGAAATCTGAATGATTGTGGCATTAAATGATAAAATATGCTGATATTATATAATTCTATACATATATTTATGTATTTCTGAATCTCTAAACTTTTTCAATGTCATCTGCTAGTCTTTGCATGTTGACTGAGGCTTCTGCAAAACCCCCAGAAAATTCCCATTTAATTTCTTATGCTGACCTGCTATATAGTGAAACCATGATGGGGAAAATCACAATATGGAAGGGATAACTGTATTTACCACTTGCTGTTCTAATCCCCTCAATTTCTGCAACATATGACTAGAGACATAAGTACAAGAGAATGTCTACCTCTTCTTCGGTTGGTCCAGAAGAGAAGAAAAGTGAAAATAGACAAGTTTTAAGGTGGAAAGTAGAGAAGATAATGGAGTTCATGATCAAGGACCTCAGTTTTCTTAGTAAAGTAAGAAGTAAGTGGCGACTAGGTGGTGCAGTGAATAGAGCACCAGCCCAGGAGTCAGGAGGGCCTGGGTTCAAATCCAGCCTCAGACACTTAACACACACACACACACACACACACACACACACACACAATAGCCAAGTGACCTTGGGCAAGTCACTTAACCCCAATTGCCCTCCAAAACCAAAAAAAAAAAAAAGTAAGAAGTAAAATGATCTTCAGAAAGAAAGTGAGTTGGGGAAAAAAGAAGGGACTTAAGGAAAAAAAGAAA
Organism: Gymnobelideus leadbeateri; assembly: GCA_011680675.1. NCBI lineage: Eukaryota > Metazoa > Chordata > Mammalia > Diprotodontia > Petauridae > Gymnobelideus > Gymnobelideus leadbeateri. Next base: position 351,514 of record WOXC01011020.1, on the reverse strand, counting down.
TGCTTTCAAATAGCCACTATGGGAAGCATAATAAAGGATTAGTCAGAGAAGAATAAAAGCACAGCATTAAGCACTGAGGGCCCAGCTTAAATTAGATAACGTGAATTTATTATCTAAATTTGTTCATTTTACAATCTAGTTGACCCAATACAATTTTGTGAAGTATTCCTTGTTGTTCTAAAGAATGAATAAATGTGGGCAATTAGGTAGCACAGTGAATAAAGCACTGGCCCTGGAATCAGGAGGACCAGAGTTCAAATTTTGTCTCAGACACTTGACACACCTACTAGTTGTGTGACCTTGGGCAACTCACTTCACTACTATTGCCTTTCCTTCCCCTTAAAAAAAAGAAATAAAAAGAATGGAGCTAGAGGGACACAGGGATAGTGACCACCAACACCTGTGGCAGTTTCCAGAATTATCAACCCATAGGTGCCAAAGATAAAGTGAGAGGTCAGTAGACTTTGGGAACAGGGAGTCCAGGAGTGTAGTCCAGATTCTGCCCCCTGAGGGAGAAATGGCTGAGGTACAGTGGCCACAGCCCAATAGCTGCTTCAGAGCTCCTGCCCTGCATCTTGTAGGGGGACCAAGCAACTAATCTGAGGGTCAATCGCTCCTGCTTTAACTAGCTCAGATCTGGATTCCTGTCCTGGGAGATCCTGGGATGGATGACAAGTGTGCCAGAGCCAGTGGAGGCTTCTGAGAGGGCACCCAACTAATAGCTCTAGCAGCTGAGAAAACCCCAGTGATTTGGGACAAAGCTCTCCTCTCTGAAAGCACAGTTCTACTGTGGCAAAAAGCTCAAGTGTCAAGTGGCTGAGTGGCAACATGAGCAAGTGGGGGAAGTGGGGCAAGCACAGTGGTCCGACTTTGTATTCCTTTTTTGGGGACATAAAGGATTAAGACATGGAGCAGGAGGAAGACAAAGCAGTCAGAACTCCTGAACCAAAAGGTTTCAAGAAAAATATGAACTGGTTACAAGCCATAGAGGAGCTAAAGAAGGATTTTGAAAACCAAATAAGAGAAGTGGAGGAAAAATTGGGAAGAAAAATGAGAATGGTGCAAAATCATGAAAAGAGAGTCAACAACTTGACTGAAGAAAACGACACCTTAAAAAATAGACGAACTCAAATGGCAAAAGAGGCCCAAAAAGCCAATGAGGAGAAGAATGCCTAAAAGAGTCAAATTTGCCAGATGGAAAAAAATCTCAAAAGCTCACTGAAGAGAATCATTCCTTCAGAACTAGATTGGAGCAAAAGGAAGGTAGTGACTTTATGAGATATCAATATATTATTAAACAGATCCAAACAAATGAAAAAATAGAAGGCAATTGGAAATATCTCATTGGAAAAACCACTGACCTGGAAAATAGATCCAGGAGAGATAATTTAAAAATTATTGGACACCCTGAAAGCCATGATCAAAACAAACAAACAAACAAACAAAAACGAACCTCGAAATATCCCTTCAAGAAATTCTCAAGGAAAATTACCCTAATGTTTTAGAACCAGAGGTCAAAATAGAGGTTGAAAGAATCCACTGATCACCTCCTGAAAAAGATCCCCAAAAGAAAGCTCCAAGGAAAATTATAGCCAGGTTCTGGAGTTCCCAGATCAAGGAGAAAATATTACAAGCAGCCAGAAGAAACTATCTGAATATTGTGGAAACACAGTCAGGATAACACAGGATCTGGCAGCTTCTACACTGAAGGACTGAAGGGCAAAGTTGAACTATTTACATTCCTACATGGAAAAACAATAATTGTAGCTCATGAAATTTTTCTCAATATGAGAATAGTTGAAGGGAATATAAATGTGTGTGTGTGTGTGTGTGTGTATATATATATATTTGTATATGTATGCATACATATATATGTCTATATAGGAGGGTATATGGGTGTATGAATATATACGTGAGTGTGTGTATATATGTGTACAGGTATACATATACAGAGGGAACAGGACTAATTGAATAGGAAGGGATGATACTTAAAAGGTGAAATTGAGTGGTAAGAGGAATCTATTGAAAGAAGATGGGGAGAGACAGAATGGGGTAATTTATCTCATATAGAAGAAGCAAGGGAAAACTGTTACAATGGAGGGGAAGAACAGGATGGCAAAAGGGTATGAGTCAACCTTACTTTCATTGAATTTGGCTTAGGGATAGTAGGGGGAAAGGGAATGAGAGGGAGATGATGGAGGGGAGGGCAGGTTGTGGGTGAGGGAATGTCAAGCACACACTTTTGAAAAGGGACAGGGTAAAAGTAGAGAAGAGAACAAGTCGGGGTGGGATAGGATGGGGGAAATAAAGTCAGTCTTTCACAATATATCCACTATGGAAATGTTTTGCATAGCTACACATGTACAACCTATATTGAATTACTTATCTTCCAAATAAGGGTGTGTGAGGAGGGAGGAAGGGAAAGAATCTGGAATTCAAAGTTTTAAAATCAAATGTTTAAATACATATATATATATATATATATATATATGTATAAATATTGTATTATCATTATATATACATATTTCATGCAACTGGGAAACAAGATATACAGGCACTGGGGCATAGAGATCCCTCTTGCCCTACTGGAAAGTTAGAGGGGGAATGAGGGAGGATATAGAAGAGAGCAGATTGGGGAAGGGGGTATTCAGTGGGATTGCTGTTTTTGGGTGGTAAGGAGGGGAAAGATGGGGAGAAAATTTGTAATTCAAAATCTTGTGGAAATGGGTGATGTAAACTAAAAATAAACATAAAATTTAACTCAAAAAAGAATGAATAAATGAAAAGCATTTATTCAGCACTTACTCTGCCAAGCCCTGTGCTAAATTCTAGGGATACAAATGCAATCACACACGCACAAAAAAAAAACAGATCCTACTCTAAAGAAGTTTACATTTAAATGGAGGAGAAAATTCAAAAATGGGGGTGTTAGAGAGGTAAATGTAGTATCATAGATATATTGATCAATTAAATCTACAATATGAAGAAAGGAAAATAAAGCTGGAGCAGAATGGATGGAATTGAAGAGATAAAAAGGAATGAAAGGATCATAAAGTCATAGATCTAGAATAACAAGGGACCTTGGAAGTCATCTAGCAAAAACACCAAATTTTACAGATGAGGGAACTGAGGATCAGAGAGTTTAAGTGACTTGCCTAGGAATAACATAGTTGTCATATCCTGTTAGAGATAAGATTTGAACCCTTGTCTACCTGACTCCATGTCTTATGTTACTTCCATTGCACCACACTTTCCATATCCTCAATATTCTGCAGTGTCACTTTGGCTCTAGTAAGCATTCCAAGGTGGAGACAAAATGCTACAATAAATTCAAGTTCCAATCATAAAAAAAATTAAAATAAATTTTTGATAATGTACTAATAGTTTTCATAGGAACAATGACCTCTACATTCAGAAAAAATGGATGCATTTCATCACTGCTAAGTTAGGATGGTTACCTATGCCATACTGCCTCTGGCATTCATATATGAGAATGAAGAATAGGTTTAGTGGATGTGAGGCACAAGTAAACATGGAAATATAGAAGATTATGGTCATAAAAAGGGAATTTCAGTGTTCAAGAAGGTTGCTTAAATAGGTGATGATGAGATTTAAGGGTGGCAGAGTTGGAATGAAGATATAGGTCATTAGTGGTGAAAGTCTGATTAAGTGGGAGGCCAGGATATTCAAGCTGATGATAGATAGATGATAGATCGATAGATAAATAGATAGATTAGATAGATAGATAGATAGATAGATAGATAGATAGATAGATAGATAGATAGATAGACAGATATTCCCTACTAGGAAGGTAAGTATAAAGATGGAGAGGAAGAGTGTGAGCCAAACACTAAACTCCTTGAAAAAGAAATGAGTTTATGCAATAAAATTCACTAAATCGTTCATAGAATTTAATCCAGCAATCCCAGTAGTCAGAATATACTCACAAGGAGGTCAAAGACAAAAAGAAGGTTCAAAAAAGTGATAGTACTTTTATAATATATAAAAAATAGAAATAAAGTTAAGTTCCCATTAACTACTGAAAAATTGAAAAAAATGACTTATTAGAATATTTCCCTGTAAGAAAAAATGATAATAATTAAGACATACAGAGCTTTAAGTTTTTCAAAACCCTTTTTTTATATGTAGTCAATTCTGCTATAATGAGATATAGTGGCATATTAATTTCTGAAGCAATTGCGCCATGCAAAATCACACAGTAAAAACCACAGTGCTTATGGAGAAAATATAGTTGGGGCACAACACTTGAAAAATTTTGCGAGTGACACATTAAAAAGAATAGGAACCTAATAAAAGTGGAGCAAACATTTTTTACGTGCTAAGTTGTAAAGAAATACATATAAAAAGTGGCAATGTGAGCAGCCTTTAGTCATGGCTCCATCTGCTTCCTGGTTCCCATGGGTCCCAGGGTGAAACTAAGGAAGAGAGTTGTCTAGATCGGCAGCATCTCTAGAGGTCCAGCAGGGTGCAGAATGTGGGAAGAATGGTAGATTACATTAGTTCAGACCAGCCTTCCTCCACCCATACCTCCTACTACACCAGAACATATTCAATAAATATGGTACTTTACCTTAAGAAAACATGTTAAATTCATTTGTGGAAATGGGTATGTGTAATGCCATACACGAGCAGCTTTCCAGAAGAATGCTACTGTGAACAGCGTTTAAGGTTCTGATTACACAGTATAGTGAACACTATTTATTCAGTAACAAATCAAAGCAAAACATTCAGAGAAAATCAAGGTGCAACATTCAAAATATCACAACTTATCACAGAAAATCACAATATAGTATTAATAATAGCTTATCATTAAAATGGCCACATAGTTTACACAATAGTGACTACAAAGTTTTGAACAAAACACAATCATCTCAAAGTATAATAGTCAAAGTCTTCCACTCATGGGGCATACTAAGTTGCAAATCAGTCACTATTCAGTTATCAGTCACTATTCAATCATCAGTCACTACTCAGTCATTACTTATTACTCTGTAACCTCTTAAGGGGTAGTAGAATCCACCCCTTGGTCACAAGTAAATCACAATCTTCTCAGTCAGTACACAATATCCAAGTAAAGTCTTCTTTCAGTTTGACTCATGGCTGGCTCTCAGCTTCCATGGTTCCCCTTCCATGGCCCCAGCTCCAACTATCACCTGGATTCAAAGGCAGGCAGCTCCCAGTTCCTTGTCCAATTCCTTGTCCAGTTCTTTGTCCTGTTGTATATTGAAGTTCACAGTGTCCAGTCTACTTTAAGTCCTTCACAGTTCCTGTGTCTATGAAGACAAAGCTTAACAGAGCCACGATATTCATACACATTGCCAGCACCATCATCAATTCACTATCTGCCTGTGAAATCAACTCAGACCCACCAACAAGGTCTGAGAACTCAACACAAATCATCAACATAGAAATCAACACTGACCCACAAACAAGGTCCAAGAGGTCAGCACAAATCATTAGTAAAGTCCCAGGACCTCCAAAACTCTCCTCCAGGACTTCTACAAATATACAACCAGAAAATCCTCTTTCAAGGCTTCCAGTAACATCCCAGGACTTCTGTACAAAGTATCACAAACAAACATCAATACAGACAGAGCAGACAAACAGAGTGCCAGGATAGCACAAGTTTTCTCTTTCTTGACTCTGCCACCACAAGAGTCTTCTTCTCAGTTCCTGAAATTTCTAGCCCTGGGGCGCTCCTTATATAGTCATTAGCTCCTCCCCAGGAGTTCACAAGTTGTGGAATTCACATATTCTGTTTCTTTTTTTTTTTTTTTAAGATAGGGGAGACTTCAACTTTTTTTTTTTGCTTTTTGGAGGGCAATTGGGGTTAAGTAACTTGCCCAAGGTCACACAGCTAGGTTTTTTTGTGTGTGTGTGCATTAAGTGACTGAGACTGGGATCCAAACTCAGGTCCTTCTGACTCCAAGGCTGAAGCTCTACTCACTGTGCCACCTAGATGCCCCCACATATTCTGTTTCTTAACAGACTGAAACAAGGTGTTAATTCAATAGCTGAAACTAGGTATGAACCACTTCTATGCTTGCCATTACCTTATGGGAAAGATTACTGCTTATGAGTTATTGTGATATGGCATTATCCAACCTTTCAAGATCATATACTTAGCATACTGAGGAAGTTAATGGATGTTTGAGTTGTATGTATTTTGTGTGTGGTTCAGCAAGGTGCAGTTTTCTGTTTCTTGTTGAGGAAATCAAGACAAAATGATTAGATTGCAAAATTGATATTATACTCAAATTATTCACATTGGAATATATATATATATGTGTGTGTGTGTGTGTGTGTGTGTGTGTGTGTGTGTGTGTGTGTGTGTATCACATTGGAACAAATCCCCACTCTCAAAATAGGCATTATAGCAGAACTGACCCTTTAATTTGATCTTCACAACAAGACTTGTAAAGTTATAGGCCTCATTTTACAGATGAGTAAACTGAGGCTGAGAAAAGTTAAGTGATTGGATCAAGGTCACATAGCTAGTTAGCATCTCAGGCAGAATCTGAATTCAGTTTCTCCTAACTATAAGTTCATCAATCATCTAAGAAGAATTTAGAGAAACTTTAAGAGATTTGTATGAACTATTATGTAGTGAAGAAAGCAGAACCAGTAGGTTAATAAACCAAATGTACCCAAAAATGTAAATGAAAACAACATTAAAAGCCAACTTAACTCAAATTAATTACAGGGACCTATTTTGAATTCATGGAGAACAAATAATAAAATATGTATCCCTCCATTGGTAAGAAATTGAGGTACTATGGGTGTGGAATGTTGCTGATGTTGTTGCTGAAATACAGTTGCTTTGTTTTTTAGTTTTCCTTAACTTTTTCTTAAGCTTAATGAGGGTTCAATGAGAGTATCTGGAATTGATTGTGATGGAAAAAAAAAAATATATATATATATATGTATATATCAACAAAACATTATAGACAGAGAAGATTATGATCGATGAAAGGCTGGGACTGGCTAAGGTGAGAGTATGGGGAGATATTGTAGGTAAAGAAGGATTTTTGCCTCAGAGGACTGGTCTGCTGAATATATCTACCCAAGGAACTATGGTCCATAGGTGGTTCACTTCTGATGTCATGACTTTATTAGCACAGTCAGGGAAGAATGACAGTTGAGCTGTGTAATCTCCTGCCAGTAGCTTTGGTAAGAACATTAGTCTTCCTGACACTCTGAGGATACTTGTGTCCAATATGTTAAAGCAGAAATAGCTTCCTTATATCGTCAGGGTAGACCTGGCTCTATTAACAGAAGGAAGAATCAAGCATATTTCTAGGAAGTCCGGATACCTGACTTATTTTCTCTGTGTGTCATCTAAGGAAATTGGCCTGCACTGGTCTGTACTGTAAGCTGCTTGAAGTCTTCCATACAGAATACAACAAAGGAACATGGTATTATGACTTTGTCACAAGGTTAGCAACAGCTACTTCATCCTTTACAATATACCATAAGCCTTTTTCTATTCTTTTGCATGCTTGTATCTGAGGTCCCAGGATACCAACAGTCTCCCTGTTCCAATACATTCTCTATTCGGCTGTCAAACTGATTTTCCTAAAGTACAGGCCTGAACATGCTACCCCCTTATTCAACAAATTCTAGTGCTACCTATTAACTTCAGGATCAAATATAAAATCCTCTGTTTGGTTTTCAAGCCCTCTACAACCTGGCCTCTTCCTACCCTTTCTAGTCTTTTTACACAGTACTCTCTTATACTTATAATCCAGCAACACTGACCTTCTTATGATTCTTCATACTCCATCTCCCAACACCGTGCTTATGTACTGGCTGTCCCCCATACCTGGAATCCTTTCCACCTCACCTCTGACTCCTAGTCCTGGCTTCCTTCAGGACTCAACTCAAATCTCACCAATGAGAGGTTATACACATTCCAGTAAGGTCCCACAGCTTCTGTACAAAGTATCACAAACAAACATCAACACAGACAGAGCAGACAAACAGAGTGCTGGGATACCACATATATCCCCACAATATCTTCCCTTTGAGTTTGTCTTATACTGGACTTAATATACAGGTTAGTTGATAACTCACCTACAACTGAATTTAATTCTCAACTGTATTTAAGACATTGGGCTGCAACTAATAATGGTATTTTCTCAAGGAAAAAATAAATTAACTGTAGGTGATTATCAGTGTGGAGCTAGCAAAAATAACATTCATTTTATTTTGTCAAAAAAATGGAAAGAAAACAGAAAAGTTGTAATCTACTTCATACAAAAGAACATTTTTATTTTTAGAAAGTGAAATCTGACCACCACCACAAGCATTCATTTACTTGAATTAAAAGAATAAATCTACCAAACTGTATCTAATCAACTGAATTTTCCATTACAGACATTGGCCATTGTAAAGATGGAGAAAAATCTCATTTGTGGATTTATTAAGCAAACTAACTTAAGTTAAATGGTCAATTAAAATATTAATGTAATAGAGAATGTTACAACTAGTATTATCAGGTTAAGTGAGGCAAGCTGTATAATTCATAAAGAAAAATGAAAGCCCACAATAGGAATTCAAATTAAAGCAAAATGAAAATGATACATAAAATACATTAAGTTCTGAGAGACCTCTAGTGTTCCTTGGAATAATCCTAGATAGAAGTTGAAAACATTAAAATTAATTCCATACTCCATAAATACTCTTTTAAAAATTATCACCTTATTATGGCATACTTATAATTTTTAGAGTGACTTAATAAACAAAATTATGCTTTAATGTCTCTGTTTTATCACACAAATGATATTTACTATCTAATGTCTACTCATTTTCCACACATGTACTACTCTGTGTACAAGTCTTACTCACAACAAACCATGGCGGGGCAGGGGGGAGAATATTTTACATTAAATACAAACAGCAAGGTAAGGAAATATTTCCAAATAATATTGGAAAAAGCTCAAAGAAGCAGAGAGAGGTAATAAAATAAGTTCAACTACAGCACTTTGCACAGTGCCTTGCACATTGTAAATACTCCATAAATATTGTTGAATCAATGAATGACTCAATGAATAAAATGTGGGAGTAGTAGGTGAAATAATTCCTTTATTCTGTAATTCAGTTCAAGATGGCATAGTGACTGTACCACCTAGAAGTGCTGGTGAAGGTGGGATATGAATGAATTAAAGAAATGGAGATTAATACAAGGCAAAATATAATTGACATTCTATAATTATAGTGAATTGCATAATTAACATTAACAATGTGGTATCAAAATGTTCAGTAAATATAATGAGGATTCAGAATAAAGAGAGATCAATGTAAGCCATAGTATGGCATAGTAGATGATTAATTTTTGTCATGTGGATGAATGAAATAGAATTTCAACCCTTCCCCCAGAACTTGGAATTTGCCCCTGGAATCTGATTTCAGATTAATGAGCCTTCACTTTTTCTTCCCTGGATACATGCTTTCCACTTCCTCTACCCCTTATGCAATTCTAGCACATCTTTATGAATTGTCTTCCTTCATTAGAATGTAATGTTTAAGGTCTTCCTTCTTTCCTTCCTTCCTTTATTTTTTTCATCTTTTTGTCTTCCTTCCTTCCTTCCTTCCTTCTTCCCCCTCTGTCTACATGGGGAAATTGTACCTTAGCATTGCCAAAAGGAAGATAAACTTTGATCTCTTAAACTCCACGAGATATCTGAGGGTTTGGGGGCTAGATTTTTTTTCTCTTCCTTCGTTATTTAATCTATATTTTTTCCAAAAAACTGAAACAATCAACTCTTTTTTCCCCATGTAATTTCATTTATTATTTCTTGAAAAAGAGCTCTGGAAAAACAGATTTTGATAAAGCCCATTGGGATTCAAATAGACCTACTTGACTATTTCTTAAACCGAAATCACTCTGGCTCTCACTAAATGACCAATAATAGGTCCCAGCCCAAGCCTCACATGGTCATTGTTGGGGTTTTGATGGCTTAAAGTGAGTGTAAATAGTAATCATGTCTATTCTAGTCAGAAACTATGAGGGTCTTTCCCCGCCAGATTAACTTTTTTTGAGTAGGCAAACTAAGCTATCTTTTGCTTCATTTCATACCTAGACTTAAGTCACTGAATCACTGAATAGATGTTGCCTCAGACAAACTGAGAGAGACCTTAATTTACAAAGGCCAAGGTCTACCCACTGCATCTATGGCCATCTCTAGTCATCCAGACCTGTATCTTGCCACTGGACTCAGATGAATCTGGAGAAGAGAGTGAGGCTGGTGACTTATCCAATTCACTTGCAAGTCAAGACTTTGCCCTCCTGATGTCATTAGTCTTCTTCAGGATGAACAACAAGCATTAAGGCAGGCACTATCTTATTTGTTTGTTTTTGTTTCCCCAAAGTGTCTGGTATACAGCTAGTACATAATACATGATTTTTCATCCGTTTATTCATTTTATATTCTTGAAGAATATATAATTGTTTTTATAAACTGGTGAAGAAAGAAATCATTACAAATCAAGGAATTGTTATTACAAGTAAGACAAATGTTATGAGTTAAAGACCTGATGTTGGCATATGGAGTGGTGTGGGATAAGAAAATTGCCCTGGCTAGAGTGGTCAATGTAGGGACTATACAGATATAACTTTGGATAGTTTGGATAGACTCAGACAATGGAAAACATTGAATGATGAACTAAAGAGTTTGAATTTTATCTCATAGAAAGTGGGAAACCACTAGAAATTGTTGAATAAAGGAATAATGTAATCTGCAGCATGGTTGGGATCAAGGGAAGAATAACACCAGGGAGACCAGTTAGGAGTCTGTTGCAGTACATAAAGTGTCAGATAATGGACTTGATAAAGGCTGTTGGCAATGGAAATAGATTAGAAGGAATTTATGTGGTTTTAATCATTCAAACCTGGGTGACTGGGAAAATGGAATTTTGGTGATGTATACAGGGAAATTTTAAGTAGAAGACAGGAAGTGGAAAAAAAGTGACAAACTCAGGTTGATACATTTTGAGCTGTGTATAATGTTCAAAATGGCTACTGTCTACAATGATGAGACAACCCAAAAATTTTCAAGAGGCAAGTGAAGATACTGTACTAGAGCTAGAGAAGATAAGACTAGTTTGTTGTCTGAAAGAAGTACAAGAAAAGAAGAGTAGAAAGTCAAATACTCAGTCTTAGGAAGATGTGCATGGTTAAAAGCCAGGAACAGGCATCAACAAAATAGCCAGAAAGAAAATAAAAAGTCACAATGCAGTTTCACTAGGAATAAGAAAGGTAAGAAACTTAATGGGCATCTAGGTGGCACAGTGGATAGAGGGCTGTGCCTGGAGTTAGGAAGACTCATCTTAATCTGACCTCAGATACTTACTAGCTGTGTGACCTTCGGCAAGTCATTTAACTCTGTTTGCCTCAGTTTTCTCTTCTGTAAAATAAGCTGGAAAAGGAAATGGCAAACCACTCCAGTATCTTTGACAGCAAAACCCCAAATGGATTCACAAAGAGTCAGACATGACTGAAACAAATGAACAACAATAATCTTTAAAAAAGAGTAAAGCAAAAAGCTATAGTTTTTCCCTTCACTTAACTCCCACAATCCATTGCTTCTACCTTTTTTTTACAGAATAAATCATATTCTATCCAGTATGAGAGTTAGCACCAATTAGACTAAGCTTTTCAAGGACAAAGATAGAATCTTAATTATTATATTCTCTACACCACCCATCATAGGACCTTCCTTGAATATAACAGACACTCAATAAAGATTTGTTGATGAATGAACATGGTTGACTTAACTAATAGAATCCAACCAACAAAACATATTGCTGAGTAATGATGAAATGAAAATATTATACTTTTATCCAAGAAGAGTTATTTGATCTATTTTCTCTAGGATACAAATAATACTTCAATATTTCTTATAGAACTTTAGGATATCCCTGATTTCTTTAGTTGTATATACTCCTGCCACCATACAACTCTTTTGCTCATGAAGCCCCACTGCTCCCAATTGTCCCTAGGATAAAATATGAATTCCTCTACCTGTTATTTAAGGCCCTTCACAATCTGCTTCCAACCTAACTTCCCAGGATTATTGAACATTATGTTCTTTCACATAACTCTGGCTAAACAGACGGAACTATTTCCTATTTCTCACACATGATAATAATAGACCTATCTCATAGGGTTGTAGTGAGGATCAAATGATATAATATATATATATATATATATAAGCATATATACAGACACACAAACATATATAGCACTCTGAAAATTTTAAAGATATATATAGATGTTTGCTAGTACTTTTTATATAAGGTCAAAAGCTAGAGGTCATGGTATCTGGTCTTGAAGGCAAGATAGTTGGCAAAAAGATGTTCAGGGAGCAGAGGATAAAGTCAAGAAGTCTCAGAAAAGGATGTTAAGGATGATTTTAAAATGTAATACCTTTAAGTTATGCAGTATGTGCATATCAAAGTGAAATAAATCACAATACAAAATACTTGTGCCATTCATATGTTTATATTTAAAATTGTCACATTCATACTTTCTCTACATGTGTGAAAATGAATGATCACCTGGGAATATAGTAAATTTTATTTTCAAAGAAAAATTCTCATTTCTTAATTCAAAATCTTATTTTAAAAAATTGAAATTCTAGTGTCAAGAACCCTATATAATGCATAGTGAGCCAATTTTGGATAGGATAACTATAGGTAGAATATATTTCCTGAATCATCTGAAAAGGTCTCTGGACTTCACATATGCAGAAATAAAATTTCCCCAATGATAATAAGTAAGAAAAATAATCATGTATGAATACATATCCTTTTACAATTACAAAGCACTTTAGACATATTATGTTTGTACTGGTCCAGTCCTTAAAATTGTCATTAGATATGACTTTTGAAATAGAGAATTATAGCTTGCATTTGTCTCAGCAATCACATGTAGTTCATGTGAGTCTGGTAACTTGAACTCTCAATGAGAGCATCTAGGTACTCTCTTAAGAGCAGGAAGACCTGAGTTCAAATCTGTCCTCCAACACTTATTAGTTGTGTGACCCTGTGCAAATCACTTAACCCTGTTTGCGTCAGATTCCTCATCTGTACAATGAACTGGAGAAGGAAATAGCAAACTACTCCAGTATCTTTGCCAAGAAAACCCCAAATGGGTTTGGACATGACTGAAACAAAAACACACAAAAAACCCCAACACTTATCATTTTCTGATCTATCTTAGGTGTCAATTAATATCAACTATTCTGTGATTCAAAGATTCACTTCTCAGGTTAAAGAGGTTTAATTATCACACTGGCTGAATAAAGCATTTCAGACATGTTAAAAAGAGTTTTTAACTATGGCTTTGTCTGCAGATCTGGCATATAGGGTTAGGATAGGGGTGGAGACATGCTTCTTCCTTTCAGTGGGAGACCACTCTCCCTGCACCTCATGCTTCAAGGATGAGGAACAGGAAAGGATGAGGAGGCAGGTTTGCCAATGATGGAGATAGGAAGGATGAAGGGGAGAGAATATGCAGTATTTTCTATGGCCAGTACTACCCTAATCTACACTTTCATAAAAGTTGTGTTGAGCCAGTCACTGTAAAAAGAAACAATCACTGGTAGAAGGGGTAGGAGGAAGAGTGGAAATCCATATGCCATAGGCCATGTTTCCTTATCTGTGTAATCTTTGACAAGTGACTTGATTTCCTGGGTCTTGATTTCCTCATCTATAAAACGAGGGAGTCAAATGAAATGAAAAATCCCTTACAGCTGTAGTTCTATGATTCTATGTTCCCTTCTTCTCTCATGACTGCACCTATGATTGGCCTGTTAATCCTGGGGCTGCCAGCTTTCCTCCCCAACAGTAAGTTAAAACTCTGATCTTGATCACTGATCTTTGACTGTCCTAACCTGTTGAATCTAGGTGCCATCCAAATTAATATTTTGCTGAGGTCCTTTAAAAGGCACCATCTGATTTAAAGTACTCCTAAGTGACAAGGTACTTCAAGGGATTTTATAGGCATTGTAGCTCTCTATTTCAAGGGTTTTTAATAATTTTTGTACCATGGACCCTTTTGGCAATCTGGTATATGGAACCCTTCCTCAGAATGATGTTTTTAAATGCTTAAAAATAACACAGATAGGATTTACAAAGGAAAACAATTACACCGAAATAGAGTTTTCAAAATATATATATATATTTTTAAACTTCATGGACCCCAGCCCCCACCCTAGTAGCATGCAAGTTCCTTGTGGGACAGGACTAGTTTTTCATTTGTTTGTTTTTTGGATCAATGAAATTTAGTACAGTCTCTCACACCTAGCAGGCATCTAATAAATGCCAGCTGGATTAGGAGCTTTGTTGAAATCCCCAAAGTTGGAGGCTTCATTGTAAAGATATTGGTCAAAAAGTCTCCTTTGTGGATCATTAGCATAATTCAGAAATGTAATGATGCATTGTGGTACTATCCTGGCTGCCAAAACCATCCAAAGTGTTTCTGCTGCTATAAAGGCACTTTTGTATATGGAAATTTAGTCAACTATCTGTATTTATTCAAAGAACTGAGATTAAAGACTGGATTAATATTCTATTCACAGAGTCTTTGAACTTTTCACTATCTTCCTCATTCTCTCTATTTAGCTATATTCAAATGCCTAGAAGAAACCAACAGAACAATTCAATTGGCAGTCACTGCTGTGGCCATCCTGCAGGCACCAGAATCATAGGTCCCATGCTCAAGCTGCATAGATATGGAGGTAGGTCCAAGCCAGTCAAACTAAATCTTGGCCTGCTTAGATTGGTTTGTATTTCTCTCCACAAGGCCTTGGTTTCTTTCATTTGTAATTATTCGAACCTGCAATCAAGACTCAGCCAATAGCCTGACATCAACACTCTCAGTTTAAGCCCTTCTAGAAATAATGATATTCAAGACCTTGTCAGATAACTTGTTAGTAAAGAGAGTATTATATATTTACAGAAGAATCTTTACTTATTAGTCTAAATGCTAACAGAAGAAAATGTGAATTACCAGGGTTAGAAACTGGAGAGTTGAGGTTAAGTAAGGATAAAAACCCATTAAACACTAAGCATTAGAAAAAAAAAAAAGGGGGGATGCTATGATTGCTCATAAAATATAAGCAGATGCTGCTACTTTCAATGACATTTGTCCTCATTAAATAGAGAAAAAACATCCAGAAATGTGAAATGTCTCCATTCATTATTTATTGTTCATCCACTGGACAGTTCTATAGAGAAGACAAATACAATTTTCTAGCTGTCTCCATTTTGAGAGAAATAATGGGCAAACCTAGCATGACTGAGTTACCATCAGTAATTAAGTTTTAAGTCCAATCCCCAACATCCTACATCAGACTTCATTTACATTGTCTTTTAAATCACCGACACACGTGAGTTAGAAATTGAAAGAACCCTAGAATACAGAATGTTGTGGGTAGATGCAATCTTAGGCTGTACCTTACCCAGTTTGTTCCGTTTGATCAGTCAAATCTCAGCCCAGCCTGCTCTGATCCTAACTCTAAACCCTACTAATGTCCTAGAAAGAGAAAGATAATTGGACTAGAGGTCTGGTATGGTATTTTCAAGTGTGTGATGCACCTAGAATAATATTTCTTAAGATCTTGAGATGGAAGACAACTTAGAGTTGATCTAATCCAGTCTGCTGAGTCAATTTAAGAAATATTTTAGAGAGTTGGAAATAGAGGCCCAGATAATTTAAGTGGTTTTTCTAAGATTTTAAATGACAGAGACAGGATTTGAAGTAGGGATTCCAAATCCAGTGTTCTTTCCAATACATTTACAGAGTAGTGTGTTTTAAGCTTTGTTTGATTGGGATTGTTGTTGTTTGTTTGTTGCGGGGTGGAGGGAGCTTTCTCACTTCTCTTTGAAGAGTACACCTGGGAAAATCTCTAGATTTTACTGTCTAGGATTTTGACATCAACTCCCCACTTGCAAGAGGATAGTCAGCATAGTATCATTTTTTTTTTTAAAGAAAAAACAAAATAGAAACCCTATGAATTTGAAAGATTCCACAATATGAATCACTGGTGGCATTTGTAGTCTGCCTTATAGGAGCTACATTACAAGACTCAGGCCAAGTCCCTCCTCCTCCTCCAATCTCGTCTTTCCTCCTCTTCGGTGTTAATGGCTCTAGGGTGGGGGGGGGTGGGGGGGAGGAACGCGGAGCAGGGGGGATGGAAAGCTGGTGGTTCCAATGTTGCTCTCTTCTTCCCCCAGAAGGTGAGCATTGATCTTTAACTATAACAATTGTATTTTGGCAAGGTCTTGACAACGAATTTTAAACCCTGCTATTCAGTGTGTAAGTTTGTCAAATAAGACAAAATCTTCATAGTTTTGTCAGGTAGGAGTTAGAGTTTTCCCACAAGGTGTCACATTTCTAGTGATGCTATGTCAAAGCAGGGATTCCCTGCACTAAGGCTATTCCCTTTGCTACTACTCCCATGAGTTTTGATCACAAAGAAACTAAATTCAGAACAGAATTTTCTGTGCCCCAGCTTCATGAAGGTTCCAACATGAAGCCCCAGTTCAGGTACAGTAACACAAAATTCTAGTGACCTAGTTGAATGTCAGGGATGGGATGGGTGTTAGCACTTAGAGCTGAAAAAGTGCCCCAGTTTTCCCCCAATTTCTTCTCCTTAACAGTTGGGTATGATAATTTAAATCACCCTAGGTTATCTGCAATCTAGTTACCAGCTTGTTATGGGAATTTGAATTTAAGATCTTCCCTGCCCCTAGGCCTTTTGACAAGCTTAAGTGCACCTGGAGCCTGTAGCAGGAGGCTTGGTTTTCAGGAGATACTTTGTGATTGGGCAGTGGGTCAAGAGGGTTGTGACATTCTCTGAGCCTGATATGAGGCTTTGTTTTGGAGCTCACTTTGAGAAGTGTATGATTTGACCAGAGGAGACTCTGGACAGCCATTGAGCCCCCTGGCTTTAAAAAACCAGATGTTGATGCTTCCCTCTCTGGTAACTGACTAGCTACGGATGTAATGGTCGAAAGGTGGAAGCCCTGTCTACTTGATCTGCTTCTCTGTCTCCTTGTAACTTCTGCGTTAACTTGTTTGTATTCTCTGAAGTTCGGGATGCTGTCCATTTTCCCCTAAACTAGGTAAATGACATATGTTTGATTAAAGTGAGATTGTCAAGCTATTTTGATTTGCTTTCCTTTAGAAAAGCATATCTAAGAACCTGTGTTGGCAGCCACCCTGGGTATGTCGAGTTCTTGCTGCTACAAAGCTCCACTCCAGGTAAAACTGTTTTTTGTTTTTGTTTTTGTTTGTTTTTTTTTTTTAACAGCTCCTAGGTCATATATACCCTCATTCCACTACTATTCACCTAAATGATTTCCAGGGAAGGAAAGAAGTATGTCAATATAGACTGTAATAATATTGAGGTGAACACAGCTGTTTTCTGATCAATTGACTTGAGACTGCATACATTGAGAGAGGGAAAAGGGAGCCACCAGAAATGGCAGGAAACAGAAGAGGGAGGAAAGATAACCTAAACTCAGCAAAGTGTGAGAAAAGAGGCATAAGCAAGCTTACCTAGCTAGGCTCAAAGGCCAAGAGCCCTGCAGCAAACCATGGGAGAGAAATGATTAAAAGAAATAGGCATCAGTACCATAGGTAAGGAGAAGAGGTCAGAGGGATTCTGGTGTTCACTGATAGTTATAATTAAAAATTGGTAATGTTAAATATGCAAACTAGTGGGCATTTCTATTAGCAATTTATCAAGGTTTGCAAATGCTACTGCAAACCAGCACATATTTGATGTATTTTTTTGTCCAGTCACCATTGATTGCTACCTTAGATTGGATGATCGTGAAAATTCAAAGTGAGCCAAGGTCCACAATTTTGTTCTCTTCGCTACTCTTTCTGCTAGGTTGCAAAGAACGATGGGGACAAACTAAGCAAGAAATATCACGACTTTATACATAATATTTTTTTCAGAAGAAAATATACAACATTAACTAGTTGTTTGGGGAGAAGAAAAAATCTGAAAGGGAAATTATCTCCAAGGGAATTCTTGGGGAGGGAGGTGTTAAATGCAATTACCAAAACTGTAACTATCTGGTGACAGAAAAGGAATATTTCCAATCCAGCCCTGCCCCATTCATTCCCCAAAAAGAGCAATTAAAGATCCCTTCTCCCTGATCCTCCATCACCCCCCTACTACCACCAACATCCAACAATTTTGTAAAGATTGAAGGGAGAAAAAGGTAAATGATTGTCTTTTGCATTTTCATATCATAGAGCCTTAGGTGGAACCCTACCCCCATCTACAGGTCATTACTGAAATTGTTTGAACAAAATGGAGTCGAGACGTGCCTGAAAAATGGAAGGAAGGAAGGAAGGAAGGAAGGAAGGAAGGAAGGAAGGAAGGAAGGAAGGAAGGAAGGAAGGAAGGAAGGAAGGAAGGAAGGAAGGAAGGAAGGAAGGAAGGAAGGGAAGGAGGGAGGCAAGGAAGGAAGGAAGGAAGGAGGGAGGGAGGGAGGGAGAGAGGGACAGATGGAAGGAAGGAAGGAGAGAGGGAGGGAGGGAGGGAAGGAAGGAAGGAAGGAGAGGGGGAGGGAGGGAGGAGGGAGGAAGGAAGGAAGTCATCAATTTTCTTTTCTGTGACATGTAAATGAGTACAGCTGGGCCAAAATTAGGGGTCTGAAATGTACCTTAGCAAGTTTCCAGTTGCCTCAGTAGAAAAAACAAAATGAACCATGATAATGGAAGATCAATTTCATTTCCAAAATTATTCTAAAAATACATATCAGGTGGTATTCAAGAAAATGGAAAATTATGAAATATAGCATTATAATTTAATATTGTTACAGAGCACTTTAATGTACTCTCCATTCTTTTTAAAACTACAACTTAATAATGTCCCTATGGAAAAATGTAGAAGAACTTTAAAACTACATCTGCTAACATCTCCCTAGATAAGTCTGTTCTTTGAAATGAAACCCTGCTAATTTCCATTGCTAAACTTCGGACACTGTAGTTGAGAGTCTGTTATAACAAGAATGCTTCTATCAATATGCTTTCTTAAAGTGCACCACTATACTTCTGAACTATGCTAATGATCTACAAAAATGGTTCATAAAGAAGTTTATGAACAATATATTTCTATTTGTGTTGCTAAATTTGGGGGTCTCAAAAAGAACCCTCAGGTTTGCAACTATGACATCAGTGAATCACCTTGTCTCTAATGCATACTTCAAATAAAACTTCATGCCTTTGAAGGACCTGAGCCCATTTTTAAAGGCATTCAGTATTGCCTGTCCAGGCTTAATAGGAGAAAAGGAGCATGTCTATGTGGGTGGATGTGTATATATTGTCCACTTTGGTTAGGTTTCAATTCTTTGTGGTAATGTCGAGGTGACTCTCAATTTTCAAAGGCTATACCAGTGGAACAAAATTCCCATTAGCACCTCAAAAGCTGGAAATCCTTGAGGATGGATCTGGTGAAAGACTGTGTCTATCATCTGAGAGCCAGTCTCATTACCAAGTGTGGCTAAAGGTACCATCTGCCAAGTGGGAGTCATCAGGGTAGGAAATATCCATAATGCCAATATCACAGATCCCTTCAGTATTGAACTATTGAAGCATTGATATTTTCTCATGCTCTTGTTGCTATACACCCTATATGGCAAAGATTAACCTTACACTTTTTTTCTTCCAAATGATAAAGTAGAAGTGTGCCCTCACCCAAGGCAGCTAGGTGTTACAGTGATAGAGCCCTAGGTTTAGGGCCAAGAAGACCTTATTTTGAATCCTGCCTCAGATTTTTTCTAGCTGTGTGACTGAACAAATTACTTGATCTCTCTAAGTCTGTTTCCTCAGCTGTAATATGGGGCTAATAATAGCCCACATTTCATAGGATTTGCTGTGAGGATCAAATGATATCATGTGTAAAACATCATGTAAATACTGGCTATTGTATTCTAAGTGTCTACCAATTTTGTATACTAACTGTAAACTTTGGACAAAAAGCACTCATTACATTTATTCATCACTTGGATTAACCAAAGAAAGTCTGTATGCATTCATGTAACTTGGAAAATCAATACATCACAATTAGAAAAAAGGCAATTGGAAAAACTCCTAGTTTTATTTTATTTTATTTTGACTCAAACACATTGAGTTTAGTCAAACAGACTACAATTTTGCTATTCATCCCCTTAGCCTAAATTCTTGAACCAACAAAGCCAATGGAATCTAATGAAAAGACATTTTTCACGTCCATTTCATTCGACACAGCATCAAGCCAGCTAATGAATTACCTTTGGATTTCACCTTAGAACTGATTAAATATTTAAAATCGAAAGGAAAATACAACCACATGTGATAGGCTAAGATGGAATCACATAATTTGTTCTTGCCTAGGATCTTAGAGCTTCAAGAATCTTAGAGGTCATCTGGTCCAACTCATAATTTTACTTGTGGGTAAACTGAGGTCAAGACAGTAGAAATTACTTGCCCATAGTCACATGGTTGGTCAGTGGCTGAAACCAGGACTAAAATCCAAGTATCCTGAGCTCAAGCCCAGTGCTCCTGCTACTACACCTTGCGGTCTCAGCCCTCTCTTTTCTGAGATTCAGTCTCACAAAGAGTCAACCATTATACATTGAAAAGAATTATACTCTCTTTACCCTCTGTGTGTGAAGCACAGATGGGACTTTTTCAGCTTTATTACCTGCAGATTCACCACACTTCCCCATGATAAATGCGTTTATACCTAGAAGTATTCATACCTCCACATCACTGTGATTAGTGCTTTTTTCCCTTTAGAATTAATGAATTCTTGTTTTCTAAGTTAGACTTCTTTCACAGGTGCAATCTTTGCAATGGAACTAGGGTGCAGATGTTCTTTATGGTCCCCAAATGTTATTACGTCATTAATGCAATCTGCTTATACAGTTGCTATCTTTATATGGGGAAGGTTTGCCCAATATTTTATTGCCCCACATAAGTAAGTATAAGAGTGTGTTTTGGACTTTAGGATACCTAAAAACAAATCAGTTAATTATAATTTTACAAAAACTTAAACCTTCCTTTTTGACAAAAAGCCAAGTTAAAATTTGGTTAATAATGATTCAAAAACTTCAGCACCAATCTTAAGGGTAATTGTTTCTTTTTTTTTCTTCTTCCAAATGCTTTACTAAATTATGGTTTACATCATTCATTTCTGACAGATTTTGAGTTACAACTTTTCCCCATTTTTCCCTACCCCCACCCCAGAATAGCAGTCCCACAGGATATCCCCTCGTCAAATCTACTGTCTCCCACATCTCCTCCCAAGGTAATGATTTCTTAATAGTCAATAGATTTATTGATAGAGCATTGAAATATATATATATATCTATATAGATATATATCTATATATATATATATATATATATATATATATTTGCCTCATTTCTTCATCTCCCCTATACAGACTTTGGAGAAGAGAAATTTCTAAGAGACTAGAAAATTAACAGTTGTTTCCATATGGAGAAGAGGAAGCATGGCATGGTAAACCAAGAGTTGCCCTTTGAAACAGGAAAACATTAGTTCAAGTCCTGTGTCTGACACATATGGACTGTGTGACCCTGGACAAGTCACTTCTCTCAATGTTCTATGTATGTGTGCAGGGGTGGGCCTTTGAAAAAGATGGGGAAGGAGGAAATTAAAGGTTGGTGGAAGTCTAAGAAAAGGAGAGAAACAGTATCCTTCAGACTTAGCCTTTGTTTCCTTTGTTTCTATCTTTGGTCCAAATCAAATCTTTTCACTGTAGCTCTGTATACTCTTTTTGTATTTTCCTATTTCTGACCCCCAGAAAGCACCAAAGGTCAAAGAGCTAAATAAAATCATTGACAATAAGCCCCCAAACTCTGAGTCTTCATGTTTATTCAGAGGGAACAATTCCAGAGCAGTCTTTTGTGCTAATAACCTGCTTCTTTATATATCCTTGATAATTTTATAATGAGCAATTGATGTCCTGTTATTTTCTAGCTCTTGGAATGGGGGCAAAATAACTTACCTCTCCCTCACTTTGCTGCAACCAAAACAATAATAGGTCTGAGGAAATGGGCCTAAAGATGGTGGGCAGTCTATAATGACTCCACTGAGAAAGAAAGTAATGGGATCTGATTAGACAGGAAGGAGTAGTATGAACATAAGGATGCACAAATCTCTATCCCCTTGTCTCTGTCTCTCTCTGCCTATTAATCTATTTCTCTTCCTCTCCTTTCCTCTCCTCTCCTCTCCTCTCCTCTCCTTTTCTCTCCCCTTCTCTCTCTTTTCCTCTCCTCTCCTCTGTCTCTGTCTCTATCTCCCTGTCTCTCTCTGTCTCTCTCTCTGTGTGTGTGTCTCTGTCTCTCTGTCTCTGTGTCTCTCTCTGCCTCTGTCTCTCTCTGTGTCCCACTGTCTCTGTGTGTGTCTCTCTCTGTTTCTCTCCCTCCCTCCTTCTCTGTCTCTCTCTGTCTCTCTGTTTGGCTGTGTCTCTGCCTATTTGTTTCTCCCCCTCCTCTTCCTTCTTCTCCTCCTATTCTCTCTCTCTGTCTCTGCCTCTGTCTCTGTCTCTCTGTCTCTCTCTCTCTCCCCCCCTCCCTCTCTCCCTCTTTCTCTGTCTTTCTCTCTGTCTCTATCTTTGTATCTCTGTCTCTGTCTGTCAACCTCTCTCTCCATCCCTCCCTCTCTTCCCTCCTCCTTACTATCTCCCGCTTTCATCTTCTCTCTACCACTCTCATTCTCTCTCTGTGTCACTGCCTTTGTCTTTCATTGCCCCCTCTGTCTCTGTATCTTATATCACATACACACACACACCCATACACACACCACACACACACACACACACACACACACACACACATCCCATCCTATTTGTAGGAATACTTGTGTCCTTATGTCTAAAGGGTTACTGCTAAGAATTATATTGTCAGTTAATAGAGGTTGTTTTTATGGATTTGCACATTTTGCAAGCCCCTATTAAATATTTATCTCCCTCCTCTCAAACAAAACTGTTCGTTCAGTTTATTCAACCAAGCTTGCAGCCTAGTACCCATTGCTTAGAAATCCTTAGGCTTGTAAACGGAGAAACAGTTGCTCTCTGAAATTTCTTCTTAGAGAAATATTAACATGAGCCCAGTGTTAATGGATATTAGGCCCTCTAGGTCTGACTAAAAACCCGAGTTACTATGAAGTTCACTGAATGGTAGCCAATGGAACACCTTTGATAGGTAGCTGAACAGAGGAGAGACTATTCAGAAAAAGTAGGTAACACTATCAAATGCTCCAGAAAGGTTAAGGAGGATTTTTAAAAAGTCATTTGATTCATCGATGGCATATAATATAATGCATTCTTAGGTTTACCTTTTGAGGATGAGCTATTGCTAGTCACATCCCTTCATTCTTTAATAATAATAGCTCAAATTTGTGTAGCACTTTAAGATTCACAAAGTGCTCTACAAATACCCCATTTTATACTCCCAACAAACCTAAGAGGTAGGTACTATTATTAGCTGCATTTTGCAGATGAGGAAACTGAGGCACCAAGTTAAGAAACTTGCCCAGGATTATACAGCTATTGGATATCTTCTGCTAAATTGAAACTCAGGTCTTCCTAACTCCAGGTATCGCATTCTATCCACTAAACCACCTAGCTGCAGTACTTCCATCCATTTGTCAAAAG
This sequence comes from Gymnobelideus leadbeateri, assembly GCA_011680675.1. Classification (NCBI taxonomy): domain Eukaryota; kingdom Metazoa; phylum Chordata; class Mammalia; order Diprotodontia; family Petauridae; genus Gymnobelideus; species Gymnobelideus leadbeateri. The sequence goes on along the minus strand of WOXC01011020.1, from coordinate 327,806 downwards.
GTGAGCACTAGGTACATTTAATATCATCAACGGTGTTAAATTATTCATTAGCCAGAAAGGTTCATACTTATCAATGAGTTGGACATCGGGTATTTGTTAAATATTTCTAAATGCTCTCTCTCTCTCTCTCTCTCTCTCTCTCTCTCTGTCTCTCTGTGTGTGTGTGTCTCTCTCTCCCCCTCTGTGTGTCTCTCTCTCTCTCTCTCTCTCTCTCTCTCTCTCTCTCTCTCTCTCCTCTCTCCATATATATTGATAGATATAAATATATATGTATATGCCAATATATTATAAAAGTATTTCCTATATGTTTAGCAAAGAATGCAATTCTTTATTCAATCATGTCAGTAGCTCTGGGTTGAAAGGTTTGACCATAACTGATAACCGAAACAGCCTCACAGTAGAGACGCCCTGGGATTCTTGGGCTACAGGTCTGCAATAGAATGTTAACAGCTCTTTACATGCATGACTAAATCAAAACCCATCAATTAACAACTGTTGTAGCTGAAATGCCTTGGTAAAGCAAAATCAAGGATGTTTCACAGGTTAGAAACAGCCTGAGCTCCCACACACCTAGACCCATATTGTCCAACAGATTTGGCCATTGCCACCAGTAGATTACAGTTAGTGTAAATGAACTACCAGCAGAGAAAGGACTATTACTGGTAATCTGTCTGACCTCCTTACAGATCCTTACAGAATCAGAATGCTATTTGAATCCATAGCTGAAATACTGTTACAAGACACTGTATTCTGAAAAATTCCCAAACCTGAAGCAGCACCTTAGAAGATATCACAATGTTACACTAAAAAAAGAAAAAGTTGGGGTGGCTAGGAGGCACAGTGAATAGAGCACTAGCCCTGGAGTCAGGAGGAACTGAGTTCAAATCCGTCCTCAAACATTTAACACTTACTAGCCTTGTGACTTTGGGCAAGTCACTTAATCCCAATTGCCCTGCCTACCCCCTCCAAAAAGAAAAAAAAATTAAAAATTGATGTCTTGGAGTGCCTTTCCTTCTCTTACATTTTCACGGGAAGCAAAAGACATTTTTGAAAAGGTATATAAATAGAGCTCAGGAACAAAGTAAGAATATTGAAGTCCTAAAGAAAACCTCCCACCTCCATATGACCACAAGTTGCTACTTAGGTTTCAAGATTAGTGTATCACATACTCTTTTTTCTCCTGCTGATTTTCTCATAAGCTCAATGACATTATTGACTTCTACTACAGAAACGTTTTATTACTTTTCCTTAACGTCTTGCCACTATTTATCTGGAGTTCAGGAGGGGAAAAAAATCAGCCAAGCTATAATTCCTTACTTCCAATTTATTAATATGACCCCAGGGCTATCATTATTTTTTTAAAAAACCATTAAGTGTCCTCTATTTCATGTTTTTCTACTTTAGGGAAGCCTGTAAATGTGAGGCTTTGTTCTTCAGGGAAATCAACATCAGCATTCCTAAGCAAAATGCAAGGAAATATCACAAGGAACAAGCACCACCCTGTGGTCAGAAACAGAAATCACCTCCCTCTTAAGCAAGAATGTTATCAACAACATCTCTTCTGCCTAGAAAAATAGGAGTACAGCTATTCACTTAAAGACAGGTGACTTTAGAAGTCTAAGAAAAAATCCCAGAATCTAACAATTTAACAGAATTTAACAATTCTTAGATTCATCTTTCAGAGTTATTGATAAGATTCCTGTAAAATCTAATTTTAAGAGGACTCATTTTCCTTTTATTTTAATGAAAAGTTCCAATATGCCACCTCATGAGGAAATGAGTTCACTGTCACTTGGAGTGTTCAAAAAGAATTAGAAAAGAATTAGAATTGTCAGGGATAATGAAGATATCATCTCTAAAAAGACATTTCTGTTCAGGTATAAACTGAATGGGAATCTAGGTGGCACAGTGGAGAAAGTCAGGAAAACTCCTCTTCCAGAGTTCAAACCTGGCCTTAGACACTTAACTGCTTTGTGACTGTGGGCAAGTCACATGCTGTTGGCCTCAGTTTCCACATCTGTAAAATGAGCCAGAGAAAGAAATGGAAAGACACTCCAGAATCTTTGCCAAGAAAACACTAAATGGGGTCACAAAGAACTGGACGTGACTGAAATGACTGAATAACCACAAAAATAAATTGAAAAATAGAACCACTGAGTTTTGCAATTCTTAGTATCTATCATTCCATAATTGTCATGAAGTAAACATATTTAGGAATTTTTTAACACTTAAAATATCAGCTGTCTCTATGTTCCTACTGTTACATACTGTTAAAATAAACTAATTTATTTTAAGTGGAGGCACCAAAATAATGCCCCCTAAGGTCCATGCAGTTCTTTTCTCTTCAGTCTAAGAGTCTATTTTAAAAAATAACTTCTTGGGGGCGGCTAGGTGGAGCAGTGAGTAGAGCGTTGGTCCTGGAGTCAGAAGGACCTGAGTTCTGATCAGGCCTCAGACACTTAATGCACACACAAACAAACAAACAACAACAAAAACCTAGCCATGTGACCTTGGGCAAGTTACTTAACCCCAATTGCCCTCAAAAAAAAAAAAAAATAACCTCATGGTTCAGTCATAATCACTCTGAACAATCAAACGGGAAAATTCCTAACATCTCAACAGAGTTCACCTAACTTTACAGTTACATCTATCTCTGCTAACTGTTTTCTCCTTTATGTTTGAGGCAAAATTCAGTTTTCTGCAAACATTTTGGTAACAAAATCACAGATTGTACAATAGTCACTGGGAAGTAAATTGGGGAAAGAGCCAACCTTTTCTTGAGACTTCACTCAGCATGAATCTCCTGCTTTAAGGTGTTCTATGACCTCCCTCAGTAGTCCCATCCTCTGTCACAGCTCAGTCTTAATTTTCCAGTTCAGATCCCTGCTGCACTCCACACTTGTTCAGGCTTCTCTGCTTCTAAACTCCCAGAATCTCCCCCTAATTCTGAGATAGTCCCCTTCCTTTTATGTAAATTACTTAGGGCTGACAAAGTCTCTCATATAATAGGTTTGATGGATTCAAGGAGGTATACAGGCCCTATTCCCAATTGGTTCTGGTTTACTAATCCATTCAAGAAGTATTCTTATGATAACTAACTTTGATTGACTGGGCTCCTCTCAGTAATGCAGGGTTATAAGACAACTCCAAAAGACTCCTGATGAGAAGGGATATCCACATTCAGAGAAAGAACTACAGGGACTGAACGCACTTTGAAGCAAACTACTTGCTCTCTCTTTTTGTTTTGTTTTGTTCCTTCTTTCTCATTGTTCATTGCATTGGTTATAATCCTTCTTTATAACTTGACTAATCTTTAATGTGAAAGTATTTGTAGATCCTATATTTGATTGCATACCACCATGGGGAGAAGGGGGGAGGAGAAAGAGGGGGAGAAAATTAGAAACTCACAGGATTGTGGAACTTAATGTTGTAAACTAAAATTAAATGAATAATTTTTTAAAGAGAAAAAAAAGGAGTATTCTTACCACTGGGCATGATGATACATCCTACATAGTCAATGCTACTAGGGAGGCTGAAGCTATTGGATTTCTTGGGCTCAGGCGTTCTAAGCTACAATAGAGTTAAAGTTAATTGAGTATCTGTACTAAATCTTATAAGTACATATTGGTACTGGTGCCAATATAATAATGGGAACTAGGAGGTGGCACCAAGATGCTTAAGAATGGGAAAACAAACCCAGGTCAGGAACAGAGCAGGCCAAATCTTCTGTGCCAATGAACAATGGGGTCAAATCCATGAGCAGCTGCTGTACTTCTAGCTGGAACAAGACAGGGAGACACAATCTCCCCCTACCTCTAAAAAAGACCCATTCTCAAGGTAAAGTTAGATAGGTAAAATAAGGAGGATGAGAAAGATAAAGAAAAGGAGGAGGGAAAGGAGAAGGAGAAGGGGGAGAAGAAAGAGGAGAAGTAACAGCAGCAGCAGCAGAAACTGCAACATTAGTAGTGGTAATAGTTTTTTCCTAACAAAGATAAGCACTTTTAAATGGGTAGGATAATCAACGGAGCTCCATCTTTACAATATATGGAAGGAGAAGGAAATAACTATTTCAATACTTCCAACTATATGCAAGGCCTTTTGTTAAGTGCCTTCAAGAATATTTTCTTTTTTTTTTGTTTGTTTTTGTTTTCACCAGAGTGGATAATTCTTTTTTTTTCTAATAGTATTTATATACATTTGAAACATTTAATTTTAAGACCTCGAATTTCAGATCCATTCCCTTACTCCCTTGCCACCCATTCCCTCTGGGAAGATAAGTAATACAGTATGTGTTGTACATGTATAGCTATGCAAAATATTACCATAGTAGATATATTGTACAAGGCTGCTTATAATTCCCTCCCACCCATCCCACCCCTCACCTGGTCCATTCCCTACTTGATCCTGTCCCTCTTCTATAGTGGGTACTTCCAACCTCCCCTCCCTGCAAGGATGCCCTCCCATTCATCATCCCTCCTCTCAACCCCTTCTCCCGATTCTGCTGCAGGATGAGATATCCCATTTAGTATATATGTCATTCTCACCCTGAACCAAATTCAACGAGAATGTGGTTTTGCCTTTTTGCCTTTCTATTCTTCCCCTCCTCTGCAGCCACTTTCCCTTGCTTCTTCTACATGAGATAGTTTACCCTACCCTGTTTCTCCCCATCTCCTCTTGCCACTTTCCTCTCTCACCTCATAATTTCACCCCTTAAGTATCATTCCTTCCCAATAAATTCAACCTATGCCCTCTCTCCATGTATAACTGTAAACATATATACACACATTCACATATGTATTCAAATGACCATACACCCTTCCTCCATTATTTTCATACTGAGAGAGGTTCCATCAGTCACAGTTATTGTTTTTCCATATAAGAATGCAGATAGGTCAACTTTGATAAGTTCCTTTTGATTTCTTTTCCCTGATTACCTTCTCAAGCATCTCTTGCTTCTTGTGTCTGGATGTCAAATTTTCTATTCAACTCTGGTTTTTTGCTCAAGAATGCTTGAAAGTCTTCTATTCCACTCAATGACCATATTTTCCCTTGAAACATGAAACTCAGTTTTGCTGGGTAGGTGACCCTTGGGTTCAGTCCCAGCTCTTTTGCCCTCTGGAATATCATATTCCATGCCCTTCAGTCCCTCAGTGTAGAAGCTGCCAGGTCCTGTGCTATTCTGATTGTGTTTCCACAATATTGAAATTGTTTCTTCCTGGCTGCTTGGAGTATTTTCTCCTTGATCTGGGGATTCTGGAACCTGGCTCTAATATTCCTGGGAGTTGTCTTTTTAGGATCTTTTTTAGGAGATGATCGGTGGATTCTTTCAACCTCTATTTTGCCCTCTGGGTCTAAAACATCAGGGCAATTTTCGTTAAGAATTTCTTGAAGGGTGATTTCTAGGTTCTTTCTTTGATCATGGCTTTCAGGTAGTCCAATAATTTTTAAATTATCTCTCCTGGATCTATTTTCCAGGTCAGTGGTTTTTCCCATGAGATATTTCACATTGCCTTCTATTCTTTCATCTGTTTGGATCTGCTTAACAGCATCTTGATTTCTCATAAAGTCATTAGCTTCCATTTGCCCCAGTCTAACTCTGAAGGAATGAATCTCCTCAGTGAGCTTTTGAGATTCTTTTTCCATCTGGCAAATTCGACTTTTTAAGGCATTCTTCCCCTCATTGCCCTTTTGGGCCTCCTTTGCCATTTGAGTTAGTCTATTTTTTAAGGTGTTGTTTTCCTCAGTCAGGCTGTTGACCCTCATTTCATACTTTTCCTGCATCCTTCTCATTTCTCTTTCCAATTTTTCCTCCACTTCTCTTATTTGATTTTTAAAGTCCTTCTTAAGGTCCTCTATGGCCTGTAACCCGCTCATATTTTCCTTTGGGGCTTTTGGAGGAGGATTTCTGGCCTCCCAATCCTCTTCCTGTTCTATGCTTTGATCCTCTTTGCCCCCAAAATAGGAGTCTATGGTTGCATTTCTTCTGTTTATTTTGTTTCCTTTGCCTTGACATGTTGCCACTTAATTGCTTGACTTTTGGGCTTGTTGCCACAGTAGGACTCTGCCACCAGACAGGAGAGCTTTCATCCCGAACATTGGGGTCTTCACAGCTTTCTGGCAAGCTGGATACCCACCCCAGACCTCCCCCCCAGATCACAATCCATATTGAGGGAGGTTAAAGCAAGAGTGATTAACCCCCAAGACTGATCGCTGGATCTCCCTACAGTGTGCAGGCCAGAAGCTGGAGCTGCCACTGGAAACTGCAAAATGGCGTATCTCCCCAGCACCTTCTAGCCCCCAGGGGAGGATTCCCCAAATACTGATCCCAAAGTCCATAGGGCACTAACCTCTCACTTTGTCCTAGGCATATCTGAGTTGATAATTCTGGAATCACCACAGCTGCTGGTGTTCTGGGGTCCCTCTAGCTGGCTGCTGGCCTGGCCACCCTGGGGCTAAAACCACGGCTCAGACAGACCTGGGCTCCCTGGTCCTTCCTGCAGAGTTGCTGGGCTGTCCTCAGTGGGAGGTCAGCTTCTTTATGTCGTTCTGTGGGTGCTGGGGCTCCAGAAGTTGTTCAGAGTCCCCTTTTACATAGTTTGGAGGTGATCTGCAGGGAGAGTGCCTTGGACATGCTGTTTCTACTCCGCCATCTTCTTCAACAATATTTTTACTAGATTTTTTCTTCTTTCTAGGCTTCCTAGTAGAACTTTAAGTAGGAATTTGGGACACAGAGGGTGAGGAACAGGGACCAAGATCACAAACTGTTCTCCAGAGCCAGTATCATGATCCATATCATGGAAAGGAAACAGAGTGGAATAGAGTGTTAAAGTTGCTAAACTGAGTCCAATATGCTATCCTCCTATTTAATCGAATTGTCCCTATTAAGTACTCAACACTAGTGTTTCCACATTGTTGAAGGATTGTAAATGATCACTGGTCTCTAAATTCAGCAAATACTGGAAAGCCCCTAGGGTTATGCTTTCTTGTCCAAAGGAAAGCAGAAATAAAGCAAATAATATCTTAATAATTATACAACTGGGTGAAGGGTAAACAGAATACAAGACACCAATATGCTTCTTAGAGATAGGTAGGTAGCATACCGTACTTGGAATCTGGAATACCTGAGTTCAAATCCTTCCTCAGGCACTTAGTAATAGTGTGACTCAAAGCATAACTTAACCTCTCCAATCCTCAGTTTCTCCATTTGCAAAAGGGGTTAATAATGTAACCTATTTTTACAGGAGTCTGGTGAAAATCAACACATTATGGCACTTTTCCTATCTTGAAATGCTAAATAAACACTAGCTATTTTGGTTTATGGACTATTAAAAAGTATTTGATTCAGTGAAGCAAAATACCATGCTAAAGAGTCTCCTCCAACAAGATGATTCCCATTAATTCCATGCAAATCCAAAGTCATACAAACATTCTTTAAAAGATGCAACAATTGTGACATCTTTGCTCACAATCTTTCTGATTACTGATATCAAATGAGATATAAAACATAGATTTCTACTTGCTAAAGTTTTTGGTCACTATTGGGGAGGTTCAAGCTTTAAGCTAAGAGTTCAACTACAAGAGGATTCCCCATAGATGATGAGGTCCTCCAGGTATTCGTGTTTGCAAATGACATTTTGCTAACTTCACCAAACCCTAAACAGTGAGATTTTCTAAATGAAATTCAAAAGTGCCCACCCTCCAAAAAAAGACTGGCCTTACAAAGCAATAATCCTCAAAATTATTTTGTATTGATTACAAAATACAAAATGTAAATCAGGGGAACAGATTAGGCAAGAAAGAAGCAGAAAAAAATGAATTCAATGAACTAATGCATAAAAAAGTCAAAAATATAAACTATATAAGGAAAAACCCCATTTGAAAATAATTATTGAGAAAACTAGAAAGGAAACTTGCAGAATTAGATTTATGTCAACACTTATGTTGCCATAGGGGGAAAAAAAACTCAAAATAGATAATGACCTGAAAATTGAAATTCATGTCACAAAAAAGAATTAGAATATAACCAGATCAGGTAATTCTGACAGCTATGGAAAGGAAGTAAATTTTTAATAAAGGGATAAGGCTTCTAGGGGTGAAACCAAGATGGTGGAGTAAAGAGAGCTGAGCTCTCCCAACATTTCCTTCCAAACAACTTTAAAATAATTCCTCAAATCAAATACTGGAGTGGCAGAGAAAATAAAAGGTCAGAGTGGGACATTTTTCCAGCCCAAGACAGCACAGGAGGTTGAAAGGAGTGATCTGTGTCACAGGGGGAAGACTGACGCAGAAACATGTGGATGAAACACCAGTAGCAGGACTAGGTGGGGTGACAGAAGCAACAACAGTTTCTGAAGTTTTCAAGCCAGAGATAGTAAAGGGACCTGGCAACTTGTCAGAAAAAGATTACATGGTAACCCTGTACTAGCAAGGGATGCAGGACCTTAGGTCCTAAGGGGCAATATCATTTCTAACACCAAGGGATCAGGGACTCTGAGGAAGAGTATCATTTCAAGTACCAAAGGAGGAGGGACACTAAAGACAAGTATCAATTGCAATTCCAAGGGAGCAGGGGCCCTTTCTGGGCAAGAACCAGATTGCAGACTAAGAGAGAAGGTACCACACCTCTCCTCAGATCATATTACCTTGGAAGCACACAAAACTCCCAAACTCCTAGAACTAGCTCTAAAAACAACAGTACAAAAAAGCCTGAAGTTTAAGACAAAGCACTTTCCCCCACTGGAACAGAACCTGAATATTAACATAAAATTCCAAATCAAGAAAATAAAAAATGGGTAGAAAAATGAGAAAACTACAACAAAAAAAGAAGAAGAAGAAGCTGACAATAAAAAGCTGTTGTGGTGTCAAGAAAGATCAAGGAAGAAGAAATTAAAGTCAAAACCTCTACAAGTAAAGCCTCAAAAGGAAAAAATATGAATTAAATATAAACTCAACAATTTCTAGAGAATCTCAAAAGGTTTTTTTCAAAATAAAATGAGTGATGGAGGAAAAATTAGGTAAAGAAATGAAAGCAAAGAAATAAAATTATAAAAGACCATTAAAAGCTTGGGAAAATAGGCACAAAAATACTGAAGAATATAAAACTTTTAAAAACAGAATTGGTCAAAAAGAAAACGAGCTACAAAAATTCAATCATAAAAAGCCACTACTTAAAAAGCAGAATTAGCCAAATGGAAAAATAGATACAAAAGCTTGCTGAAGAAAATTCATTTCTTTTAAATTGGAACTGGGAATGTGGAAGCTAATTACTCCATAAGACATGAAGGGAAAAGCAGACCAAAAAAAAAAAATAGGAAAAATATTTTTTAAAAGATTTTTACATCAGAAGGAGAAAAGAAAGGGGTCAAGCAATGGTTCAACCTCACTCACACCTAAATTGGTTCAAAAAAGTAAAATATACATATACAGAATCACTGGTAATAGAAGTCTACATTACACAATAGAGAAGTAGGAGGGGAAGAAGATAAAGGAAATGGAGGGGTGATAAAAATGAGAGTGGGTAAAAAAAAGGCAGTGGTCAGAAGCAAAACAGTCTTTAGGGGAGGAACAGGATAAAAAAAGAAAGAGAGAAGGATAAACAGAAGAAAATAGGATAGAGGGAAAGGCACAATTAATAATCATAGCTATGAATGTACATCGGATGAACTCACCTATAAAACATGATAGGATAATAGATTAGAATCCCAAATCCAAAAATATGTTATTTATAAGAAATAGACTTAAAACAAAGATACATAGAGTCAAAATATTGGACTACAGGAAAATCTATTATGCTTCAGCTTAAATTTTTAAAAAGTCATATAGCAATCACTTAGACAAAGCAAAAGCAAAAAAAAAAAAACACAACATAATTAAATAGGATAAACAAGGAAACTACAATTTACAAAAGGTACCATAGACAGTGTGTGTGTGTGTGTGTGTGTGTGTGTGTGTGTGTGTGTGTGTACCAAATGTTATAGTCTCCAAATTCTTAAAGGAAAAGTAAAATGAGTCACAAGAGGAAATAGACAGTAAAACTATACTTATGGGGGAACTCAACTTTCTCCTTTCAGAACTAGATAAATATAACCATAAAACAAATAATGAGGAAGTCAAGGAATTTAGTAGAATCTTAGAAACATTAGATTTGATAGGCCTCTGGAGAAAACTAAATGGGAATAGAAAGGAACATAGCTTTTCTCAACTGTACGTATCACCTTCACAAAAAGCGAACATGTATTAGGGCACTAAAAAACCTCACAATGAAATGCAGAAAAACAGAAATGTAGGGGGCAGTGAGGTGGCACAGTGAATAGAGCACTGGCCCTAGAGTCAGGAAGACGTGGGTTCCAATCTGGCCTCATACATTTAACACAAAAAATAGCCGTGTGACCTTGGGCAAGTCACTTACCCCCAATTGCCCTCCAAAAAGCAAAAAAATAAATAAATGAATGAATAAGTAAATAAATAAATAAATTTTAAAAAAGAAAAAAAAATAAATGTGAAAATAAAACCTTTTCATACCAGAATTCAATAAAAAATTACATTTAATAAGCGGTTGTGGAAGCATATATTAAAAGATAATTTGAAACTAAAAAAATCTAATCCTAAAGAATAAATGGGTCAAAGAATAATGGAAAAGATCAAGAATGTCATTAAAAGAGAATAACAGCAGTGATATAACATTCAAAAATATCTGAGAGGCAGCGAAAGCAGTACTTGGGGAATTTTTTATATCTCTAAATGTACACATCAATAAAAGAAAGAGAATATCAATGAATTGAAGATACAATTTTAAAAATGGTTTTAAAAATCCCCAATTAAACACCAGATTGGGAATCCTAAAAATCAAAGGAGAGATTAATAAAATTAAAAATTAAAAAGTGAATTAACAAATAAAACTATAAGCTGTTTGGGGAGGGTGGGAATGGGGGGACAAGAAAATGAATTGATTAATTTTTTAAAAGGAAGAAGACCAAATTGCTAATATCAAAAATGAAAAAGGTGACTGCACAACAATTAAGATGAAATTAAATCAATTATTAAGAGGTATTTTTATCAATTATATGCTAATAAAGTTGACAATCTAACTGAAATGGATGAATATTTACAAAAATATAAGTTGCACAGATTAACAGAAAAGGAAACAGAATACTTAAATAACCCTATGTTAGATAAGGAAATTGAATGAGCTGCCTAAGAAAAGATCCCAAGGACCAGATGGATTCACAATTGAATGCTACCAAATCTTTAAGGAATAATTTATCCCAGCTAATTAGATATATAAACCATTTGATAAAATAGGTAAAAGAGACCTAAAAAATTCATTTTATTGCACAAATATGATTTTGATATGTAAACCAAAAAGAGAGAAACAGAAAAAAGAAAACTATAGACCAATTTTCTTAATGAATATCAATACAAAATTTTGAATAAAATACTAGCAAGGAGATAATATCAATATATCACAAAGAGGTGCAGCGAGGTGGCACAGTGAGTAAGAGTGCCGGCCCTGAAGTCAGGAGGACACAGGATCGGTTCTGGCCTCAGAAAATGAGCACCCACACATAAATAATGACTGGCCATGTAACCTTGAGCAAGTTACTTAATCCCAATTGCTTTAAAAATATATATTACAAAGATCATACACCATGACCAAGTGAAAAGCAAGATTAGTTTGATATTCAGGAAATTATCAGCATTTCTTGGTTAGGGGTTTTCTTGGTAAAGATAGTGGAATAGTTCACCACTTCCTTCTCCAACTCAATTTACAAATGAGGAAACTGAAGGAAACAGGGTTAAGTGACTTAGACATGGTCATATAGCTTGTAAGTGTATCAGGCTGAATTTGAACTCAGGTCTTCCTGACTCCCAGCCTGGCATTCTATCCACTGTGCCACCTAGCTGCCCCATCAGCATTGTTGACCATATCAATAACAATAAAACAAAAATCATGTGAATATATCAATAGATGCAGAAAAAGCCCTTGACAAAATATGATATCCTTCCTATTGAAAATACTAGAAATCACAGGAATCAATGGAATCTTTCTTAAAATGGTAAGTAGTGTCTATATAAAAATAAAAGTAAGCATTATCAATAATCTTTTCCAATAACATCATGAGTGATGCAAGGATGCCTTTTATTACTTCTATTATTCAATATTGTGTTAGAAATACTAGGTATAGAAATGAGATAAGAAAAAGAAATTTAAGGAATAAAAATAGACAACGAGGAAACAAAAGTATCACTCTTTGCAGATATCATGATATACTTAAAGAGCCCTAGATAATCAAATACGTTCAAATAAAACTAATATATTCAAGATAAAATGGAAAGCAGAAAATTTGGGTGGAAGAGTTATAAACAGTTGCTTGGATAAAGGTCTCATAGCTCAAATATATAGAGAACTCTGTCAAATTTATAAGAACAAAGTCATTCCCCAAATGATAAATGGTCAAAGTATATGAACAGGCAGTTTTTGGATGGAGAAATCAAAGTTATATATAGTCATGAAAAAAAAATGCTCTAAATAAGTATTGATTAGAGAAACACACATTAAAACAACATAGAAATACCATCTTACACCTATTAGATTAGCTAAATTGATAGAAAGGGAAAATGACAAATGATGGAGATGTGGAAAATCTGGGACAATAATACACTGTTGGTGGAATTGTAAATTGATCCAGTCATTTTGAAGAGCAATCTGGAATTATGTCCAAAGAGTTATTAAACTGTGTATACCCTTTGACCCAGAAATACCACTTCTAGATCTATTTCCCAAGGCGATCAAGGAATGAGGAAAAGAAGCTTTATTTTCTAAAATATTTATAGCTCTCTTTGTGGTGGAAATAGAGGGGATGCCCAGCAATTGATGAATGACTAAACAAGTTGTGGTATATGATTGTGATGGAATACTACTGTATTGTGAATAATGATAAGTAACTTGATTTTAGAAAAATATGGAGAGACTTCCATGATATATTGAAGACTGAAACAAGGAAAACCAAGATAACATTATATCCAGTAGCAGGAACATTGAATAAATTTGAACTAACCTCTGCTGAGTATGTCAATACTCAACAACTACAAAGAACCCATGAAGGAAGGCTATCCACCCCCAGAGAAAGAACTGATAAGCAGAAATATGAATAGTATGGTTTTGCACATAAATATGTGTGTGCATGTGTTTATACACATATATGTGTGTATAATTTATGTGTGTATATATACATACTTACATACACATATAGTTAGATATATAAATGTCAAAAGTTAGCCTTCTCTAGTACAAGGGAGGAAGGGAACTAGTTTGGAATTTTAAATTAAACAAAAAAATTAAATTTTTAAAAAGAGAATAAACTAAAAAGCTAGTTGAAACAGTTATCAACTTCAACAATGTTGGAGGATATAAAATAAACCCACATAAGTCATCAGCATTTCTATATACTACCAGCAAAACCCAGTAGAAAGATATAGAAGGAGAAATTCCAATTGAAATAATAGCAGACAATATAAAATACTTGGGGGTCTACCTGCTAAGACAAATCCAGGAATTATATGAACACAATTACAAAATGCTTCACACAAATAAGAATAGATTTAAACAATTGGGAAAATATTAATTACTCATGGATAAGCCAAGCCAATATAATAAAAAAATCCACCTAAGTTAATTTACTTAAGTGTCATACCAATTAAACTACTAAAAAATTATTTTATAGAGATAAAAACAAAATTCATCTGGAAGATATGTGTATACATCATACATATATATGTATATATATATATATATATATTTATATATTTAATGAAAATTGTAACTTTTGTTACAAATATCAAAAGTCAGAGAATATATATTCTGCCTCCTAATGTATGCAATAGCTCATAAATCTAGACTTGTATACATACTAATTTCTCAGAATCTTAGATTTGGAAGAATCTTCAGATGGCATCTATCCCAACCTGGTCAAGTTTAGACTCCTTTACCTGACATTCAAAATCTTCTACAATCTGGTGCCATCTTGTTTTCCTGGCCCTGTCTCATATTACTCCCCTGCAAGCAGTCAAACGGCCCTAGAAACTGGACTATTTTTCCCACCCTTCCCAACCAAGTACCTATTCTGTTCTTTCACCATTGTGCCTTTTTTCAAGATGTTTTCTATGTCTAGCATGTCCACCTCACCTCCCTTATTGGTTTGTTCAATTCCTACCCATCCTCTAAAACATAATTCAAATATCACCTCTTATGTGGTCTCTCTTATCTTCCACCATCTCACTCCTACCCCAGTAGGAGTTGTTTCAAATTCATTGTTTCAAACCACTAATTATGTAATTCTGGTAATTGTAGTTATCATTCCCCTGCAGGATACTCAGTTTCATGAAGAACTGATAAGATTGTGTTTTATGTAAACTTTGTATTTCCCTAACAGTACAGTGTTGTGCTCTACATACAGTAGATAAACTTAATAAATGTTCACTAAATGAATGAATCTATATTTGAACCAAAATCACCAATACAATATGCAAAAATAGTAGAAATTTTAAAAATATTTTATGATAGGAAACAGAAACCCATTCTACTTTGGGATAGTTCTAATTATTCAGATTTTCCTTATATTAAGTCAAAATATATCTCCCCATATATCTCTCCAAAAATTCCTATTGATTCTTAGTCTACCCCTGGGGCCAAGCAGAACCAAATTAATTCCTCCTCCATGTGACAACCCTTGCCTTGAATCCTGAGACTTAATGTTCTCTAATCAATAAAAGCAAGTAACTTTGGTACAGTTTATTGTGGGAAAGTCTGTGGTAGCTACCTCTCTTTATCGCCAAGGCCAGCACATTCATCCTCTCTCCTCATTAAAATTTACCAAGTAATGAGCAGTGGCAAACCCCACACAAAGGTCAGCTTCAACCTAAGCAAGCTTATCAAAAATGCAAAGAGGTACAGAGTTTTTAAAAGTTCATTCTTTCCTTTAATTAACGGATCTAATTACAATCCTGACATAACAAAATGCAAAATGCTCTCTTCAAAAGACAATAAGTCAAAGGTTTAATAGCATAGATAACCTTCTCCTCTAGTACAGACTGACCCAAGTGTAGTAGGGAATCTTACCCAGCAGTCAAAAGGGCTGATGAGACGGCTTTGGCAGAAATTAAAGCTTAGCAATACATAAGAATCCCAGAGCAACAAAGGAATTGAGAAGGAATAAAAACTTCCCAGCATCTTGGGATCTCAACTAACACACAGTCAAGACTTTCACTAATCTCCTTTCTTAGCAGATGTCAATGTATTTATTCAATGACCTTTCTTGGGTTGTTTTGAATAACACTTTAACATATTAAGGACTTCCTGTCAGTAATTGTTGCCTCATTTAGGTAAAATCTGAAGTGCAGAAAGCAGAATTAAAATGAAGTACTTGGCTCTTTTCTAAAATAATGCCCTGGCCAATTCAAACTGTATATGACTAAGCAAGGGCTTTTAGGAAAGCCAGTATGTTTGCTGGTTCCCACATGAGGATTTACATCTGTGAGTAATCTTCAAAAGGCAGTAAAGCCCTGCCTGAGGCCCTGGGTTTTTTGATCAATTCCTTGCCAGGACTGTGCTGGAGCAGGTGAAGCCTGCGTTAGGCTTCTAGCTAGAGCATTCAAATAAAACTAAGCAACTTCTATTATTGATGAAAATGGATAGTTCAGATAACTAATAGAATCCTAGAGTTTTAAAGTTGAAAGGAAGTGATTAGGAACTACCTAGACCAACTATCCAACAGTTTGCAACAGAGGCATATACTTATGAGCTTTCAGGAAGCAATAATCCATAGGCAAATTGGCATTTATAACTGTGGCATGGCCCTTTAATAGTTGTTCTGACCCACCTAGAGACTTGGGACCAGAAATAGGAAAGCATAGGATTCTAAGACTTAGAACTGGAAAATATCCAAAGGCCCTTATTCTAAATGTGCAAGTGGGCTATGGATTTCAATTCAATTACATTCAACTCAAGAAGTATTAATGAGATATCTACTCTGTGCCAAGCACTATACCAGGCACTGAGGATACAAAGACAAAAATGAAAACAGTACTCACCTTCAAAGACCTCCACATGCATTATTCTATTATTAGCAACTCCATCTCACTGAAGGGTCTTAAATAAAAGTAATTGAGTATCAATAATTTACAGAAATTATTTCTTTTTGAGACCTTGCTGGCCAAGCTAAGCAAAAAATTCTAAGTGAAAAATCCCTCAACACTCCAGATCACAAAATAGAAAGATCAAGGACACACTTTACCAAGAGAGGTATGATAGAACAATGCAGTTGTGACAAAACTTCAACTGAAACAATGTTTGTTAGAGGAGCCAACATCAAAAGTTGACTCTTAGGGGTGTCTGGGTGGTGCAGTGAATAGAGCACCAGCCCTGAAGTCTGGAGGACCTGGGTTCAAATTTGGCCTCAGACACTTGATATGCATGTGACTTTGGGCAAGCTACTTAACCCCAATTGCCTTGTCTTCCCCCCTCCAAAAAGCAAAACAACAACAAAAACAAAATGTTGACTCTTTTTTGGTTGACTGTATGAATATCCTAGGGATCATTCTCCATTAGCTTTCAGAATGGAAGTCAATTCACATGAGCAGCTCTTCCCCCCCTAGATTAAACATATTTCCAGAAAGTTTACTTCATGACATGATATTTCACTCTTAGAATCTCAAAAGTACAATTTCATGTCATTCATCCATAAGTTATACTCTTGATGGATGCTTATTTGATACCTAGTGATAAAGTAAAAAGTGTATATCAGAGAAGCACTGTCTTTTTAGATTTATCAGGAATGCTAAGAATGTGTGGAGTTCAGTTGCCTCCTACATATCTACTTATAATCATCCTATTTATTTTTCTGACAAATTTTCTTAATGTTGAAATGCAGCTAACAACTCTGGTTGCCCCAGAATAGTACTAGATAAAGAGACTCATAAAAAAGACACCTTTCAAATGCCTTCTATGTGCAGACTACTGTTGGACTTAATGAGCTATTTACTCTTCCAGCTACATGTCAGAAGGTGCCCAATATAAATTCTTTAAAGTGGTAAAGAATTAGTATTTCCCAATTAGGACATGCAACTGGTAGGTGAGGCCACTATGTTAATTCATCAATACCTTTATTTTGGACAGATACTATAGATGAACAATTAACTAGATCCACAGCTAAGTCAGAAAACAGAAGCATTTGGAAACTGCCGAATATTTTCAATGATCTCATAGAACCTTAGAGATCAGAGGTGATATAATCAAACCTGCACCTAAAACAGGAACTCCTACTACAAAATCCCCAACAGGTTATCTAAATTAAGACTTCCAATAATTGAGGGAAATCACTCTCTTACAAGTTAGCCTATTGCATAGTTCTAGTCTGTTGAGATATTTTTAAAAGCTATTCCTAATATACAATTAACTAACTTTCTCTTCCTACATCATAGTAACTGAAAATTTGATAATATCAGTTATTTCTTAATCTATATCATTGATTTTTAAATGGCCATTATTAGAGATCCCTGTAATACTCCACTTGAGACTTCCATCCAAATTAAAAATCATTCTTCCTTGGTAGAATCAGTCTATTCAACTCTCTACAAATATACCTACCTCTTCAATTACATTCCTCAAGACCATTTTTATCTTATCCTTAAGAACAGCACAAAACAACTTTACCAAATGCCTTGTTGATATTATGTATGCAGAATTCCCCTATTGTACCCATTTAGTAATTTTATCAAAAGAGAAGGAAAATTAGGTTAGTTTGGCATGACTTGGTTTCAGTGAACTCATATTAATTCTGTCATGAAGGTTCCTTTTTCTTAGTACGCATAAATAATGTTTAACAACACATTGGGTGGGGGGACAGAACCAAGATGGCAGAGAAAAGGCAATGACTCACCTGAGTTCTTCCCAAAACCCCTCTAAGCATCTTTAAATAATACTATAAAACAATTCCTGGAGCATCAGAACCCACAAAATGATGGGGTGAAAGAATTTTCCAGCCAAAGACAACTTAGAAGTTCAACAGGAATGATCTGTCACACCCAGTTGAGAGTGGAGAACAGTCCTGCACGGGTCATGACAGCACAAAGCCAGCCCAGCAAATGGGGAGCAGACCTTTGGAGCCACTGAATCAGCAGTGGCAGCAGCTGCTTCCAGAGTTCTCAGCCCATAGAAGGTAAGGGGGTTCAACAATGATCAGAAGGAAATTACAGAGAGGATTCTGGGAAGGTGGTGGAATAGGGCAGAAAATTCTAAGCTCTACAGATTTCTCCACAACCAAGACAAAATAGTGCCTCAGGGTGAATGTATAGGAGCAAAAATAAACAAGGGTTGCTGCAGAACAGTGGACCTACTGGCCCAAGTGAAGTGTAAACACCTCCAGGTTAGTTCCTCTGAAACAGTAAATGGCAAGTCCTGAGGGCATCAAGGTTGGAAGGTAGCCTTGACCTTAACCACAGGAATTTTCACTTCCTGGATAGTATATGGAGTCAGGGGTCTGAGCTGAAGAGGATTGAGGGATTGTAGCAGCAAGCACCCCAATATCCCCAAGGTAGCTGCCAATATAGGTTCTTAGATCTGCTTTTCAAAAGGAAAGCAACTCAAAATGGGTTAACAAGCTTACTTTAATCAAATAAACACACATTACCTAGTTCAGGGGAAAAAGGTCAGCACCCCAAACTTCAGTTACAGAACTTACAGATCAAATGACAGGCTTCCAAACTGTCCAACCATTATATCACTACCAAGTCACAGTTACCAGAGAGGGAAGCATCAACATCTGGGTTTTCAAAGCCGGGGGGGGGCTCTCAACAACAGCTTCCCAGAGTCTCATCTGGTCAAATCACACAACACTTCTCAAAGTGATCCCCAAAGCAAAGCCTCTCATCAGAGTTTATATAGCCTTCTCCTGGCTCAGAGATTGTAACAACCTCCTTGACCCACTGCCCAATCACAAAGTATCAAGGTGTGGGCTTTCCTGAAAAACAAGCCTCCCACCACAGGCTCCAGGTGTACTTAAGCTAGGGGCAGGGAAGATCTTTAAATTTGCATTTCCATTACAGGGATACACTAAAGACAAGTGGAAAGAAACATAATATGGTTATATATATATATGTGTGTGTGTGTGTGTGTGTGTGTGTGTGTGTGTGTGTGTGTGTGTGTGTGTGTGTGTGTGTGTGTGTGTGTGTGTATACATATACATATACATAATACACATTTGAGTTATATATGTATATATGTGTACCTTTATGGATAATATATGTGTGTATATGTGTGTGTGGCCATGCTTAGTTGTAGTCTTCTGTGCAGAGAGGGTGAGGAAAAAATAAAGTAAAAAGTGCACAGCAGAGGACAAAAGAAAACATACAAGCAAGCAAAGAAAAGATGCACAGTTTTGAAAATAATGTGTAGTATTTATTATATAGGTTTCTTGAAATTTAAATTTGTTGTTTTATATTCAATCTTCTCATGTGCTACTTTGTACATGCCAATGTTTTCTTTTTCTTTTTTTAAATTTTGTATTTAAGTTTAAAATAACTTTTAAAACTTAAAAAAGAAAAGGGACAAGTAGATGGCACAATGGATAGGGCAATAGCCCTGGAGTCAGGAGGACAGTCCCTAAGTTCAAATTCGGTTTTAGACACTTCACACTTATGAGTTGTGTGACCCTGTGCAAGTCACTTAACCTTGACTGCCTCGCCATAAGAAAAATAAAATTACAGGGGTCACTGAGGCAGGACTCCATTGCTTTGCCCATACCTCAATCTGGTCAGGGTTCTGGGTATGGAGTTTCAGGGCTAGGAGCCCTAGCAAACCACAGCTTGTGACTGCAGTGGAGTGGGACCCTTGTTAGAGTTCCAGGGCAGAAAAGGGTGCTTGTGATAGCTCATGGACCACAGCATAGTCCAGAAGAGTAGCAAACACATCTCTCCTCAGATAACACCACTGTGCAAGAATGGAAAACTTACAGGTCCCTAGAAGTATCTCTGAAAAAAAATCTGACAATAGGTAGTTATGTTGGTAATAAGGGAGATCAAAACACATGCTCAGAAGAAGATAACAAAGTCAAAGCTCCTACATCCAAAGCCTCAAAGAAAAATATGAATTAGTCTCAGGCCATGTAGGGGCTCAAAAAGGATTCTAAAAAATCAAGTAAGAAATAGAAGAAAAATGTGGAAGAGGAATGAGAGTGATATAAGAATATCATGAAAAATGAATCAATAGCTTGGTAAAGAAGAGACAAAAATAGTGAAGCAAATAATGCCTTAAAAAACAGACTAGGTCAAATGATAAAAGCAGTACATAAAATCAATGAGGAGAAAAATGCCTTAAAAAGCAGAACTGGCCAAATGGAACCAGAGACAAAAATTCACTGATGGGGAAAAAAAAACTCCTTAAAAAATAGAATTGTCGAAATGGAAAAGGAGGTATTGAAGAAAATAATTCCTTAAAAAGAATGAAGCAAATGGAAGATAATGACTTTATGAGAAATCAAGAAACAATAAAACGAGAGCAAAAGAATGAAAAAGCAAAGACAATATGAAATATCTCATAGGAAAAACAACTGACCTGGAAAATAGATCCAGGAGAGATAATTTGAAAAATGATTGAGCCACCTGAAAATAATGGCTAAAAAAGAGCCTAGACATCATCTTTCAAGAAATTATCAAGGAAAACTGCCCTGATATGCTAGAACCAAAGGGTGAAATAGAAGTTGAAAGAATCCACTGATCACCTCTTAAAGAGATCCCAAAAGGAAAACCCCCAGGAACATTATAGCCAAAATCCAGAGTTCCCAGGTTAAGAAGAAAATATTGTAAGCATCCAGAGAGAAACAATTCAAGTATGATAGACTTACAGTCAGGAGAACACAAGAATTAGCAGCTTCTACATTTAAAGATCAGGCAGCTTGGAATATCATATTCTTGAGGGCAAAGGATCTAGGATTATGATCAAGAATCACCTACCCAGCAAAACTAAGTATAATCCTTCAGGGTGAAACATGGATATTCAATGAGATGAAGGATTTTCAAACACCGGAGCTGAATAGAAAATCTGACTTTAAAAAACAAGATTCAAGAGAAGCATAAAAAGGTAAAAATGAAAGGGAAATCTTAGGAAGATGATATTTGTAATTCATAACAACTTTCTAATTATCAGAGCAGTTAGAAAGAGTTTATAAAGACAGAGGGCACAGGTATAAGTTGAATATGAAAGAATGATATCAAAAACATAAAATTAAGAGGTGATAGATGAATGTACTGGAAGGAAAGGAAAGGGTGATGTAGAATGGGGAAAATTATCTCACATAAAAGAGGCAATGACAAGTTTTTTCACTCAGTGGAGGGGAATCAGGGGAATGATTAGATGAATGAGTGAAACTTACCCTCTTCAGACTTGGTGTAAAGAGGGAATAACATACACATTCAATTAGATATAGTTATCTATCTTACCCTACAGGAAAGTTGGAGGGGAAGGGGATGAGAGAAATGGTGGGGGTGATAGAAGAGAGGGATGACTGGGGGAGGGAGTAATCAGGAGCAAAACACTTTTTTGAAGAGGAATAGGGTGAAATGAGAAAGAGAATAGAATAAACAAGGGGAGGGGAATAGGATGGAGGTGAAATATAATTAGCAATATTAACCAAGAAAAAAGATTTTAGCCAAGTTTCTCTGATAAAGGTTTCATTTTTCAAAAAATATAGAGAATTGAATCAAATTTATAAATATGAGCCATTATGCAATTCATAAATGATCAAAAGATATGAACAGTTTCCAGATGAAGTAATCAAAGCTATCTATAGCCACATGAAAAAATACTCTAACTCACTATTGATTGGAGAAATGCAAACCAAAATAATTCTGAGGAGCAACCTCATATCTATTAGATTGGCTAATAAGAAAAAAAAAGGAAAATGACAAATGTTGGAGGGAATATGAGAAAAATGAGACATTAATGCACTACTGGTGGAGTTGCTCTATAGAGCATTTTGAAACTATGTCCTAAGGGCTATAAAACCATGCATATCTTTTAACCTAGCAATATCACTACTAGCTCTGTATCCCAAAAGAGATAAAAAAAGGAAAAGGAAAAGGACCTATACATACAAAAATATTTATAGCAGCTCTTTTCTGATGGCAAAGAATTGGAAAATGAGGAGATGCCCATCAATTGGGAAATGACTGAACAAATTGTGGTATATGATTATGAAGAAATACCTTTGAATTATAAAAAATGATGAACAGGATACTCCCATTAAAAACCTGGAAAGACTTACATGAGCTTATACAATGTGAAGTACAGTGTGTACAAAGTAACAGCTATATTGCAAAATGATCAACTGTGACTGTATTATCTGTTATCAGCAATACACTGATCCAAGAGAACTCTGAAGGACTTATAAGAAAAATGCTATATGCCCCCAGAAAAATAAGTAATTATTTCTAAATATAGATCGAAGGATATTTTTTTCCACTTCATTTTTCTTGAGGGTTGGGTTTTAGGTTTTTTTGTTTGGCCTATGTTTTCTTTTCCAACATGACTAATATGGAAATGTTTTGTATAACCACATGTGTATAACATATCATATTGCTTGCCTCCTTAACTGAGGAAGAGGAAGGAAGGAAGGGAAAAAAAAAACTTGGAACTCAAAATTTTTAAAACAAAGTATTAAAATTGTTTTTACATGTAATCTGGGAAAATAAAATACTTTTTAAAATAAAGGCAAAAAAATCCATTCTAGAATTTGTCAGAATTCTATCAGTGACAGATTCTGAAATTTACCTTCTTTTTGAAAATTGGGAAATTTAGCCATTACCCGTCCTATAACAGCTCTCCTATTATTTGCAATTGTTCAAATATCACAAAGTCAGCAAAAATATCTGCAAGTTCTCTGAGTTCCTTGAAGACTGGTTGTCTAACTCATTTAGAATATCTATAAGTTCTTTTGCTATTTCCTAGCAAAGCATTTTTATTTTCTAGCAATCAGATGCACAATGGATGGAGCTCTAAGCCTGGTGTCAGGAAGGCCGGAATTCAAATCCATCTTCAAACATTTACTAGCTGTGTGACCTTGAGAAAGTCATTTAACCTCTATTTGTCTCATATTCCTCAACTGTAAAAGGGAGAGCATAATGTTATCTGCCTTCCAATATTGTTAGGAGGCTCAAGTGAGATAATATTGGTAAAGACCTTAGCACTGTGCCTGGCATATAGTAGGTACAATATAAATGTTATCTGTCATTATTATCATCATCACCCTTATTCCTTCTCTGTCTTGGGCTTTGCTTCTTCCTCCTGCTTTATGTTCTACTAAGGACCATATTTGTAGTTTTCATGACTACTCTAAATAAAAGCCTACAAAATGAAAATTTTGAATTAAATAGCAATAAATGGCCATAGGGAACCTCAACTATATTTACTAACAGAACTAGATTAACATGGAGGCAGATGGCATTTTCTTGCAAGTTATAGCATAGTTTTCTAATGAACATGCATGTTTTATACATTGCATCATATTACCTGGGGAGATAGATTCACATGTTACCTTGAATTCAAATTCTAACTCTGGTATTTATTACAGTATTTCTGTGGATATCGGCAATGTTTTTCTGGGTCATGTTTTCTTCATATGCAAAATGAATGGGCTGTGTTAGGTGATATCAAAGGTCCCTTCTGGCTCTAGGTCCATCATTATATGATCCTAGCCAATAATTTATTAAATATTTATAAAAATAAATGCACTTCTATCCCTTGCACAATTTCATCTTGAGTCAGTATGGCAAACCAAGGTATGGCCTGTAAAAAGATCACAAAAATCTATATATTCTTACTGCCTCACTGGAGCCAGAATAAAGGAAAAAATTAACAAAAGTAATCAGGGTTCTGTATAACTCCCTTATATAAAGCCGCATCCTCTAAAGTTCCTCCCAGTAGTTTTCAATGCTCTCAGACCATCATATATCTTTTATATGAAAACTCTTGTAACCTGACAGGCTTATGGAAACTTTATGAACACGTATATATTTTCATAATCCTCTACAATGCCTAGAGTTTGGCACAAATCATTTTAAGGACCTTCCATTGTATTTAACAGTGCCACAGACCTCTGTCACATATGCCACTCTGGAGGCCATCAGCCTCATGCTTCTTACTGAGAATTACTGTTTTGGAGATATATTCAGTATGCTAGTGAATTTTATCACAAAATTGAAAAGTTTTTAACCAAACAAAATCAATATGAGATAAAGTATTTAAAGTGTTTTCTGAATCTTAAAGAACACTGAAGATAGATAGATAGATAGATAGATAGATAGATAGATAGATAGATAGCACTAAAACTGAAGTCAGGAAGCTTTGTGAACCTGGACAAATTGTTTCACCTCTAACTGCTTCAGTTTCCTCATCTGTAAAATGGGTATAATAGCACCTACCTTTCAGGGTTATTATGATGATCAAATGAGATCCACAAAGTGCTTTGTAAACATTTAAAAATTATATAAATACTATTATTAGTAGTGGTAGTAATTATTATCATTATTATTACAGAGACCTAGGAATTTCTGAGCTAATCGGGAATGAGACAGTATCTCATTTCTTTAGTCTCACACATATATAATCTTTCTTTTGCAGATTTTCTTCCCTATGTCACCCTTTCTTCTAGTTCTCAGCAGTTATCTACCCAGAATGTCTTAGAGACTTTTTGATATTTGAACAACTTTAAGAGTTAAGAAGGATCCCATACTATCTAGTCTATATTCCTTTAGAAACAGAAGGATTCATTCTGATTTTAGAGATGTGAAACATCTGGTGCCATATAGATAATCCTTCAGTGAGAGAAAGGAGAACTGATAATTATCAAAGGGACAGAAAAGAGCAAGGGAAGTGAGGTAAAAGATGATCAGCTATAAGCCATATGGTATCCATCCCCAGCTTCCCCGAAGAGATGAGGACTAGGTATTCAAGCAGCCCTCCCCTTCAAGGATCCTCAAAACAAAATTCTACCACAGTGGTTCAACTTGAAATCAAGAGCAACATAGCCTGGCTTTAGGAAAGGTTAGTGGCAGTCTAGACAGAATGATTTTCCTAATGAGTAGTCCTTTATGCTGATTCCTCAGTTGAGTTCTTTCTTATTTCCCATTTCATAAAGCAGTGCTTTGGAATGGCAGAAAAACAACAGAGGACATTAGGCCACTAGTAATGTCCTTGGATAAACTTCTTTGGTGAGGACTTATCTTCCTTGTAATCAGACAGCCACAAAGGTGAGATGGAGAGACACACATTTCTTGTGATGTGTTGCTGAATGACCTATGGTCTCTTACTCAATTCTCTTGTAAAAGGGGGAAAAATCAATCTGCACAGAACAGTTGAGTTTTATTTCTATTATACATTATTGTCAAGGACCTACATAACCTAAGTCTAATATATCACTGCCCCCTAGTGTTCAGTGATTATTCAGCATAGAGAACAAGATCCACTGTGCTAAAGGGAAAACAAGGAGTTGCTCTAGCATTTGCAGTTCTTTTTTAAATAGATGGATATAAGTGCTATTTCCTAATAATTATGTACCCTTTCCCCCATTATACGAAGACTGTATTGTACATTATGTATTATGAAGTCTCAATCTGTTTTTAAAGAGAAATACATAGAACAATCTTGTAAGTATATATAATATAAAGCATAATTAATGTCAGTCTCATTACTTAATAGTAACATTTTGTATTATTTTTATGTATTGAGAAGTAGCATAGAGTTGTGAATAGAGATCCAGCCTCAGCTACTTTAAAGTCTTGGCTCCTCTAATTATATGAGTATCTGGGGAATTATACTTAACCTTTTGGTGTTTGAGTTAACTCTTCAAGGCTAAAAATTGCACAGCTAGTATCAATCTGCATTTGTAGAAGGAGTTTACTCATGTAGCAGCAAGCATCCTAGCATCCCCAGGATAGCTGCCAACACAGGTTCTTAGATCTTCTTTTCAAAAGGAAAGCAATTCAAAATGGGTTAACAACCTTGCTTTAATTAAACATATGTCATTTACCTAGTTCAGGGGGAAAAGATCAGCACCACGAACTTCAGAGAATACAAACAAGTTACAAGCAGAAATCACAAGAAGACAGAGAAGCAGATCAAGCAGACAGGCCTCCAACTGTCTGACCATTACATCCATACCTAGTCAGTCACAAGAGAGGGAAGCACAAATTCTGGGTTATCAAAGCCAGAGGACTCTCAATGACTGCCCAGAGTCTCCTCTGGCCAAACCACACAACATTTTTCAAAGCGAGCCCCAAAGCAAAGCCTTACATCAGGGTATATATAGCTTTCTCCTGGCTCAGAGAATGTCACAACCCTCTTGACCCACTGCCCAGTCAAAAAGCATTCTTGAAAACCAAGTCTCCAGCCATAGGTTCCAGGTGCACTTTAGCCTATCAAAGGTCCTAGGGGCAGGGAAGATCTTAAATTCCCATTCCCATAACAACTCATTAAAAATTCCCTTTATTTCTAAAATATATGTACCACCCCACTACCACCACCAAAAAATCCCATATTATGGGCATAAAGATAACACAATCTAATGAAATCTTCATGCCTGCTGATCTAAAAAATGAAACAAGTATCATAAAGAAGGAACATGGCTTCAAGGACAGTTCATACCAAACCAACTTGATTTGTTTTGCTACAGCATTGCTGAACCAATTCATTTGGGGATTGTTGTAAATTTTCTGAAAGCTTCAGATAATTTTCCCCAAAGAGTTTCATGATATTCTTGTAGATAAAATGTAAAAATGTGGACTAGAATATCAGAGTGAATATAGATGGATTCAAACCAAGTTGAATGACCTAATTGAAAGAAGCTATTTGAATTTTTGCATGTACCAGTTTAAGGAGTTATAATTCTAATGTATTCTGATCCAGTCAGGTCATGAATGAAGTGTTGTGTTCTACCGTGAGTTTCACATTTAGGAAGGACATCAATAAGCTGGAAACTATCCAGAAAAGGATGACTAAGAAGCCAAAGTATATTGAGATTATGCCATATGTAAGGACAATATTCCACCCCAAACCTAGCTAATGTGACATTGAAGGTTCCTATCTTAATGGAATTAGTCAAAAATATAAACTAGGTGTGAATAAATCCTTTATTTAACCTGAGAGACTTCTATGGTTTCAACTATTGGATAAAAGGCAGAAGGCACCTAGTACACAGGAAATACATTACAATGTTTAATTAGTTGAGAAGAGCAAGTATGAAAAGAGCAAGCCATTCTAGAGTTGGCCAGTCTAGCAGTGGATTAGTCAAATGGTGAAAGAATTCCAGGAGAAAATTCTGATTTGAAAGTAGGAGCCAAGTCTCTGAATGATGAAAGGGAAAAGTTCGCAGTAATTAAAGCTAATCCAAAATAGAATGGGTTGTTTGAAAAGGTCATAAATTCTTCTTTAGTGAAGGTCTTTAAGCAAAGGCTGGATGCCTACTTCTCAGGCATGGTGTAGAGGGAATTCTTGTTCATGTACACATTGGACTAGAGGACTGAGGTTCCACTATGAGATTCCATGAGTTATTTTATGAAGCCTTAAATTTATTTCTATCATGGCCTAGGCAGGGCTATTACAGATAAGCTGGAAGCATTACTGCACCTGGGTTAGAGTAATAAACCAGAGATAATTAATTCAAAGTCAGGAAATTTGAAAGGCAAAAGGAAATTAGGCCAGTGTCCAAAAGAAACTTTGGCCAAGATGACAGGATATTTCCCTGGAATCTCTATTGCTTCCTAACTGATGTTAAAAATGCCTATTCACACTGGCTAGTGTGGTGGAGTGTGCCTTATCATTGAAAGAGTGCAGAAGCTACAGCACTAAAGCTTCCACTACATTTCAAAACTCAACTATTAATGTTTAATGGTGTCCTTGATTAATGTCCTTTATTTCCCCCAAATCAAAGACCAAATAAAGATAGGGAGTGTTTTTATCCCCTGAGGATTAAGAGCCTTTGACCAGATCAAGGGAAAGTATGTTCTTAGTTTTCCAAAGAAGACAGATCTTCCCCTGAGGTGTGTCCACATTACCGCTGCTTCTTTAGTTGATAATTTAACAGTCATAACTGAAAGCTACATACTTTTATTCTTTCAATGCTGCAGAATTCTTTATCTCTTGTTTTACAATTATCATAAAACATAATGTGAATATTACTTTAGTCACAAGATTCTCTCAGTAGCATTTTATTGCACATTAATAAATATATCTGGAAGATTTTAGCAAAGATGCACAATTAACATTGTTTTGTTGCAAAATAATAACAAGATTCATATACCTTTCCCCTTCATATATAGCCTTCCTTGGTCTGAATAAGATAGGAATTATTTGTGGGGCAGAACCTTTGTGAGTACTGAAAGTTTAAGGCCTGATCTAAATTGAGCATAATTATTTTCAAGACAGGATTCCAGGACCATTTCTTCAAACTGTAGCTTTCTTCATCTATTAAGCAGTGCATCTGTGTCATAAGTCCAGTACCTCCCCAGATCACAAATTCCCTTGCTGTTAAGAAATGCACTCTGCCCATAAATTTGGTACCTGCCCAATGTCAAATTCTTCCATGATGTCCATTAACACTGTAGGGGTGGTGGTGGTGGGGGGGGAGTTGTCCCTAGTACAGTTGGAAAAAGAGCTGGATCATCATGGGCCTACTAGAACAAGGAATGGTGTAATATAACACATACTTCATTAAACATATTTCATGATCCACATGATGGATCATTATCCATTACTTGATTTCTAAGTGAGTGTGTCCTTTAATAACCTACCCTAGATTCTCTTCTCTTCTCTATCCATTGTCCCTCATATTTCTATCTTATCTGGTCTCAAGGTTTAATTTTTCACCTTTATATGCATATCTCCCAAATTTAATTTTTTTCTGAGACCCTGTTCCACATTTCAATGTGCTGAACATTTCAACCATGAATGTCCAAAGCATAAACAAGTCCAAAACAAAACTCATCATCAACCCTCCCAAACTGACTTTTATTTTTAGTCCTCTCCAGTTCTATTGCAGTCAATGAAATATTTTTTTAAAAAAATCTTTGAATGCATCAAACATCTATATGTAAACTTTGGAAACATGTATCTTTAAGCAACAATAAAAAAAATCTGTGAAGGATACATAATCTAAAATTATAAAAATTTCCCTGCTAACATGGCATTTCTAAATACATGACTGACTATTGCATTGTTTCTGTGTAGTGAGAGAAGTTCATTTTCAAATAAAAAAATTCAATCTTTAGGTGTGAATAGCATGATGACTATCTTTTTCAAGTAGTCTTTTCTGTTTCATTAAGCATGCAAACCATAGAAGAAAGTCCAGAAAGGAACCAGCATCAGTTTATGGCATCCAGTTTAGGCCTAAGTTTGGAAAGCTTTTGGATAATTTTTTTTTTTTTAGGAGGAGAAGCAATTGACAATAGTACCACTTCTGTAGTTGGACAATATATCATGTCCTTCTCCATTTCATCCTCCTATGACAGTATGTCCAGTGAGACAAAGTTTTCCAAAATTAATGCCCAGCTGAAAAATGATAAAATTTACAGGTTTATAGAAGTGATGGTCTATAATAACAAGCAAAGTAATACTTTGCTTCTTGTTTCAACTATCCAAGTGCCTTTGGGCCTCACCTGTGATTGTATCAAGTCTTTGTTGGAAACAGTATACATTGTGTTGCCTTTAATAGGCCTAAAGGAGTTTAGAGACCTTCCCTGTCCTTATTAGGCCTAATGCCATTACTTGGAGCCCATGGTGGGTGAATCTTGCCAAAAGAGTGGAACAGGAAAGAGCAGAACAGAGAAAAGCTCAAGCAGAACTGGGAACAAGCAGAACTCAGAAGGAAAATGCTTGTGATTTTGGCACTCTGTCTTCTCTGTCTCTGTTTATGTTACTTTGTTAGAAAGAAGCATTCTCTCTGTTGAAAGGACTTTACTGCTTTTTGTAGAAGTCCGAGGAATTTGCTGTGGATTTGTGTTTGATTTCTCAGATGGAAACCTTTTTAATTTGTGTTACTTTGTCAGACAGAAAGTGAACTGAGATGATAGTGCTGGCAATGTGTGTAAATATTTTTGTAACTTTGTTAAGCATAACAGTGCAAATATTGTTGTAACTCTGTTAAGCTTTGTCTTCCTAGAAACAGAAACTTTGAACAGCAGTCCCCATAAGCTGAGATATGAAACTGGAGCAGAGAGTGTCTACCTGTGAATCCAGGCAAGAGTCAGGTGAATCTGGGCAAGAGCTGGGAGCAGTCAGCCCATGGAAGAGGAGCTGTGGGGTCTGGTAGTCAGCCTCAAGTTAAGCTGAAAGAGGACTTTACTTGGGACTCTGCATTGACTGATGAGATTGTGACTTACTGTGACCTAGGGGTGAATGGTATTTGTACTTTCTGCTACCCCTTAAGAATGATTGGTTTAAGGATGATTGGAAGCCAGACTCCAGTCAAAATGAAAGAAGAATTTACTGGGTACTCTATATTGATTGAGGAGATTGTGACTTATTGAATGCTATGTTTGCTTGTTTGTTTGTTTTATGGCTATGTGGCCACCTGTAAAGCCAAGCACGAGCAGCTTTTCAGAGGACTGCTGCTGCTGTGAATAGCTTTAAGGTTCTGATCACATAGTATAGTGAAATCTATATTTAATCAGCAGCAAACCAAAGGAAAACATTAATATAAACCAAAGTACCATGTTCACAGCGATATAACGAAACAACTGATTCCTAAAGTGACCACATAGTTTTAAACAAAAGATATCATTCAGTAAGTCCTTAACTCAATCATCCTTAAGGAACAAATTATTCTTAAGGGATACAAAGTACAAAGGTCTTCCACCCCAGGTCACATTGTCTTAATTGTGTCAGTCAAAAAGTCTTCTTTCTTCTTAATCATCCTTAACTCAATCATCCTTAAGTGGTACAAAGTACAAAGTTCTCCCACCCCACAGTAAATCATGATCTTGTCAGTCAGCACTAACAGAGCCACAACAATATCTACACAAATCAAGCTTAACAAAATTACAACAAGATTCACACACATTGCCAGCACTCTCAACTTAATTCACTTTCTCCCTCTGAAATCAACACAAGTCAACAAACAGGGTGCATCTTTCTGAAAATGTAACACAATTCAATAGATAGAATGCTTCTATTTAACAAAATAACACAATCAACAGATAGAGTCCTTCTCTCTGACAAAGTAACACAAACAACAGACAGAAGGTTGCTGTCTGACAAAGTATACAAATCAACATAAACAGAACAGGAAAATAAAGTGTTGGACACCACAACTGTTCTTCTCAGTTCTGCTCTGTTCCAGTTTGTGCTCCTGCTTTAATGTGGTGGTTCTTCTTCTTGTTCCCCTCTTCCTGTTGCATCAGCAATTTCCTCCCACCTTCAAATTACATGCAAGGCTCAAAGGCAATTAAAGAACTGAAACAAGGTGTTAAATACTTGAATAACTGAAACAAGGTGCTAAGTACTGCTTTGCTTGCCATTACATCACCTTAGTAATAAGTTGTTATGTTATATTGTTGTTAATGTTGTGCTTTAGTATCTTCAATGTTTTGCTTTAGTTTATTGCTGAAGAAATGGAGATTTCACTATACTATGTGATTAGATCCTTGAAGTTATTCACAGCAGCAGTACTCAGGAGAGCTACTCATGATTGGCTTTATGTGGTTCATTACAGTATCTCTAGTATTAGCCTTATTTGATTTCATTCAATCATTTCATCATTCAACAAGCATTTATTAAAGTGACACTACAAACCAGGCACTAAGCTAAGTGCTGAAGATACAGAGAGAAAGGCAAAATAGTCCTCACATTATATTAGGAGAAGAAAACATGAACTCAGATGAGCAAATACATCCTTTAACTTTTAGTTCTGACCTATGATTTCATTTTTTTTCATGCAAAAACTTCTCTTGTGCCCTTTAAACAACCAAACTGCTTACATATAAAAGAGTCAATATTTTATATAGATAATAGCTATAGATATATCCAAATATCCACATATATGTATATGTAAGCATATATGTATACACACACACGTGTATACATATACATATGTAAAATGTAAAAGTGATAAGCACAATTTAATTAAATGCAAGTTAATTAGGAATGATGGAACTAGCATTGTGGGGTTAGAAGGAGGTCAGGAAATGTTTCAGGTAGAAAGTAGTACTTGACCTGCATTTTGGTAATACATTCCAAACATAGAAGGAATACAGTACAAAAACTCAGATGTGGATGGAGAGTTATGAATGAATAACAGAGAGGACAATTTTGCTGCATCAAAATGCATTGGAATTAGAGGCTAGAATTATAGTTTGAGCCTAGGTTATATGGTCAATAAATAAGTTAGTCAATTCAAAAATTATTGACACCTATAAAAATGAGATGACCTCTAAGGTTCCATCTATCTCCATATATATTAGGCAGGTAGGTAGTAGCATGATGGATAGAGTATTAGACTTGGAGTCAGGAAGAGTTTAAATCTTGTTTTAGATACTTACTAGCTATCTGACCCTGCATGTGTCACTTAATTTCACTTTTCCTTAGTCTTCTTATCTGTAAAAGAAGGATAACAATAGTACTACTTCAAAGAGTTGTTGTGAGGAACACAGGGACTTAAATGTCATCAAATCTAACTCTCATATTTTACAGATAAGGAAACTGAGATGTTGTTGTTGTTGTTGTTGTTCATCAGTTGTTTTAGTCATATCTGACCTTTCATAATGTAATTTGGAATTTTCTTAGCAAAGATGCTTGGAGTGGTTTGCAATTTTCTTCTCCAGATAATTTTAATGATAGGGAAACTGAAGCAAACAGGATTAAGTGACTTGCCCAGGGTCACACAGCTGGTAAATGTCTAGAGTTGCATTTTAACTCAGGAAGATGAGTCTCCCTGACTCCAGACCCAGAATTCTATCTACTGCCACCTAGCTGCCCAAATGAGACTAGAGAGGTTAAATGACTTACCCAATATCCAATAACATTTTATATATATATATATATATATATATATATATATATATATATATATAGTGCTTTGCAAACTTTAAAACACTATATAAATGCAAACTACTATTATTGGTGTTGTTTTTGTCCTGATTATTAAATTGTACTAAACATCAGTAAAACAAAACCGGCCCTACTCTCTGCCTCAAAATGTTTACAAGAAGTTGAGGGGGGAAGGGTGGGAAAGCAAGATGGTGGCACAGAAGCAGGAAAACTCAGTGAGCTTCCCCCATAACCACCTCAAATACCTATAAAATATGACTCAAAACAAATTTTAGAGCTACAGAACCCACAAAGTGACAGGGAGAAACAAATACCCCACTGAAGGCAGCTGGCAGGCCATCAGAAAGGGTTCATTGCAGCACACTGGGAGCAGAGCCCAGCTCCACATAATCCCACCATTTTAGTCCCAGGGTAGCCCCTACCAGTAGCAGTTAGAGCAGACCTCAGGAGAGTGGATCACCAGCAGCTATGCTGCTTTCCAGAATTACCAACCCATACATGCCAAAGACAAAGTAAGAGGTGAGTGTAGAAATCTGTTTGAACTGGGGGGTTGACAGCATGGTCCAGCCTCTGCCCCAGGAACAAGAAGTGGGAGAAGTATGTCAGCCACTGCCATGGGACTGATTCAGAGCTCCTGGCCTGCAGATTGTAGGAGGACCAGGGGACCATTCTGAGGGGTAATTGCTCTTGCTTTAACCTGCTTGGATATGGATAGCTGACTTGAGTGGAGGCCCTGGGGAGTGTGACCAGGTGCCAGAGCCTGTGGAAGCTTCTGAGAGGGCACCCAATAATAGCTATGGCAGCTGCAAAAAGCCCAGACATTTTGGACAAAGCTCTCCTTTCTGGAAGCAGAGTTCTCCTGTGGCAAAAAGTTCAAAAGTCAAATAATTGAGTGGCAACATGAGCAAGCAAAGAAAGCACAGCACTCAAACTTTAGATTCCTTTTTTGGGGACAAAAAGAATCAAAGCATGGAACAGGAGTAAGACAACAAAGTCAGAACTCCTGCACCAAAAACTTCTAAGAAAAATGGAGCTCAAGAAAGATTTTGAAAACCAAGTAAGAGAAGTGGAGGAAAAATGGAGAAGAGAAATGAGAATGATGCAAGAAAATCATGAAAAGAGAGTCAACAACATGACTATAGAAAATGACACCTTAAAAAATAGACTAACTCAAATGGCAAAAGAGGCCCAAAAACTGAATGAGGAGAAGAATGCCTTAAAAAGCTGTATTTGCCTGATGGAAAAAGAATTTCAAAAGCTCACTGAAGAGAATAATTCCTTCAGAATTAGACTGGAGCAAATGGAAGCTAATGACTTTATGAGAAATCAAGATACTATGAAACAGATCCAACAAATGAAAAAATAGAAGGCAAAGTGAAATGTCTCATTGGAAAAACCACTGGCCTGGAAAATAGATCAAGGAGAGATAATTTAAAAATTATTGGACTACCTGAAAGCCATGATAAAAAAAAGAACCTAGATATCATCCTTCAAGAAATTTTCAAGGAAAATTGCCCTGATATTTTAGAAACAGAGGGAAAAATACAAATTGAAAAGAACTCACCAATCAACTCTTGAAAAAGATCATAAAAAGAAAACCCCTAGGAATATTATAGCCAAGTTCTGGAGTTCCCAGATTAAGGAGAGAATATTACAAGCAGCCAGGAAGAAATAATTTGAATATTGTGGAAACAGAATCAATATAGCACAAGATCTAGCAACTTCTACATTAAGGGATCAAAGGGCTTGGAATATGATATTCCAGAGGTCAAAGGAACTAGGACTAAAACCAAGAATCACTTACTGAGAAAAACTGAGCATAATGTTTCAGGGAAAATATGGTCATTTAATGAAATGATGAAAAATCCAAAGTTGAATAGAAAATGTGTCATTCAAATACATGAAGCAAGAGAAGCATGAGAAGGTAAGCAGGGAAAACAAATCATAAGGAACTTATCAGAGTTGAAATATTTACATTTACAATAATACATATATACATATATGCATATATATACATATCTATATCTATATAGGTGGGCATATGTGCATACGAATACATATGTAAGAGTGTGTATATTTGTGTACAGGTATACATGACAGAGGGCACAGGATCAGTTGAATAGGAAGGGATGATATTTAAAGAATAAAATTAAGAGGTGAGAGAGGAATATAATGAGAGGAGATAGAGAGAGACAGAATAGGGTAAATTATCTCATATAAAAGATGCAAGGGAAAACTGTTA
The DNA here is from genome assembly GCA_011680675.1 of Gymnobelideus leadbeateri. NCBI lineage: Eukaryota > Metazoa > Chordata > Mammalia > Diprotodontia > Petauridae > Gymnobelideus > Gymnobelideus leadbeateri. Next base: position 292,476 of record WOXC01011020.1, on the reverse strand, counting down.
TAATGAAGGGGAAGAACAGGAAGGCAAAAGGGAAAGGGTCAACCTTACTCACTGAATTTGCCTTAAGGATAGAATAACATACACTATAACAATACTAAATTGGGTATCTTACCCTACAGGAAAGTAGGTCAGAAGGGGATAAGAGAAGGAATGATTTAAGGGAGGGCAGATTGGGGTGGAGGGTAGTTAGACACACACTTTTGAAAAGGCACAAGGTCAAAGTAGAAAATAGAACAAGTGGGGGGTGGGATAGGATGGAGGGAAATATAGTCAGTCTTTCACAATATATCCACTAAGGAAATGTTTTGCATAACTATATAGGCTGTGTACAATATATATCGAATTGCTTATCTTCCCAGTAAGGGTGGGAAATGAGGGAAGGAGTGAAAGAATCTGGAATTCAAAATTTTAAAATCAAATGTTTAAAAAATTTATTATTATTTTTATATGCACCGGGAAATAAGGTATACTGGCACTGGAGTATAGAGATCTATCTTGCCCTACCAGAAAGTTGGATGGGGAATGGGAGAGGATATAGGAGAGAGCAAATTGGGGGAGGGAGTATTCAGTGGCATCACTGTTCTGGGGTGGTGGGTAAAAGAAAGACTTGAAGAAGATTTGTAACTCAAAATCTTGTGGAAATTAATGTTGTAAACTAAAAAATAAACATAAAATTTAATAATAATAAAAATAAAAAAGAAGTTGGGAGGCAAAAGAACACATAATATCCAGTAATTAGTGGGGTGGTTAGCACAAAGTGGGCACATAAAACATTTTTGCTCTATTGATTTAACATATTCATAAAAATAGTTAATAATAATAGTATAAAATGAGGATTAAATAAATAATACAGACAAGATATGTCACAAGAATTAACAGAAAGAAGTTCACAGTGATTTGGGGTCATCAGCAAAGGAAGTAGAACTTCAAGTGGGTTTTGGGGGATTGATTAAATTTAGGTTGGAGGAAAGAACAAGGTTTACTATGTTCACCATAAATGGGATTCCTCAAGCTAGTGTAAAGCCAAGCAGGAGCAGCTTTCCAGAGGACTGCTGCTGTGAACAGCTTTTAAGATTCTGATTATACAGTATAGTGAAATTTCTATTTATTCAATTACAAATCAGAGCAAAACATTCACAGAAAATCAAAACATAGCATTCATAATGTTACAACTTATCACAGAAAATCAAGATACAGCATTCACAATGACTTATAACTAAAATGGCCACATAGTTTTCACCAAAGTGGTCACAATAGTTTTAAACAAAGTACAATCATTTAGTCAATCACAAAATCCTTAATTCAATCACAAAGTACAAAACTCAAAGTTCTCTACACCTAGGTCACAGTAAATCATAATCTTCTCAGTCAGTATACAGTATCCAACTCTTCTTTCAGCTTGATTCGAGGCTGGCTCTCAACTTCCATGGTTCCTCTTTCATAGTCCCAGCTCCAACTGTCATCTGGGTTCAAATGCAGGCAGCTCCCAGTTCCTTGTCCAGCTCCTTGTCCAGTTATTCATCCAGTTCCCATTCTATATTGAAGTTCACAGTGTCCAGTCCACCTCAAGTTCTTCACAGTTCCTGTTTCTGGAAAGACAAGGCTTAACAGAGCCACAATAATATTCATGCACATTGCTGGCACCATCATCAATTCATTATCTGCCTGTGAAATCAACTCAGACCCATAAACAAGGTCCAAGAGGTCAGCACAAATCATCAACATAGAAATCAACACAGACCCACAGACAAGGTCCAAGAGGTCGTCAGCACAAATCATCAACAAAGTCCCAGGACCTCCAAAACCCTCTTCCAAGACTTCTGTAAACATAAAACCAGAAAATCCACTTTCAGGGCTTCCAGTAAGGTCCCATGGCTTCTTTATAAAGTATCACAAACAAACATCAACACAGAGCAGACACAGTTCTTGACTGCCACCACAAGTGTCCTCTTCTCAGTTTTTCCTCTGCTTCAACTCCTGGGACTCTCCTTATATATGGCCATTAATCTCTCCCTAGGAGTTCAAAAGTTCTAGGGCTCACAATTGTAGGGTTCATGTTATGTTTATTAACAGATTTGATACAAGGCTCAAAAGAAACTTGAACTGAAACAAGGTGTTAATTCAATAGCTGAAACAAGGTGTGAACTATTTCTGTGCTTGCCATTACAGCTAGTGTCAATGGAGTTGGGTGCATAGCTTGAATTAAGCATGACTTCACTTTACAAGGGGGAAGGGCGTGGAATGTGTGTGTATGTATGTATGTATACACATATATTTATTCATGTGTATCTGTGTGCACATATATATGTATATAATATATAATGAAATACATAATGCATATATGTATATTCTAATATTTAAAAATAGTTATCAAAAAGAAATATCCAGAAAAGCTAAAATATAACCTATTTTTAGCTGATAGCCTGTCTCAAAAATGATTTGCAATGGTGTAAACAAAAGGTTGACTACTCTTAAAAATTACCTGAAAAAGATCCATTTCCTGTTCCAAAGACAGAATTATGAAACCTAGAGGAAAATTTTGTAAACATTTCTCTTTTACATGGGACAGAGAGGTCAGTCTTGCTGGAGTCATTCTTCCATGTAACAGAAAATTCAATTCAGGTCATTCCACTTTTCTGCCTGTATTCTCAAACACAAAGTAAGTACTAAAATGTCTGCTAGGAACACAACACAATTTCCATTGCATGTCAGATGGAAAGAAAGGCCTAGTGGTCCTCAAAGTGCAATAGCAAAGCAGATGGTAATATGTCTTTTTAAATGTCACTTCCAGAAATAAAACCACATATATTTCTAACACTGAACCATTTGATAGTGCCAAGGACTCTGGTGAAAACAACTTTATTTTCCATATCTTCAGAAGTTTTGACTGTTGAAGAGGCAAAAGCTACAGCAGCAGCAGAGAGAGTTGATAGGTCACATCAAGGGTTGCTCCCCTAAATGCTGCAGGGCCTGGGACATGTTAATTATTTGAGGGCAGCATTATTTCCAGGACTCACCTGCCCATTAGATGTTGGTCCTAGGTGTTGGTGAAGGTGGCAGGTTCCTTCCCTACAAGTGTTGCTCCTCTTTTTGACAGTACCGAGTCAGAACTGGTGGTCTTGGGGGGAGGAATGTTGCTAAAATTCATAGGACTCTTGAACTCTGGATCCTGGAGTGTCTCGCCTATAGTCTGAGGAGATATCGCCACTATAGTCTCCACTATAGAAGAGGTGATGTTTGATATGGTGGCTGTTTAACCAGACACACACCACTTCCTATCTTTCCTTCAAGAGATTTTGTTGCTTGGTGTCCTTTCCTCTTTCATATATCTTGAAAATCAATACCTCAATATTTTTTTAAAATAGTTTTGCTCAAGTATCTAGATTATACAATATTGACATATGGAATAAATCTCAAAAGATATATGTATATGTACACATATATTTGTACATGTACAAACCTCAAAGGAGGAGAAATTTCCACATCAAAGTGGCAAAGGAATAGTCTGAAAATAGCAGAGGAAAGCTATAAGTATGCTTTTTCTTCCTCTTAGCATAATATATGAATGAAAAAGAAGTATCCAGTACTAGAGAGGGTATCCAAAGATACACCACTTTTCATTGAGTATTAGTAAAAGGAAAATAAGGTGAAGAGACATAGGACAAAGAGGAATTTATTAACAAAATGTCATGGATTCTAGAAGGAAAATATATAATAAAAAGGAAGAAGAAGAAGATATGGATTATTGAACTGTAGGACAGAGGTTTGAAGGAAAGACAATATGGGGAAAGTTAATTAGAAGTATTTTTCCCCTCAGCAAAAGGTGATTCTGATTCCTAGGGACAAGAGGAATAAAATTTGATTCTGCTGACTGTAACTGAGAAAAACAGTTGACTAGCACACCTCTTCCTTTAATGTTCCTAAAATGACTGAGCACTATGTCTATATGGAGACAGTGATATCAGTATTCACAGATAATTACTCCAAGTCCAAGAAAGCAAGGGATATAGGTGGCAGGGAGTTTTGACTGGGAATCTAGAGCAGTAAAAAAAAAAAAAAATTGGTACTGGCATCTTTAAAGTTGGACTTAATTCACTACTGGCATTAGTATTATAATTCTGTGCCAAGATGGTGAGGACCCAGATATTCTGTACAAAGACAAAGTAGTCAATTCCCAATCTGCGTCCCCAAAAGCAGCCTTGCCACTCTGAGGCTCAGCATTTCTGACTGAACTGCTCAGCAATTCAGGTTTGGTTGTGTTCACTTCAGTGTAGGCTCTCTACTTCTAACTCACTAAAACCTAGAATTTCTTAGAGTTCTGACATCCAAGGGGGGACAGAAACTGTAGCAATGTGTCCCTGTGGACTAGATGAAACTTACACTTGGAAGCAGTGTTTTAGTTTCATTCCAGAATCTAAGTGGATAAGGCATACTCAGAAAATATGTATCAAGAACTAATCTTTCTCTGCAGAATTTAACCTACTAGGTAATTTTTACAACTGATATAGTCTTTGTCATTGAAGTGGCCACCAATCAGGCTAGAATTGTGCACTTAATTCACTCAATCCTATATGATAGCTAGTCATATCCTTTTTTCCCGCATTACCGGCTTCCTCACTCTGCGAGGGAAAATAAGAACATAGTAACATAGAAAATTTCATCAAATAGATCATAGGGAATACTCCAACCCAAAAGTAGTCATTCAACTTAACACCAATTTCACCCAAAAGTTTTCAAAGTTACCTTTCCAAATGGACCATCCTCAAGAAAGTTATTATGTTGGCTTGTGTGTTTACTCAAATTTCTGGCTGCTGGAACGGAAAGGGAAAGCAGTATTCTGAGATTATAAAATGCTTCAAATCAGATAAGCAAACAATAGCAGCAAGACTAGAAAGGTCTTCAGCTTCCCCTATTATATTCCCTTACTCAACCCCTCCCTGAATCTCTCTCTAGCTTCAGTATTTGGACAGCATCATTTCTCTGACTAATACATTGAACTGAGAGTGAAAACTAGAAAGGATTTGGGGTCACTTTTGATAAAAATGTTCCATGAAGAAAATGTCCTGAGGGAAAGAAGGGTCTCAGAAAGTTGTGACTCCAATTTGAAAGGAGACTACAAAGTAATGCAGAAGTCACTAGCAGTATGTGGAGTCACCTCAGGGGGAAGGAGGGAAGAGGGAAAGTGTGCTGCTGATAACCCACAAATTGGACAATCTACCCACAGATAACTGAGTGGTGATTGCAGAAGCAATTTTAGAAAACAGAGTCTTTTCCCCAAACTCCAGAGCACTTCTAGTCTTAATGTGCAACAAAAGAGTATAGCATAGCAGGCAGAATGCACCTCTGAATATTAAAATTCCCATCCTGGGAACATTTTTTAGCCTTCAGAAATTTCTTTTCAAAGTTACAATTGAAAGTCACCCTCTTTTATCTAGTGAAGGAAGACAATAGAGCAAAAACTTAAGAGCCAGAAGCCATATCACTGACCTTGAGGCTCCTTCCACACCATATTTGGTCAGACCGAGATATGAAGTTGAAAGCTTTAACTAGCTAGCAACAGCATATGATATCATTTGCTGATATAAAGAAACCCATCAAGTAAGAATAAAATTGCTAGATCATATTAATAAGAGAGCTTTTAGAGTTGAGGAATAGCTCAAATTCACGTTCAGGTGGCTGAGCAAGCCTTTTAGTGCTGAAATTAAAACATACACAGTTGGTCTTCATATTCAAACTGCAATCTAGTGTCAGAACCAAATTGCTCACAAGTGATCTGCTGAAAGAGGAAACTATTCTAATTGGTTATTTATTTCTCTAATTTAAAATATAGGATGCAAACAAGTCAGTTCCACTGCACTTTATCTCCAAATTTTCTCTTCTGAGGTAAAACTGGGAACCTCTAGTGATTTCTATTTATATTGGCAATGAAAGCTACTATTCAGTTCTAGAAGTCACAAAGAAAAGACAATTTTAAAATGTATTTGTGACTGAAGTTTACTTGTGGACATAATGAAATGTATATGGTGCTTTGTCCCTTAACAATTAATTTAGGGTTTCCCTGTAGTTTTGTTTGAAAATTCCCACCCTTTCTATGCCTATCTATCATCTCGTCCATGTCTTGCAATAATTTCTCATTTGTTGGAGATCCACCCAACATTCTGGAAGCTTTCCTCACTTTTCCTTTATCTGGCAAAGGTGTCATTGGACCACTACAGTCACTAATGATTCCTTTTGTCTTGCATAATGCTCAGTCCATCTTCTCTTCCTATCATCTAACTCCTTGGTAATATCTTTTGCTCTTCTCTAAAGTTCTTCACTGGTTATATGTTGCAGCCTTTTCATACCCACCATATAATTTTTCATTTACCTCTGTGTGATATTTGCTGAAGATAATCCAGTCTACTCTTCTCTTACTAAACTTTGAGCTCGGAGTTGAACACACATTTCTACATTTGCCCAACCTATGCTACATTGGCACACTGATGGACAATCTCCATATGGTATCCATTTAAAAGTTTACTATTATCTGCATAGCAGTCTTCATCCACTTGATCTTTTCCTCTGTGGATGAAAAGTTCAAACTCCTAATAAATCTCTTCCATGAGGCTTAATGTCGTCACCACAATATTTATCACAAACAGGAGCATATGGAGGAATTCACCATCTTAAAGGAATCCCTCTTTAACTTAGACTCTGAATTGAATTGCCTCTTCACAGTGATGAACACCTTTGGAAGAACACAGTACCCTGTGTTAACCTGATTTTTATGGTCATAAGGTAATTGAATAGAGGGATTTCTCTTGCTATATCTTTCAAAAAATGTTGAATGACTTTAAAGTCTAGATAGGAAACATTTTGTTGAAAAAGAGCCTGTATGGGGCGGCTAGGTGGTGCAGTGAGTAGAGTGCTGGCCCTGGAGTCAGAAGGACCTGAGTTCGGATCCAGCCTCAGACACTTAACACACACAAACAAAAACCTAGCTGTGTGACCTTGGGCAAGTTACTTAACCCCAATAGCCCTCCAAAAAGCAAAAGAGAGAGAGAAAGAGAGAGAGACAGAGAGAGAGAGAGAGAGAGAGAGAGAGAGAGAGAGAGAGAGAGAGAGAGAGCCAGAGCCTGTAAGGTGATATTGTGCCATATAGAATCAAAAACTTTTTGTAATAAACAATCAATACAGTAAGATGCTACATTCTCTACATTTTTTAGTAAGTTGTGAAATGCTAAAAATGTAACCTTTTGTTAAATAGCAGTTTTGATAGCCTGAACATTCCCTACTAATATCTTTACCAGGGATGCATTTGCTTCATATACAGATGGATTTCATAAAGATTTCGTATACATTGAAGAATAAGTGGGTAAGTTGGTATTCACAGATATTCTCTTGGTTTCCTTTTTTATTTTATTAAGGCCCAAGATTATTTCTATGTTTTTTATCTATTTCCCCCCTTCAAATATCTTATATACTTGTCACTCAATCTCCTCATAATTGTATTACTTCCAACCTCTACCTTCTCTTTACACAACTGGCCCAAACTGGAAGCTTTTTCTCATGTTTAGTGCTATTTCAACTTTCCCTATAAATGCATCTAAGACTCTATAGAGTCTAAGTGTGATGATGGCTCCATTGTACTTGATGGAGAAAATAATTTGTTATTATCATATTTACAAATCTTTTCCATTTTTCTTTGGTTCATGGTTCTCCCTCAATTTTTGTCCTTAAATGTCCCTGGGATAATTTTATTTATTTGAAAATCATACCAAACTTTCTGGTTTTGCCCTCTAAAGCTTCTCTCTACTTTATAAGATCATATTGATCATAATCATCTGTCATTATCCTTCATATGATTTTTAAAAAACAGGTTTAAATCCTAATCCAGTAATGTTTCCAGCAGCTTCCAGTATCCATCTCTCTCTGTTTGGCAGGTCAGTCTGATGTTTGCTGACTAAAGCATTTTGGGGGCTCTTTTTTGTCTCCTTTTGTCAAATAATTTTCATTGGTTAAAATTCTATATAAAATTATTATGAAGCCCTTCTCTAATGCCTCATCATGCCATAGCAATTACTCTGAGTCATCAGAAACCATATAAGCTCTGGAAAATTCAAGCATGTTGGAATGGCTTTAGGTATAACCCCAGAAACAGAGTATATTTTCAAAGGATCATCCAATCTGAGCATAGACAGGAATATCACCAGTGGGTGTGCCAATTGATAATGGATTATTTTAGTCATGGAAACCCATGGGTCTGGAGATATGAAATGGACCTGTTGTATAGGAAACTCACATAGGAGGAATCACCATCTACCAATGAAGTCCCACAGCTTATCTGCAACTTACAGTTTTTAAAGTATGATGAGAGCACAAAGAAGTTAAATAAGTCACCCAGAGTCACATAGCTATAATGTGTCACAGATGCACTTAAATATGATCTTCCCAGCTCAAAGACCAGCTCTCTCTCCACCAAGTCACGAAAGAAAGAAAAATACAAAATGTCTTGTAGTCTTATGAAGTCTCCTTCCACTCCTGCAGTGATGGCATCAGAGAGGTATCAGATGGCAAGAAAGGGAGCAGAGGAGTTTTCAAACTGTACAAACTAATTTCTCTCTTGTTATCTAAATGTGAGTATGTCCAAATGTCCAATAAATGAATGGACACGTTGCGGGAGGACCTAAATCATACAAATATTGAAATTCTTGATTTAAATAAAAATAAGATAGCTGCTACAGCTAAATGGAAGGATAGCCCACAGATATTCCCTGAAGAGCCAAAGATCTGAGTGTCTGGCCAAGTATAATCAGCTTCTTAGAATTGAGGAAGAGCTGGGCAGCAAGGCTAAATATGCTGGACAGAACTTCAGAAACCCTCAGGCCAAGTAATCTCTGTGGCCAGGAGGGGCCAGGCATCTCTGTAGAAGTCAGCTCCTGTCCTAAGAATGGGCAGCATGAGTACTAGATCAGTTTTGTTTTGGGGGCAGGAGCCTCTGCTGCTTATCCTTCCTCTCCCCTCCACCTTTCTGTGATGTTCTCACTGCTTCTTTAGAACTGTCTTACACCAGAAACTTCCTGATCATTTGGCTCTGTCAGCAGACCCTTGTCATCTTGTGACTGGGATAGAATGACCTGTTCTCACCCCCACCCCTGGTGCTGATGTGTGAACCCATACACTTCTGATGCAGCCCCGATGAGCCCCCAGGACAGATCCTTAGTGGCTTCTATGTGCAGAATAAAAGTATTCAGTAACCCAAATAAAAAAAGAAATGAAAGAAACAAGAAAGAAATTACTTGTAACATAAATGAATTGGAAAGAATTCCTGACCAAACAAGAGATAACTAAGATAACAAAAATAAAATAAAATGATTGTGTAAAAGTTTTTGCACAAACATAACCAGTAATTCAAATCTTAAAAAAAGCAAACACATGGCAAAAAAAAAAAAGGTATTTGCATCAAGTTTCTCTGATAAAGAACTTGTTTCTAACATATACAGAAAACAGTTTGAAATGCAAAAGAACCATTTGCCAGGGGGCGGCTAGGTGGCACAGTGAGTAGAGCATTGGCCCTGGAGTCAGAAGGACCTGAGTTCGGATCCGACCTCAGACACTTAATGCACAGACAAAACAAACAAACAAACAAACAAAAAACCTAGCCGTGTGACCTTGGGCAAGTTACTTAACCCCAACTGCCCTCTAAAAAAGCAAAAAAAAAAAAAAGAACCATTTGACAATTGATAAATGGTAAAGGATATGAGTAGGTAGTTTTCAGAGGAAGAAATCTAAACCATCAATAACTATCTGAAAAGATGTTCTAAATCACTAATAATTTGAGGAATGAAAATTGAAACAACTTAAAGCTCCATTGTATCCATTAAGTTGTCAAAGTTGGCCCCCAAAATGACAAATTCTGGAGGAGCTATGGGAAACAGAAACAGTGTTGGTGGAGCTATGATTTGTTCCAGCTGTTCTGGAGAGTAATTTGGAGCTATGCCCCAAAAGCTTTTGAACCCTGCATACTCTCTGACTTAGCAATACCATTACTAGGTCTTCCTCTCCCTCCCCCCCAAAAAAAAAGATGAAAAGAAGAGGAAAATGAACAATATGTTTTATGGAGGCAAAGAATTGGAAACTGAAGGGGTACCTATCAATTGGGGACTGGTTAAACAAGTTATGGTATATGTATATATATATATATATATGTATATATACACATATATACATATATATTACATATGTAGATATATATGTAGATATATGAGTATGTATACGTTTACATGTTATGTAATACTATATTGCTATAAGAAATGATGAAGGGATTGATTACAGAGAAACATGAAAAGACTTGTATTGACTGATGCAGAGTAAAATGGGCAGAATTAGATGAACAATTTATGCTGTAACAACACTGTAAAGAAAAACAACTTTGAAAAACTTAGAAACTCTGATCAACACTCTGACCAACCATAATTCCAGAGGACTCAAGTTGGATTATGCTATGTAACTACCTCCTAATAGAGAGTTGATGGACTCAAGAGTACAGATTGAGATTTTGTTTTGATCATCTATACATGTTTGTAACATGGATTTTGTCTCTCTTGTTTTCTCAGTGGGGGAAAAGTGAGAAGGAGAGAATGTGGATCTGAAAATAAAATGAAATTTAATTTAAAAAAGAATACATGATAAATGTGTCAAGAAATGTAAGTAAAGTGCTATGTTAAGTCCAAGGTGGGAGAGTTTAAGAGAAGGCTTATTGGAGAAGATGACATTTCAGCTATACTTTAAAATCTGGTGAATTTAACTGCTAGAAAGGAAAGAATTCTAACCTTGGGGATGGTGTGAGCAAAAGCAGTGGGAGAATAGAGCCTGAGGACTGTTTAGAGAATGGAAAGCCAAGTTTGGCTGGAATGTAAAATTTGCAGTAGTATACAATAAGTCTAGAGTAATTGTTAGTATGTGGAGGATCTGAATTTCACCCTAGGAAGTCTGGGTTTTACTAGGTTGGCAATAAGGAGAATTAAAGAGTTCTGAGCAGAGAAGAAACATGATCACATCTCTATTAAGAAAGATATATCTGGAAGCTAGATGAAGACTAATTGGGAAAGGAGAAAATATAAGTGAGAAAACCAGCTAGAAAGTTACTTCAATAGCCCAGAAAAAAGTAGAAGTAAAGACTGATAGTAGGAGGCTAACTGGGAATACAGGTGAGGGATGTTACCAAGAGATGTTGCAGAGTTAGATCTTATAGGATTCGGCAATGATTGACTATGTGAGTCAAGTGATAGGGAAGAGTAAATAAAATTATCGCAATGGTTTTCCAAATCCCAGCTTCTTATCTTAGGAGCAGGAATTCATTCTTTGATGACCAATTCTTGATCTAATACCTTTCACTAGAGCTTAAAGGCAAAAGTTGAAGATTTTATCCAGAAATGCAGATCCCAAAGCCTCTAGTACTTGGGTAGTTCTTCACCAGACCAGGTCTTGGGTGATGATATAACATACAGTAAATACCAAGGAGTTTCCATGGCAGATTCAGCCTAAGCACTTTATGGGTTGGTAGAGAATTACCCAACAATTGGTCCAAATTCTATTTGCCCTTCCCACCTTTTAATATATACATATAAACAGACAAAGTCTTACCTTGCTCTCACTTCAGGGCTCTGACAGGCCTTTGACCTGTTTGTTGTAGTCTCATAATAAGAACTGATCTTCAAGAACAGAGTAAGTGATGAGTATGCAACATGTAGTTTTCTAATCTAAAATATATAAATTATAGTGTAGCCCAGAGACGCCTGGGTGATTGAGACTCTTAGGGGTGCTTGAATCTGGTTCTTTTTCCTCAGCTAAATATAACATCTCTGTGAAGCTCTACCTCAAATCCTCCATTTTCATCTTTCTTCTAACTCCTGTGGTTCCCCACAATGTTCTAACTGAAATGTTAGATTAGAAGATTAGGATCATAGATCTAAAGCTTATTTTACAGATGACCAAAGTGAGGCTAAAGGAGGCTAAGCAACTCACTTAATGTCATACAAATATAATGATACCAGCTAACACTTGTTTAGTGCTTTAAGGTTTGCAAAGCACTTTATGTATATTATCTCCCTGTGTCCTCATAACAACCTGTGAGGTAGTATTATTATCCCCATTTTATGTATAAGTAAATTGATTCTCAGGTGAAGTGAATTCCCCAAGATCACACAGCTAGTAAGTGTCCAAGGCAAGATTTCAACTTGTGCTTGCTGAATCTAAGCCCAGAGCTTTACCCACTGTGCTACTTAGCAGAAATAAAACTTGAACTCAGCTTCCAGAGCCAGTGCTTTTTGCCTTGTACCATGCTGCTTCCCTTGCTTGGATAATGGGTAATTGAAAAAGTTGTTAAGCGGCTGGTGGGTTGCGCCTTGTTTGACCAAAGAAAACAAACTCAACTCATTTTATATTAATAACTCCATATTACTCTATCAAATCCAAGGTATAAGTACATACACTAATTGTACCATTTCATGACCTATATTGCAGACATTAAGAGTTATTGGTGCCTTTGGATGAAAATTAGGGGAAATAAAAATCTCTTTGGTTTAATGGTATAGGTGTCAGTGAGTCATAACTTTCAGAACCTCAGCATGTGAACCCCTTGGGAAGCATCAAGCCTGGTCTTCCTTTTTTAATTCTGCTTTATGCAAAGAAATCCCTTCAAAACTGAAATGCATGGCTCCTATTAACCCATCCCTTCACAAGCCCGTCACTCTAAAGATTTATGTTATTCAAGGTTTTAAATCAGAATATGCCAGTCGCCCTACTTTTTGAACAGGTATTGGGCAAGGGGTGACTAGGTTTTCTTGGCCTCCTTCACAAAGATTGGAGCACAAATACTATATATACCCAACTGATGTGAGAATTTATGGTGTGGAAAGCTGTAATACAAGGCTAATTGTCCTCGTTTCTCTTCCTTGGTGTTTTCTCAAAACACTGATCATCCTTAGACAGAGTACATGGAGAAAGGAATAGCATGGGTCCTGGATTCCAGAGAGCCAAATTCGAGGTGACTTATGGTTTCCTTAACTCTCTAGAAATTTCAGCTGTGGTCTGTGGATAGAAACATTTCCCTTCCTTGTCTTGGAGTTTCTTCACTAATATATTCAAAAAGCACTTATTAAGGGTTACCATGTACCAGGCGTTGTATTAGAGAACACACAGACAAAAATGATATAGTCCTTACCCTGAAAGGGTTTACATTCTACTGGAGGAAATAACATGTATATAGATAAATAAATACAAAATATATTCAAAGTTACTACAAAGTGTCTTCAAGGGAAGGACAGAAAGGCATTAATAATGAGGAAACTGAGGATGATAATATAAATTACATATATATATATATATATATATCATATAAAAGATAGCACTTGAGCTGGACCTTGGAAAGAGCTATGTGTTCTAAAGGGTTAAGTTAAGGATGGAGAGGGGACAGCTGATACATAATGGTACAAGGGTACAGAAAAGAGATATAATTTTGTTTATAAATAACAGTAAGTTGGCCAATTTGGCTTGATTGTAGAATATATGGAAAGGAGTAATATGAAATTAGTCTGCAGTTATAGGCTAGAATCAGATTGTGAAAGGTTTTACATGCCCAAGAGAGAAGTTTGTATTTTATCATAGAGGCAATGAGGAGTCACTGGTGCTTTCTGAAAAGGAGAATGATATGATCAGATCTATGATTCAGAAATACCAATACAGCTATAAGGTGAATGGATTGGAGGGTAGAAGCAGGGAAGTCACTAAAGGGGCTATTGTAATGGTTCAGGTAAGAAATAATGAAAACATGAAGTGGGATGGTAGTTATGTGAGTAGAGAAAAGGGGAGAAAATCTAGAGATGTTATGAAGATAAAATTAAGAACAGTTGACCACTGATGAGGGGTGGGGTAGAAAGGAGAAAAGGATATGAAGAGTCAAAAGCCTAGGCAAATCTCATGTAGGGACCTCAGTCTCAGTTGTTTTCCTTGGGGGACTGGATCTTTTATGGTTGATGACAGATTCATAGGAAGTGCTAACAACTTGCAGTTCCCTATTTCAGCATCCCTTTCCTCTCTATCCAACATTTGCTTATTCATTCAGCAGGTTTTTCAGGTCTACTTCATACTCAGTTTTGGCCTACGATCTGTTCTCAAAGCTAAAAAAATATGACAGCCCTTGCCATTGAGAAGTTTGTAGTTTCAATGTCTTTGGGAAATAATAATAAAAGAAGCAGCATGGCATAGTGGAGAAAGAGTTGGCCTTGAAGGCAGGAAGACCTAGTTTCAAGTTCTATATCTGAAATAAACTGGCTGTGTGATCATGCTTAAGCCAAATAATGTCTCAGTGCCCCAGGTGACTTTCTAGGACTGTAAGTTATAGAAAAATCACCAATTTCCATCAGTTCAGAGTTTTCACACTAACCCTAATAGCAAGGAAATCACAGATCTAGACCAATAATAAAATAATAAACAAAATTACTATCTTCAATTACTAACTTCAATAATAGTCCAAGGAAATATGTGAATAAGGGACAAAATTAGTGATGTAGACATTAGGCAAAGTGTTTAGAAAATGAAGAAGTTTATGCCAAATCATTTATAGAAAGGTTTCTTGGAGGAGGTAGGATTTTTTCAAGCCTTCTGGTTTAGAGTTGGAGGGGAGAACGGAGGTAATTAATTCTAGTAAGCAAGCATACCTTGGGCAAAGACTTTGAAGTGGAAGTATTATGTCATCTCTGGGAACCAATGAATGACTAAAGCAGGGAATTTATATTAGACATAAGCTAACCATAGTACAATAGGGTCAGATGGTAGAGGGCCTTCAGTGCTAGCTTGAGGAGTTTGTAGTTTATTCTAGTATTAATGTAGAGGTAATAGATGTTTTTTGAGTAGAAGAAAGAGAAAGTAACATGAAATACTTTCTAGTATTTGAGGGGGGAAATATCTATATAAAGAAAGAAAAGCTTAATACCTGGTCATTGAATAAAAGTAGAAATAGATAACTGATTGGGTGGAATTGCATAAGCAATAGGGAATGAAAGGGAGGGAAGAGTCAAAGATGACTTCATGGTTTCCACACTGGGAGAATGGCAAAATGGTGACCTTGACAATTCCCATAACATGTGAATCAATCTTGAAATATGCTGAATAGACTTGAAAAAAAAAGTATTATCCTTTCTCTGGGGATTCATGAATTAATTCATAACTTCTTCTCAGAAGGATGACCAAGTGTCCAGAAATATAATATAGCATGATCACAGCTATCTAAGAAACCTGAAGCTGGAGTTTGTTGGTATATTTCTGGAAACTGAGTATTTACACTTTGCCAGGTAAGACACCAAAATGCCAAGGGGCAGCATCTGGATGGTGAGATTAAATATATAATTAAATCTTTTATGACCTTATTGCCATAATGAAACACAGCAGGTACATAATTTGGTTTTTTTCATAGATCAACTTTTATATTTGTGTTGCTGCTTTGAAATTATAAGTGTGTGTGTGTGTGTGTGTGTCATTGTTAGCTACAGGCCTTGTGCTTTCAAAACAGTTCTGTCCCATTCTTATGTATCTTAACTTGATTTTAATCAGATATTTTCTGTAAGATATTAGGCAGATATTATACAGATTATAAATTGCTTGAGTCAGCTTAACTCCAGTGTTGACACCATTTTTCCCCAGAGAATCATTATTTCATTAAAGTCCAAATAATTATATTTTGTCATCTTTTTTAGGGTTAGGCAGATGAAGTTAAGAGTAAAATAATAAGCACAGCACTGTACACAGAAAGACATTTTCCTTCATAAACCAAGGAAAGTTTACTTTTGTAATTTTGTTCTCTGAGAAAGGAATAATTTGTGTATGAAAATGATTTTGAGTTCTTATTTAGAAGACAGCGAATGAATGAATGAATGAATGAATGAATGAAAAGACATTTGTTAAGTATTTACTATATGCTAAGCACTGGAAATGAGAGTTTCAGTTGACACTTCAAGTCAAATGGAAAGGTCACTTGGTCTTCATGGTGCAATAGTGAATCAGATGTTAATGTCTTCACAACTTGATAGAAGAAAATCAAAATCTATTAGAGCTTTCTCTATTAGACATTTTCTCTGCCTAGGAGCATAAATTTCAAAGACATTTACATTATCTAGTGTTAATGGCAAGGTTTCTCCAAGATGTGATTTTTCTCCAAGATTTTGGGCATCTGAAACAGAAAACTATGGTATCTTTTATCTCCAACTAAGGAACTTGCTTCTACTGAAATAAAAAAGACATTATATTTAACCCTAAGCAGCATATAATAGGCTTCTTTTATTAGAAATCTCCCAATTTGTAACTCTAGGCTCTTGAGTACATGTATGAACAAAGGGCTGAGCAACAGGATTTTGGAGAACAAAAAAGGATGAGGCTAGTAGCATTTCCCTCCTTTTCTAGGCATCAACAATTTCATCACTAGATCCTACAAACTGAGACCATAATCTCTAACAATGAGGAAAATTCAACCACAGAATTTGAAAAATGTATTAGAGTTCATTACAACGGATTTTACTTATATTCCTTTGATAGATATTTCTCAACTCCTTGTAGAAAGTGATATACTCTATCTTCACCAACATTATAGCAGAAAAATAGCATAGTGGCAAAAAATATGAGACCTGGGTTCTTATTTCAGCTTTGCCACTACTAACTTCTGTGACCTTAAACATGTCTCCATACCCTCTGGACCTCATTTTCTCATCTTTAAAATGAAGCATTAGATCAAATTATCTGTAAGAATGTTTTCAGCTCTAAAATTGTAGGAATCTTTATTGAGTGTGACATTTCCTGAACGTAAATTATAACAATAAAAGACTCTTTAGTCTTCCTTTAGGACCTATTCAAAGAGTGTGTCACATCCACTAGTGGTAGAAAAGAAAAGTCCATCCCCATTATTTAAAACTTCAACATTTTTCATGTTTATAAAGCAGTCCCTGGGAAAGAGCCAAACTGAAATGCATGTCTCCAGATGTGCTACATTGAGGGGAAAAGAAAGTTTGTCATGGCATGAAGTATAATCCTACCTTTTCATAATCTCTTTCTATATAAATAAAATTTCAAAAATATTTGAAGGTAAAACATCAAAGAAAGAAGTATCAGGTGGACAAAACCCAAGGGAAAGTCACATGCCTTAATTCTAATTATTTCAAATCTAATACAAGGGTCAGAGAAAGACAATCAAATGCATGGAGAGACATAAAGATGATGCAGTATCCCTAGCCTTCAGAAGTTTATATTCTGACAGAGGCAGGTAAGACATACTTTAAAATTTCAAAAGGATTCATGATTTTACTGCTGTAGCTACTAGCCTCATTTGATATTCATCACAACCATACTTTAGTAGATGATCTTTATGATCTGTCATGGTCAAAAAAAAAAAAAAAGAATGCATTATCTGATAGAAAACCTTTTGGTGATAAGTCTCTCCAAACTCAAGTGAATCTTGTCAGACAACAAATGACACATAATCTCATACTTACACTCACTCAAAGTCACTCTATTCTAGAAGAATCTACCAGAGTTTGAGTTATAACCTACCAGACCATTTGAGTTATAACCTTCAAGAACACAGTTGGGAGGGGTAGATAGGTGGTGCAGTGAATATAGCATCAGCCCTGAAGTCCGGAGGACCTGAGTTCATATCCAACCTCAGACACAACACTTGCTAGCCTAGTGACCTTGGGCAAATTACTTACCCCCAATTTTCCAGGCTTCCCCCCTCCGAGAAGCTAAAAAGGACCCAGTTGGGGGATTCATGAGCCATGCCTATAAAACCTGAAAATATCATGAAGGTGAAAGGGAAAGCTAATTCACTGGATGGTAGAGTGGGGATTCAAAATAAAGATTAGAAAAGATATCACAAGGTTAACCAGAACTTTAAAATGAAATGTAATAACCATACAGTAGAATATAGAGAAGCATAGGGGATTTCTGTGAACTAATACAAAGAAAAAACAGCAATACAATATATACAATGACTACAGAAATATAAATGGAAAGAAGAAAATAGACTGAAATTGAATGTTGTGTAATTGTAATGATCAAGCTTGTCCCTTACCCCTCCCAAAGAAAGAGATAAAAGAATGCACCTACTTCTTCCCCCCGACTCCCCCAGAGATGAGAGACTGTGGATATAGAACACAGCATATACATCAACCTTGGTGGTTTTGATGTTTGCTTTGACTGAACTGTTTTTCCCCTGTTTCTCTTTTATTCTTTGTTATATTAGGGCTGTTTCTCTGGGCCAGGACAGGGAAGTAATTTATTAGGAAACTAAAAGGATGTAAAACAAAAATAATAAATGTTAAAAAAATAATTTGCTAATACACACTTTAGGGTTGAATTATGCATAAGGTCACTTTCTCTCCACAGATCTACTACTCTGTATGATAGGACTCCAAAATGCATTCTAAGCATTTTACAGTGAAATTTAACATTTAACTATTTTATATCAAATCATCTGAATATTTTTATTGGGTAGCTGATTTGAGTATGGTGGGTTTATATGACCTTTTTCATTCATATTTTGATTGTAATTATTTTAAGTTAATGTTTATACATAACAACATCTCAAAACAAACTGTATATTTTACTTCATGAAAGTCTACCCTTATTTGGAAAATAGCATTTTAAAAAATGGTGAAATAAATTACAAGGGAGACAGGAGACATTCAGTTGACTATAACTTTTATAGAATCACAAACTTAATATGAAAAAACGTTATGACATGGCTGCTGTTAATAGATGTCTAATAGCCAATAGGGATGTGAGCTGTTGTTCAATCACTTTTCAGTCACGTTGACTCTTCGGGTTTTTTTTTTTATTTTTCTGTTTTTCAGAGATACTGGAATGGTTTGTCATTTCCTTCTCCACTTTACAGATGAGGAAACTCTGTAACAGGGCTAAGTGACTTGTCCAGGGTCATATAGCTAATAAGTGTCTTAGACCAGATTTGAACTCAGGAAGAGGAGTCTTCCTGATTCCAGGTCCAGCATTCTATCCACTATACCACCTAGCTGACCTCATAGGGATTTGAATCCCACTGTAATATATAATATTCACACAAGATTAGAGAGACCTAATTTTTATTCTTCCCTATTTGAGAGGACATATGCCTCTGCAACATTCATGTCCTGGTACTTGTTCTGCTCTCTGGAGAAAAGCAATCTACTTATTTCCATAGCTCTTCAACTACTTTAACATAGTTATCTTGTGTTTTATCAGTATATTTATTTAATACCTACTTCTAGTCTCACAATTGCCCTTCTACATAGCTAAGCCCTCTGGTGCTTTCTGCTGGGTATGGGTGGTTATCCAGATGTATGCCAGAAGTAGTTACAACTATATGAGCTCTAACTATTGTTTGGTTACAGGAAAACTGGAGCTTCAGGGATTTTGTATTTATAAAATTGATGCTTCGGGGCGGCTAGGTGGCGCAGTGAATAGAGTGCCGGCCCTGGAATCAGAAGGCCCTGAGTTCGGAGCTGGCCTCTGACACTTAATCCGCACAAACAAAAACCTAGCCGTGTAACCTTGGGCAAGTTACTTAACCCCAATTGCCCTAAAGGGGCGGCTAGGTGGCGCAGTGAGTAAGAGTGCCGGCCTTGGAGTTTGGATGACCCGAGATCAGATCCGGCCTCAGAAAATGAGCACCCACACATAAATCAAATGACTAGCCGTGTAACCTTGAGCAAGTCATTACCCAAATTGCCCTAAAGGGGCGGCTAGGTGGCGCAGTGAGTAAGAGCGCCGGCCTCGGAGTTTGGATGACCGAGATCAGATCCGGCCTCAGAAAATGAGCACCCACGCATAAATCAAATGACTAGCCGTGTAACCTTGAGCAAGTTACTTAACCCCAATTGCTTTAAAAAAAATAAAATTAAATTAAAAAAAAAATTGATGCTTAGAGAATCCTGGGTGTGGTATATAACATTTGGAAGAAAGAAGATATTATTACTAGAGAGATCATTTAAGAATCTTTTTAATGAACTTTGCAAAAAAAAAAATGCCATTGATTCAGAAAATATTTTTAGGTATCAGTTATGTGTTAGCACTAGGGTTTGAAATATGAAAAACAACTTAGTCCTTAATCTCATGGAATTTACAATCAAATAGGAGTGGTGTGGCATATAAATGAAGCATCATATAATGTAGAAAGTTGAAAGGACAAAGGAATGATCCAAGCAAAGTACTATAAGATCAAGATTGGAGATATAAATGTTTGAGTCATTTGATTCGAAATGATAGTTGAAAATAGATGGGATTGGAAAAAAAGAAAAGAAAAAAAAGAGAAGGCCACAGCACAGAGAACTTGGAATTTTCCACATTTAATCAGTAAAAGCAAGAAGAACAAGAGAGAGTCAAGAAAAATTTGTCAAAAATGTAGGACAACTACACAAGGATATAGCTTCATGGAATACTAAGATTCGTTCAGTAGGAGAACTAGTTGATCAACAGTGTTAAATGCTGCAGAAATGTCAAAGAGGGTGAAGACTGAGAAAGGGTCATTGGATTTACCAATTAAAAGGTTATTGTTGACTTTAAAAAGAGCAATTCCATAGAGCAATGAGAATAAAAGCCAAATTGATAGGGGATTTCAGTAGAAAAATGGGAATGGAAGCCAGATTGCAAAGTCTTGGAGAACAAGGAAGTAGTGAAACAATGGAGGGTAATTAAGATAGTAGAAATGCTTGAAGTCTGATTCAACACTGCTACCCTTAGTCTTGATTTTTCTTCTCATATTTCCTTTAAGTCACATCCCTCTGCTTAACCTCTTCTTCTGTTTACCTTTCTTACCTTCCAATCTACCTTTACAGATTCACATTCCACAGCAGATAAGTTTTTTTGTTATGTTGTTTCAGCTGTTTTTCAGTACTATCCAACACTTTTTCACCTTATTTGGGGTTTTCTTGTAAAAAATACTGAAGTGATTGGTCATCTCCTTCTTCAGCTAATTTTACAGATGAGGAAAATGAGGTAAATGGGAATAGACTACTTGCTTAGGGTCACACAGCTAAGAAAGTGTCTTGAGACCAGATTTGAATTCTGGAAGATAAGTCTTCCTGACTCCAGGCCCAGTACTCTATCCATTGTGCCACCTGGCTGCTCTCCATTCTTTTTTCTATTTTATCTCAAATGCCCTTCCTCCCCTTTTGTCCATTCTCTTCTCAGACCGTAAGCTATATTTTCCCACTATTAGTTTCTCTTCTGTCAACATAAGAAACAGGAAATATTTGCATTTTTTAATTTTTTTCAGACTAGGACATTAGATCTAAAACCAAAGACTTGACTCTAAAACAGAACATTCTTGAAGAAGAATAATCTCACAAAATAATGTAAAGATGCACAAAAGATAATTTCTTAAGTTCAAATGTTAAGAGAAAAATGTGGACTTAGTAGCATTCTATATAAAGAGAACAGAAAATGCAGGAAAAACATTTGAAGTACATTATATTCAACTATAGGAAAACTCTCCCTGGAAAGAGAATCAAGAAAAGTAAAGAATTTGGAATAAGCTTTAATGTTAACACACTAGTTGCTTTATAACAGAGGTTTCCCACAGAAGAAAAGTACCATAAAGAAGATACTTGTGGATGAAACTACAAACTTAATTCAGATGTAACTAAATATCAAAGAAATGATATGGAATTAAAAGAATTTCATTAAAGTAATCAATGTGAAAAAACCTTTAGTCACTTTCCATCCTTTACTCATCATCAAATAATTAACATTGGAAAGAAACTTTACAAATGTAATGAATGTGGGAAAGTCTCCAGGCAAACTAAAAGCCTTATTCAACATCAGAGAACCCATACTGAAGAAAAATCATTTAAATGTAAGGAATGTAAAAAGCCTTAGGTCAGAATACTCATCTTATACAACAGCAGAGAATTCATACTGGAGAGAAATACTACAAGTTTAATGAATATGGAAAAGCTTTCAATCAGATTTCATCTTTTACTAATCATTAGAGAATTCATGCTGGAGAGAAGCCCTATCAAAATAATTAAAATGGGAAAATGTTTACTTTGAGTACATGCCTTAATTGACATAAGAGCTGGAGAAAAATATAATGAACATAATTTTAGCTGGCATATGCATTTATTCAACATCAGAAAATTCATACTGTTGAGAAACCTTATCAATGTAATGAATATGGAAAGCTTCAGCAATAAGTCATTCTCTATTAAATGCTAAGATGTCATAACAGAGAAAAACCCCATTAAGATTTTTAAACATGAGAAAGCGTTAAGCTGCAGTTCAGTCTCATATAAAATTAGAGACGGACCAGGAAGAATCACTCTGCAAATATATCAAATGAAGGATTTTTTTTTTCAGATGAACTACTTAAATATTTTTGAATCAAGATTCCTTGTTTTCAATCAGATACAGGTCACAATGATACATAAACACAAAGCTCCCCCTACACATAAACACATATAGAGTCTATCCTTTATATCATTGTTTGATCCAGTGATTAGCACCCCAGAATCATTTAACCAACTGATACCATTTTTTTTTTATTCTGATCATCACAATAACCAATTACAACCTCATCAGAATTTTGATAGTGTAGCATGCTTCCCTCCTCTTGGTAGACAAGTGATGAACTAGGGGTGCAGAATGAGACATACATTTTTTAACATGGTCAATATGTGAATTTATTTAGCTTCGCTATAAGTATTTCTTATAAGAAAATTGAGATTTTCTTTTTGGTAGAGGAAGATATAGGTAGGAATTAGTAGTCATAGTGAATTTTTTTTTAATGAAAAATAAAGGTCTCAATGAAATAGAGTACACAGAAGAGAACAGAGAGAAGGGGATACAGATAAGGAGAGTGGTTTTATTATTTCCATGCTAAATTTCATAGACACTGAAAAAACTGCATATGATAGAAGTTCAGAGTTTTATATATCCTTTTTGTATTTTACTTGTAAATTGATATGTTCATATATGTTGATGTTTAAATTTATAAGAAAAATTGTAATTAAAAACATGAGCTATTGGAGTGGCTAAGTGGCACAATGAATAGAGCATAGGCCCTGGAGTCAGGAGGTCCTGAGTTCAAATCTGGCCTCAGACACATAATACAAAAACTAGCCGTGTGACCTTGGGCAAATCACTTAACCCCAATTGCCCTCCAAAAAGAAAAAAAAAAAACCAAAACACATGAGCTATTCCCAAGAATAATGGCTACTTCAGATGGGAATGGACTTCCCTCACAAGTAAAGGCTAGATAATTAGTGTGGGGGGCATGTTCTAAAGAAGAGGTTCATATATACTTGTATTATTTATATATATATATATATATATATATATATATATATATATATATATATATATATATATATATATATACTATAATCCCTTCGAACTGGAAAACTGTGATAGGAGAGCAGAAAGGGGAAAGAAATGAAATATTAAGGTTGATTGAGTTATAAGATATGTTTAGCTTGATATTAGTGTAAGAGGAAACAACTTTATTTCTTCCTACAGCACAGTCAGAATTTGGAAAGAAGACAGCCTGGCAAGGGAGCTAAATTTATTGGGAAAGAGATTGGTAGCTATCAATTAATTTATATACTAGCAGTGGTTCACCATAATTCATATTTATGGTGGTAAGTCTATTCTACCCATTACTTCTGACACTTATATGCTTAGATTTAATAAGAAGAGTTCTGTCTCTTAGAAAGCATAATGACTGTTATCCTACATATTTCCCACTCATACTTGTACAACTTTACTAACAATTGACAGCCATGAGTACAATAAAGAGAAATAAACTAAGGGAGAGCCCTTTAATCTCTCAACCCCCTGCAACAAAATGATAGCAGTGACCAATGCAGGTCTAATCATGTCATCTACCCTGTATTCAAAAAACAAAAGTATGTCTGTTTCTCTATTCCTGCTTGATTTACAAAACTAACTTAGCACTCTGGTGAGTTTTCACTGGACCACTGTCAGAGAGCAAAAACTAATAGCCATCATGGTTGCCTTGGAAACATCCCATATTATATCTCTGCCATACTTGTGATATTTCCCAAACTCATTTCCTCTTTCTCTTCAGGTAGTCTGTATCGTGTTCCAGCAGGAAGAAAAGCTTTTCTGTTCCTCTCTTTCTTTTGACCTTTACCCACATAATCTCCATCATTCTTTGATACTCTCGTTCTTGAATTTCCTCATAAGAGTATACCTTCTTGATACACAATGCTCCACCCCACCCTCAACTACACTATTTCTTTTGAATAAAGTACAGTATATTCATCAAGAACCATAGTCAACATGGATTTTATTCCATCAATGCATACTTAACAGCCTTTGTTAGATGAACTACAAATCTGGCAAGGAATCTGTCAACCTGATGTGCTGAGACACAATACTGAAATCCAAATTCAGAGTTCAGATACCAACTTCTTGGTTCACTCCCCAAATGAATTTTTCTCTTCTGCATCTCTTGCCTTCAATGACTAAGAGTTAGAAAAAACATAATCTGGGCCTTCACGGTCTTCAGTTTCTTACCTAAGGCTTCATAATCATTAGTAATACTTTTTAAGTTTGTGCCCAAATGAATCACCAAAATAGAGTAGCTGTTATCAGATTTAATAGGTTTGGGGAGGCTCTCTGTTAAGTCTTGGATATATGTTCTAGTTAGAAAACAAGACATCTCAATTACTATTATTCTCTTTTTATTTTGCCTCTTATATGAAAATCTTTCACCTAATAGTTTCCATGGCCCTGCTATATTATTCTTAGAAGGACTAGGCTTGCACAAAATTGGTAGCAATATCATAGGAAGGAAGAAGGTATATATGAGAGATGTCACACAGGTAAAGTAGTTAAGATTTGGCAACCAATTGGATATGAGAGGTTAGAAAGAGTGAAGTGTCAAGGAAGATACCTCAGTGATAAGTTGGGTCATACTGGGAGTATAGTGGTATCTTAAACATTAACAGGGTGAATGTTAGGAAGAGGTTAGGGTTTGGGGAAAAGAATGATAACCAGTTTTGGACATGTTGAATTTAAGATATCTATAGGACATCCAATTTTAAATGTCCAACAGATAACTGGAAATATGAGATTAGAAGTCAGGAGAAAGGGCTAGACCAAGAGATCTGAGAATCATTTGCATAAAGATAATAATTGAATCCATGGGAGCTGGTAAGATCATTAAATGAATAGCATAGGATAGGAAGAGAAAAGGATCCAGGACAGAACCTTGGGGGACACAAATGATTAGCAAGCACAGTCTGAATGAGATGAAAGATATGTAGGAATCCATACTCTAAAATTCTGCAGAAGTAATCCCAGAAGAATGCTCAAGAATTAAATTCAAATGACACAAAAGAAAAATAATTTCAATAAGGAAAAATTATATTTTTCTGAAGAGACAAATTTGGATGCAGAGGGAATTCAATCAACTTAGATACTAAAAAGAAAAGTACAGAATATAGAAGTTATGCTAGGCAACAGAAAACTACTATGAGAATATGGCATGGTTATATAAAAATACTATAAGGTGGATAGTTTTTTAAAAATATATTGGGAGAAAAAATGAGGATCAAAGAAAGGATAGAATGTTTGCTTAGGATGGATAGGACCATGGTAAATCACAACAGAAAGAAGAGCTATTCAATGTAGCAGCAAGCACCCCAACATCCCCAGGGTGGCTGCCAACACAGGTTCTTAGATCTGCTTTTCTAAAGGAAAGCAACTCAAAATGGTTAACAAGTTTACTTTAATCAATCAAACATATATTACCTAGTTCAGGGGAAAAAGGTCAGCACCCCGAACTTCAGAGTATATAGACAGAAGTTTCAAAAGAGAGAAATAAATAGATCAAGCAGACAGGCTTCCAAACTGTCCAACAATTACATCAATACCAAATCACAGTTATGAGAGAGGGAAACATCAACATCTGGGTTTTCAAAGCCGGGGGGTTCTCAATGGCTGCCCAGAGTCTCATCTGGTCAAATCACCCAACACTTCTCAAAGTGAGCCCCAAAGCAAAGCCTCACATCAGGAATTATATAGCCTTCTCCTGGGTCAGAGAATGTAACAACCTTCTTGTTCCACTGCCCAATCACAAAGTATCAAGGTGTGCTCCTTCCTGATAAACAAGCCTCCCACCACAGGCTCCAGGTTCACTTAACCTAGGGGCAGGGAAGATCTTTGAATTTGCATTTCCATTACACTCAATTATTATTTTGTTTCTGTTTTTCTCTATCAAGTAGAATGACCTTTACACTTCAAGTGCCAGAATAAAATGGCTGTCAAGGAGTTGATGTCCAAGATATGTGAAAAAATAATAAGAATGTCTAGTTGTTCCTGATGAATTCAAGTTATCTGGCACAGATGGATTACATCTTCCTGTCCTGAAAGAACTAGCAGATATGGTTGCTGATCCACTATCAAGAGATATTTAAAGGATCATGGAGAGCAGGAGAGTTACCACAAGTTTGGAGAAGGGCAAACATAAGACTCAGTTTTCAAAATAAAGACAGATAACTAAATCTGCAAAGTATAGGATAGGGAATTCAACTTTGATTTGTAAGAACATTCTAGAACAGATTATTAAGGCAAAGATCTAGAAAAAGAAAGGATGATCACAAAGTTCTAATATGTTTTATCAGGAACAGATCATGTCAGACTAACCTTGCTTCTTTCTCAGGAATGATTACTAGACTAGTATATAAGCAAAATGTTGTGGACATATTTTACATAGATTTTTTGCATTTTTTAAAGTATTAAGTATATTACTGAGAATATAGAAAGACATGTGTTGGGTAATAATACAATTATCGGATGCATTCAGAACTAGTCGGTTGTCTGAATTCAAGGAGTATCTGTCAACGGTTTGATGCTACTGTGGTTACAAGTCGTTCATGTAGTTAGTATTTTTCAGGGCTCTGTGCTTGGACCTGGATGATGGCATAGGTATTATGTTGACACAAAGTTGTTATCACAGTAGATGACACATTTAGGATTCCAAAATATCCTGATGGTAGAACATTGGGCTAAAATTTAAATACAGTAAGATGAAATTCAGTAAGGACAAATGTAAAAGTCTTCCACTTAGGTACAAAAAAGCCAGCTTCACAAATATAAGATGAAAGAAGTATGGACAGATGGTAATAGTCTTCCCAAATAAAATCTTGAAATTTTAGTGGGCTGCAAGCTCAATATATGCCAGCAATGTGATATGGCAGCCAAAAAATTAATGCAGGCTTGGAACACATTAAGAGAGGCATAACTTCCAGGAACAGGGAGATAGCAGTCCCAGGTACTGTGCCCTCATCTGAATGCATAGAAGAGTTGTGTTCAGCCATGGGTACTATATTTAAGAAGGGCATTCATTGATAAACTGGAGATTGTCCAAAAAACAATCAGTATGACAAAGGGCCTTGAGTCCATGCCATATGATCACTGACTGAAGGAAGTAGGACATGCTTTGCCTAAAAAAGAGAAGACAAGGGAGGTGAAGGCATGCCTTCTCATCATGATAACTCTCTTCAAGTGTTTAAAACCAAATGCATTATCTTTCTCCTCCAAACACTCCCTTCTTCCTAACTTCCTTGTTAATATTGAGGGTACCACCATCCATCACTCACCTGGGCTTACCACCTAGATGTCATCCTTCACTCCCTTCTCTCATCTGTCACATCCAAATTGTTGCCAAGGTCTGACATTTTTACCTTTGTAACATATCTCATATCTCCTCTGACACTGCCACTACCCTGGTGCAGGCCTTCATCTTCTCGATAATGGACTATTTCTGCTAGTAGGCTTCCCTGTTCTTGTCTCTTTCCACTTCAGTCCATCCTCCTCTCAGCTGTCAGATTGATCTTCCTAAAGCTCAAGTCTGACCATGTCATTCCCCATTCAGTAAACATCAGTGACTCTACATTGTCTCTAGAATGAAATATGAAATGCTCTATTTGGCTTTGAAAACCTTTCATAAATTGGTCCTTTCCTAGTTTTCCAGTCTTCTTGTAATTTACAATCCTCCATGCCCTCTGTGATTGGGTGACAAGGGTTTCCTTACTTGTTGTAATGGAAATGCAGATTTAAAGATCTTCCCTGCCCCTAGGCCCTTTGATTGGCTTAAGAGACTTTGATTGGCTTAAGAGACTCTGAAAACCTTCCTTGATTTGAAAATATACTCTGCTTCCTAATAGGCTGAATGTGGTCACATGGAGCCTGTGGTAGGAGGCTTGGTTTTCAGGAATGAGCATACCTTGATGCTGTGTGATTGGGCAGTGGGTCAAGAGGGTGGTTACATTCTCTGAGCCAGGAGAAGGCTATATAAACCGTGATGGAAGTCTTTGCTTTGGGGCTCACTTTGAGAAGTATTGTGTGATTTGACCAGATGAGACTCTGGGCAGCCATTGAGAGCTCCCCGGCTTTGAAAACCCAGATGTTGATGCTTCCCTCTCTGGTAACTGTGATTTTGGTATTGATAATGGTTGGACAGTTTGGAAGCCTGTCTGTCAGGGTGCTGACCTTTTCCCCTGAACTAGGTAAATGATATATGTTTGTTTGATTAAAGTAAGCTTAACCCATTTTGAGTTGCTTTCCTTTTGAAAAGCAGATCCAAGATCCTGTGTTGGCAGCCATCCTGGGGATGTTGGGGTGCTTGCTGCTACACTTGTCCTCAAACAAGACACTCTTATCTCCTGACTATGGTCTCCTCACTCGCTGTCTCCTGTACCTGGAACTCTCATCTCCTCTGGGTTTCCCTGGCTTCCTTCAAGTCACAGCTAAAGTCTTACCTTCTATAAGAAGTCTTTCCCAATCCACCTTACTGCTAGTGACTTCCCTCTAAGATTATTTCCAACTTGTCTTGTATATATCTTGTTTGTACAAAGGTTTTTACATGTAATTATCTCCCTCATTAGACAGAAAGCTCCCTGAAAATTTTTGCCTTTCTTTGTATCCTCTGTATTCAGTATAGTGTCTGGTGCATAGTAGGTGCTGAATAAAGGCTAGTTGGCTCGCTGTCATTTGAAGGAAGTACCATAGTTGTTCCATTTGGACCCAGAAAATAGATCTAGTATCAATGGGTATAAGTAGAAAGAAGGGCAAATTTAAGCTTGATGTCAAGAAAATATTCCTAAGAAACAGAGCTGCCCAAAAGTAGAATGACCTGCCTTAAAAGATGGTGAGTTCTTACTCTCTGGCTGTATGGCTGGCTGCTTGTTGGCTTTTACTGGGAATTCTTTTTTGTATATGGATATGAACAAATTGTCACTCAAGTGTCTCCCAACTCTCAAATTATATAATTTGCTTATTACAACACAATAGTATTTCATCACATTTACATACCAGATATTCCAGAACATTCCCTCAGATCCCCATTTTTTGCCACCTCATAAAGAGCCATAAATATTTTTGAACACTATTAGTTGAATTTATTTTGCTTAGAACCAATCATATTAGACTTCTACCTGGTCCATTCTAATTTTCAAGGAATTATGCTGCTTGGGTGAGATTTTGAACTTCTTGTGCCAAACCATTAATTCTCTTTCCAATTCTTTCTTCCCTAGTTCTCAATTATTTTCCATCTTTTCCCTCAAGGACTGATTTCTTTGATAAAAAAATTAATTCTTAATTAAAAAAAAAAAACACTTGCTCCATCTTTTCCAGGAATTTTATTTAAATTTGTGCTCTTTCTTTGAGACTTTGATGATATTTTGTAGTCATTTTCTCCTGGGTTGGAGTGCTGACACCCTTGTCGTGATAGTAGCTTTTTCTTGGGATTTTGTTGTTGTTGTTGTTGTTGCTTATTCCTTCTAGTTTACTTTGGACTTCATGTTAGGCCCAGACACTGAATTCTTCTGGAGAGAAGGTATAGGCTGATCCTATTACTGCTTTCGTCAGGTATTGAGTGTTCTTTTATTCTGGGATCTCAGTTACATCTCAGGTTGGAGACTTGTAAGCTTTCAGTATTCCTGAAGTAGTCTGATCCCTTACCCCACCCCAGGCACCTTATGCTGCAGTTCCTGACCTGGGTTTAAACGTGAGTAAAGGTAGATGGGTACTAGACATAGCCACTATCAGTCAGATGGGAAACTCTACTTAGATTCCGAGGGACAGATTTTCAAGCTCCCCTTTGGTATGTGATTGCTGCCTTGGTTATTCCTCTGCAGTCTTCAGGGTGGTCTAGAAGTTGGAACTGAGCCCTTGTTTTGCTCCCCAGGTCAGACTCACGTCATTGCTATTAGTTTCTGAACATGTTGTTCTCAGCCTAGAACCTGTGGCAGCTCCTTGCTTTGGAATACCACCCCTGGGCAAAGGTTCTCTTCCACAGTCTGCTCTAGATCTGGTGATATAACTGGTTAGTGGGCAACAAAGTTGCAAATTAGGATCCCTTCCATTGTAAAGTCCCAGTATGGGTCTGGAGGTACCTGCTATGGGTCTGAGACTTCTTAGATTGGGGTACCCTCATCCTCTGTATCCCCAGACCTCTGGCTTTATCTCCCTATACTGATCTGGTTCAGAGAAATGACTCAATGACATTTTTTCTTGGATTTCCCCATCAAGCTTCTGTCTGGTATGTTTTCTAGGTCTGTTTGGAGGGAAGAATTTGGTGGTTTTGCTTCCTATTACTCAGTCATATTGATTCTGCCTCCTGTTATTTTTTATCTTTGTAGCCTCAGCACTTAGCAAGGTATCTACCATATAGTCTGTACTTAATAAATATTTTTGTACAATTCCTAGTCCAGGAGCAGGTATATATACAGGACTATGAGAAATGCTTAATGTGTTGAAATGTTGAATGTTGGAGAGACCTTACAACTCCTACCTGCTTCAACAATAAGAAAACCTCCAGTTAAGAGAACCCTCGGGGGATAGAACTGAATAATTAGCTCTTCATTTTCCCTCAGAGAATAGTGTTCAATATGGAGCCGAGCCCCAGCTATATCCCTACAAATCCACCCTGAGAGGCATGATCTACAGGAAGGTTCCACACAAGGCTAGGCGGTGCCAGGTTAGAAGAAAAGAGGGTACTGACACAATATGATATGGTGGAAAGAGTGATCTTGAAATAAGGGGAATTCTAGTTTTCTTCCTTCTGTTAAATACAAAATGAGCAGAATATCCGTGCCGTCTACTGGAAGATGAGCTTGTTTGTTTACTTGTTTGAACCATAAAACTGTATACAAACATGATGTACTGGCTAGTTTCTCGTGCCTTTTTCAAATCCCACTCCCCTGCTCCCTTATTAACTGACAGAATAAAACAAAAAACAAATAAAAGGGTCATGCTATGCCTGGCAGCTCTATCCCTAGACATCTACACTTCACACGCTCCAGCTTGGGACACTTGAGATTTCACCTGTGGATGGCACCCAATAAATGCCTGGATGAGGGACATCTTTCTAAGGCCACTGCACCAAGCTCGGTGCTGTTCATGCAAAAATTGTTCAATGGACATTTGTGGAATTGAATAGCATTTGGTGAATGATGAGCTCAAGTTTTTAAGGAGCGCGGAAAGAATGCAGGCTCCGGGACCAAGCCGAAGGAAGGTGGTAGGAGCAGTCCCGCTCCACAAACCCGGGCTAATCACGTGTTAGATGTTTAATAAATACCTATTTCCTTTATTAATGGATGGATTGGGGAGGTGGGGGGAGGTTCCTCTGTTCCTCTGCTCATGGTGTTAACTTCATTCAAATACTCTGTTCATTGCACTTTCCCAGTCTTTAACTTACTTTTAACCGCATCTAACCTGGACCAGAAGCAGCAGAGGGATCCTCTATCACTCAGGAACAGATTGGGTCGCAATGCCTTCTGGGATTGGAGTCCAGACTCAGAAAGAGGTCTATCAGAAGGATCCTCTGAACGGGAGCTAAGAAGTTGTTTGTGCGCCTGCGTAACTGTTTGTAGGCGTACCCGTAGTTATTTGGCCCCGTATCTCCTGTGGGTGAGTTAGAGTCACGTTTTATGATCAAGGTTCAGCCTGCGCACAGGTAATTGCAGGGACTAGCCCTGGGTCCGGGGAACTCTGAAGGGACCCTCCACAGTATGGTGGGACTCCCTCTCTCCAGACCTCCTAGAGGTGAATCTGTGGCCTCCGCTCTGAGGCAGTGAGGTCCGGGGACTGGAGAGCTGGCCAGCCTGTGCTTCAGTCCTCTTGTGACCAACCGCACATTCCGCCGCTGGAATGCCTCTTTCTGTATATTTGTCTACAGGGCTGAGTGCTACCTGACCATAACCCCGTATCTTAGTGGCCCTTGCTAGGTATGGTCTGTGAGTTTAAAATATTTATTAAATTCCAGGTACAGTCTCTGAATTTTAAATATTTGTAAATTAGTAAAATTAATTATGTACCCCAAGGCAAATTTGGCCCAGGGAGCTGATCCTGACTGAAGCTGCTATTTTCTTAGGGTATCTCTATTCTTTGTACCCACAGGTAGGCCAGAGGGACAGGGACCTTGAGTCCCAGTCAAGGATCTTGCTCCTAGTCCCCAGGAAGATCAAGGTGGAAGAAGATTCCTCCTACTAAACTTGTATACATTCTGGAGGAAATTTACCTAACCTGGGACCTTTCGATAGAGTTTCAGAATAGTCTAGAGACAGAGGAAAGGGCAGGTCTGGATCTTGCTAGTGTGGAAACTGTTTCTGATCTGTGATCAAGATCAGTGAAGAGAACCTGCTTGGAAGAGGGAAGAATGAATCACCTTGGTTCATAGAAAAGAGGGAGAAACATCAGAGCATGGCATATAAGAAAAGAGGCCAAGAGAAAATGGTGAACTGCAGCTTTTCTTTTCACCTTGCCTTCCTCCACAAGTTATTCCTCTGCTCTTAGTAGAAGGAGTCTCATAATCTCTTGAATCTCCATACCTAGTTTTTAGGGGCATACTGATTCCCTTCACCAGTTCTACTCAAGATGAAAATTAACCCCCTTTCCTCTGATAGAAGTTCTGGTTTATCTATGAAACTGAGTTCTGACTAGTAGAAAGACTGCTGGACTTAGACTAGAGATGTGAGTTTTGAATTTTCCTGTAGGCACTTATTTTCTATGTGACCACAAAGTCATTTAACTCTCAGTCTTGTCCCCCCCCCCCCACACACACACAGACAGTAAAACGGAAATATAAACATTCACGCTACTTAACCTTATTGGGTTCTGAAGAAAATGCTTTACAAGTCTCAAAGTTCTATAAAAATGGAAATTGTTGCTATTCTGAGAGAAAAAAGACAAAGGAGTAGGAATGACATTCAAAAGACAATCTAAATTTATCTTAAGTTTAATTATCAAGTAACATCTCTAGAGGTGGAGCAACGGACCTAGTATGTAGGTATAAACTCAGTAAATTGTTCATTGTTTACTGAATCAGCCCTTGTGTTGGGGGGAAATAGCATTAGTTTAATGGCTGGTAATAAATAGATCAGTCATAACATAACATTATGACTATAGTATCATAGTGACTCTCCCTTCCAAAGTAATAGGAGTACTACTGGGTACCCTTGGGTAGAAACAATAGGAGAGGAAGTTCACTATGGCCTCAAAGTGTTGTGAGTTCAGTGAGTAAGAATATCTTGAGCCTCAGAATGGACTCTTGATATTCTCTAGATCCTAGAGTCTAGAGCAATCTTTCTCTTCCAGTTCCATTTTTTTTTTAATAATAATAAGAGTCAACAGGAGAGAGAGTTCTCTGTTATCTGTTCCTATAGTGAGAAAAGGCCCACTTCCTTGAAAGCCCATTTCTATAAAGTCTGCTACCATTGTCTTAATCTGTGAATATGGTTCATCCCTTGCAAAGAAGTTTTGACATCTGTTAATTCATCTTGTCTTTACAATAACCCTGTGAATCATGTTGGATTGATACTGTGCTCATCCCAATTTTATAGATGTGGAATTTCTTTTTTTTTTTTTTGCTTTTTTGGAGGGCAGTTGGGGTTAAGTAACTTGCCCAAGGTCACACAGCTAGGTTTTTGTTTGTGTGTGCTTTAAGTGCCTGGGGCCAGGATCCGAACTCAGGTCCTTCTGACTCCAGGGCCTTCACTCTACTCACTGTGCCACCTAGCCACCCCTAGATGTGGAATTTCAAGCTCAGAAAAGTCTAATGAATTACTTCTAACCTCACAGTCCTTAATGGAACCATTACTAAAAGCTAGACTGGATTTATTTTTTCAGACTTTCCATTAGTCCACACTGCACTATTTATAGGGATTTTTGTTCATTTAGTTGTTAAATTAGGTGGTGAATCAGGTACAGAGAAGTTGTATTAGACTTACAGTATTAAGAGTTGTAAATATACCATGTATTCTATGTTCTCCTACAACTGAACTCTGTATTTTGGAAACTGCTAATAAGGATAGAATCAGTGTCCTATTTAATAATGAATAGGTATTTTCTCCCTTATCTTAGAAGGGGATGGGGTTTCTCCTAGCCTGCTTTTGACCTCCTTTTTCATATGGAGTCTGGATAGAGGGATGTCATACTCAATTATTTTGTTGAGATTTCTAGCTAGATGTATTTTAGAATTACAAGTCAATGACTGTTTCCTTTTTCTTCCTCAGTTAATTTCTAATTTATCATATCAAAGAACATATAGGAAGAAGGAATCACGACCTCTGAGCTTCTGACTCCAGATACCAACTGAATTAGGGTATTCTTTTTTCTGAAAGGCAATCTTAGATCTTACACTCTAGAAAAAGTTTCTTCCTTTCCTTGGAGCGTGTTTCCTCAGCCAGATCCTATTTGGGAACCTAAGCACTTCTTGCTTTCCCTCAGTATATGAAGCTCCTCTGATAGATGAAGAACTATGAGAAGAATTCCTAATTGACCTTACTCATTTTCCCTCTCTTTTCCTCATCCATTCAACAGTTTGTTTGTTTGTTTGCTTTAGGTCTGCTGCATATTATATACTCTACTAGGGCCCTTAAAAAATGAATTTGAACACACAGTCTTTGTCCTTAAGGAATATACAGTTTTATTGAGAATACCTGATAAATGTAGAATAGTGGCTCTTATACATACCATTTTCATCATATATGGGAAATGTTCTTTCACCAAAATATATTTCAGTATCTCATTATAGCATAGAAGTGACCCCAAGTTCTTGAAGACTATATTATGGAGTACAATTTCTGGCAGGTGTAGCAACCTACCAAGGTAGGTCAACTTCAAGTACACACCTAGTGTTGGACTGTGTGTCTCTTTAATGTTAACTACCTAGCTAAGATTCTTATGAAGAAATTTTTCATCATATGGTTGACTATCGGATGATTTTTATTTTATTTTATTGGTCACAGCACTCTGACTGTCAGTGAGGAGTTACAACATTCTGGATAAGTGATCATCCAATATCTACTTGAAGACCTTCAAGGAGGTGAAATGTGTGATAGGGGGCCCCCTAAACTTGTCTTCTTGAGTTGCCATATTTTCCAGAAACACTGGGTCTAGAGTATGCAAGATGTCCTGGATATGTCAAGGAGAAAAGCCCCATTAAGCTAATATGATTTGTTGCTTGTACCCTAACTGAAATCCCTGTGTGTCTTTGCAAGGCAAACAAGCTGCAAAGATAGGCAACAGACTGAGAAACTGTGCAGTTAGGACCCTTGTAGATAAGCAGGCTTACTTCATAGTCTGGCATTTCCCAAGGAAAAAGAAATGCTGCTTTTGCCATCTCACTTTATTCGTGTTCCCCCTCCCTTTCTTTCATCTTTCTCCTCCTGTTCAGGAGGGAACTCATTCTTTCCCTCCCCCTCTGCTTATTTTATACTACCATGCCACTTCCATTTAGGAGGGGGTTACTGCCCAATCCTCCCCTCCTTGTTGTAATTTAATAAATATGCAAGCTTTTGTTTGGATTGTGAACTCTTTTGTATAAGGAGTTCCCACATATATGTGCCTTTCTCTTGTAATAAATCAAGTTATTACCCATATCCCATGGAGTTTTAATTTCTGGTTGATGTCCATCACTTCCATAGTAGCCAATTTTACTTTAAAATAGTTTTGATTATTAGGAAGTTTTTTTTTTTCTGACATCAAATACAGCCTTTTGCACTTTTGTTCATTTTAAATTTTGTTCATTTTATTCATTTCAGATCACCCTTGGACTATAGACCTAGAATCCTGAATTTATTGCATTTTTCCTAACTATATTTACTAGAAACAAAGATGAGTAAATTGTGAATTGGTATTAGTTTAGGAAAGAAGGTCATGTTTGGTCTTGGGCATTTGCAGTTTGAGGTGAAAGTAACCTTTCAACAAGTAAAAACTGGGGACAAGAAAGACAGGTGAAAAAGGGCTAATGAGTATGCTACTAGAGTCATGTACTTAGAGGTGAAAAAAAAAGGGAGATTTGATAAGACTGGAAATCTAAGAGAAAAAAAAAAACACACAAAAGCTTAGAGGTGAGAACTAAACCTCCTAGAATGCAAACAAACTAAGGAAAACCAGGATGATATTATTTTGTGTAGACCAGGATGGAAGAGATAGTCAGCAGTGCCAAAGGAATTTGAAAACTACTGGAAAAAGTAATTGTAGGGGCGGCTAGGTGGCGCAGTGAGTAGAGCGTCGGCCCTGGAGTCAGAAGGACCTGAGTTCAGATCCGGCCTCAGACACTTAATTCACACACAAACAAAAACCTAGCCGTGTGACCTTGGGCAAGTTACTTAACCCCAATTGCCCTCCAAAAAAAAAAAAAAGAAAAAAGAAAAAGTAATTGTATTTGATTAGAAGAGTAGTCAATAATGAGATCTAGAAATTTATTTCAGTAAAGTACTAGAAGTAGAGATGCAGTGGTTTAAAAAATTAGGAAGGAAATGAAGGAAAATACAGTGTTTATTTGAAGATAAAAGAAATGAATGGAAGAGGAAAACTATATGTTTTTGTTGATTTTTAAATATGAAAGTTATGTTCAGGCTAAAGGGAAGGAAATCTCATGAAAAGCAAAAAGTTGATTATAAGAAAAGCAAGTAATAGTTTAGGGACTAAGATATGGGAAGAAAAAGAGAATTGATGTTGTAATACAGAGTACAGTGGGAATTGTTAACTTTAGATAGGAAGAAGATACTTTCTCTTCCTCTGAAATAGAATTGGAGTATGAAATATGAAAGTCTTCATGGTTGAGATGAGTATCTGAGGAAACTCAGGCCTCATGTCTTATCTTCTCTGCAAAACCATGTATCTTTAAGAGAACTCCATATCCATCACATCACAGCTAGAGTGCTTATTATCAATGAGAGTTCTCTGCTTATTTTTCACCCACCTTCATGGTCACTTCTTAGGACCTCTCTACCTGCAGCTTCCTGGAGTCTTCCCTATTCTCTTATTGTATCTGGGAGGAACCAAATTTGAAATTTACAAGACCTACTTATGTGGAAAAAGAATGGAGACTCAGCTATTCATACTGAGAATTAGTTCCATCTGTTATATCTGAGATGTCCATCATAGAACTAATTCAATCCCTTTGTCTATAGGGAATAAGAAGGAAATGGGAGTTGCTAAAGATGATAGAGAGAAAGCGTAAGTATTCAACTCCTACTTTCCTTCTGTCCTTTGTGTCAAGACAGAATCCTCTTCAAATAAAAAGGCATAGAATAAATATGGCTTGAAAGTGTACTAAAAGGCTACACCGCATTATGGGACAGTGGTAGTACCAGATCCAAGATGACAGCTAAATAAGAAGCCAGTGTAAGAACTGGAAGAAATTTGCAACTGTGGAATTAAAATCATATGGAATGTCTAGGCTGATGAAGATAGTTTATTGACTTAGCATTGGCTTATTTTTCCTGACAGCCCTCCATCTGACCAGGAAACCCTCAGAAAATAAATCAGCTTTCTAGCAGAATATCCATTCAGGTTACCCAACTTCACATTAAAAAAATGTCTGTCACCTTAAAATGGATAAAATGGCAGGTAAGTCTAAAACCCAGAAGCCATTAATAATAAATAACCAAGTTAATTAATTCCCTTAAAGTGCTGGTGTATGAACTCTCCACCCTCCCCCCAGCCTGAATATGCTCTTGACTTATCTAGATGAAGAATATGCTAAGAATTGTATTTAAAATTTATGCAAAAATTTGGATGGGGCCGCTAGTTAGCTCAATAGATAGAGCACTGGCCCTGGAGCCAAAAAAACCCGAGTTCAAAATTGGCCTCAGACATTCACTTAGCTGTGTGACCTTGAGCAAACCCTGTTTGCCTCAGTTTTCTCATCTGTAAAATGAGCTGGAAAATGAAATGGCAAATTACTCCAGTATTTTTGCCAAGAAAATCACAAAATGAGTCATTAAGAGTCAGACAAAAGTGAAAAATCATTAAACAACTTAACGAAAGAATTATGAAGAGATTACAAAGAAATATAGGGGAAAACTTAGTAGTAAAAAAAGCAGTCAGTGGACTAAACTCTTCTATGTTTAATTCCAGGTCACCAGAGAGTCAGAATAGTGTTTCAAATAGCACTTCCCAAAAATTGAGAGATGCTGCCACCTGGTGTTAATTTATGGCAGTTACTAATTTTCTAAAGTTTCCCTAAAATTAATGCATGTAAATCCCTACTGAAAGGATTTACAAAATTTAAAACAAACAACAAAAATGATGTTTAAATTCTGTTTTCTATGTTTTTAACAATCTCTGTTTCATTCTACATTAAAGGATAGTGTTTTCATTTCTTGCCTAATTCATCTGAAAAAATCTTCTAAAATAGAAAAAGAGTGGATTTTTCAGGTCCTACTTTTTTCACATTCATTGTACTTTCAGTTTATTTTCCTTTGCTACTCCCCTGCCTCCAGGTCAGTGCCTTAGGACTGCTTAACTCAGTTTGCCCCCAAAATCCAAAAGAAAAATTGCTTAAATTCCAGCAATTCTTCTCTAATTGGTGTCCTGCTTTGTGAAAAGTGAATTGAAAACTTATAACATCCTAAGGGACCAAAGAAGCCCAAACATGAGACTAGAGTACATAATGAGGAAGGAACTTGGCTATTGTATAAATTTAATCAATATTACCACAAAGATGCTGATTAAATGAACAAATCCTAGATTATATGTTGTGGAGGAGGATTGAATTACAGCCTGGCACCAGATCCTACCTAAGATACAACTAAGACATTTCATGGAGAGGGAAGAGATTGTCAGTACCATGATAAGCACTTGTAGTTAGAAGCTTCCAGGAAGACATGTTAAAAAAATTGATGACCATTTCAATAATATCATTGTGGCTAAGTCTGAATCAGCTTCAGTAATGAGGAAGTGAGCAATCATTCATAATCTTTTCTCAAATTAAAATGCATAATATTCCTTGAAGATGTCCATATGAAAATTGAAAGCATATTTGGCCAGCAGTTTTCCAATAGACTTACAGAAAACAGCATAGGATTAAGACTTCATAGTGAACCCCCTGACATGTGAGTAGTCTGGGTCAGGATCAGTCACCCCCTCCAACCTCCACTATCCCTTTTTAAAAAGAATTAAAGGAGTCTCTATGAATAAGGAAGTCACCTTTTCCCCACTGAAATACTTTTGTAGAAAGAAGATATTTAAGGCTCCTTTTGTACAAGATAGCCCTAGTGAATAAGCTAAAAGTTACTTCCAACTTCAATAATCACATACTTTATTTAGGAACTTTTTTTTTAATCAGTATCTTGACTGTTCCCTGGAGAGAAAAAAGTTAGTTATACTTTTTTAAGCAAATTGGCTTGTAAGGATTAATATGCTACTGTTTTAACATTGGTGGATCTTCCCCAAATCTCACAAAAAATATCCTTGTTGGTCCTCAGGAAATTGCTGTGGTAATTTCATGCTATGATGAGATTGACTATTTTTTTTTATTAACTGTCCTCCAAATTTTCTCAAATCTTCTAGTTATTATTCAGAACAGTTCATGAGGAAAAGAATGATTCAAAGAAACTTCAATTTTGTTTTACATTCAATTTTCCTCCAACTTAAAATTCTTTTTGGAGCATAGAGTCATGGAGAACAGCCTGATGGTTTTATCTGTGCTAAAATGAAATGCATCCATAAGGTAAAGAGGCAACTGGTGATATAGTAAATAAAACCCTGAGCATGGAATCAGGAAGACCTGAGTTCAAATCTAGTCTCAGACATTTATTACCTAGTATTGTTAACAGTTGACAAGTCACTTAGCTACTGTTTAACTACTCATCTATAAAATGGGGAAAATAATAGCACCTACTTCTCAGGATTGTTGTGAGGATCAAATGAAATAATAATTAAAAATTTCTTAGCAGAGTCTGGCACATAGCAGGCCCTAGATAGTACTTATTCCCTTCCCTTCTCCCTCTTAAAGTGTTTGTGAATTCTTTAGTTGACATTAGACTACTTTTCTAGCTTATAAATAATCCTTCTTTCTTTAGCTCTTCATAGGCAATGGATATACAACAACTGTTTTCAAAAAGGTATGGGGCATTTTGTTGCCTGCTCAATTTCTGTCAGCAATGTGATGTGGCCACCAAAAAAAAAAAAAATTCAAATTTGCACTGTGTTAAGGAGATAACTTCCAGGAAAAGGGAGGTCAATTAGAATAAACTTGTACTGTACTCTACCTTCTTCTGGGCATAACTGTAAAAAATAACACAAAAGAATATGTGATGCCTATGTACATTTTTTTGTGTCTGCTTAGAATTGTTATGGGCTTCTTTGGATTTGTTACAAAGTGGCAAGTTTTGTTTTTAACAAATAAATTAAAAGCCCAAGGCATATGCGAAGATAACAAAAAAAAATCCGATCTTCCTTGAGTGGAAGTTTAGTTTTCAAGCCCAGACAGATTATATTCCCAGAATATTAATAGCATTTACTTCTCTAATGGGGGAATAATGGGGAACTTGAAAATCTTCAAAGAATTACAGATAGGTTCCAAAAGATTATGAGGAAAAACAAGATTGATTCTGAAAGATATAGACTAGTGAGTGTGATTTCTATTCCAAACAGAATTCTGAAATAGGAAGTTTGAATACTTGAAAAGGCAGTGGCAATCACTGTGAAGCAGTATGGCTTCATAGCATAAAGTATTTGAAAGAACCTTACTCCTGGGAAGACCCAAGTTTGAGTCTAAGTTTTGTTATTCTGTGACCTTGAGGAGCAAGTCAATTAACTTTCTCTGAGCCTCAGTTCTTGAAGAACTTGAAGAAATGAAATTATTTTATTTATTTGTTTTATTAGGTATTGCCCAAACACATATAAAATGATTTTTAATAATCATTTTGTAAAATGTTGAGTTCCAAATTCTATCCCTCCCTCTAACTGTTCCCCCCTCCTTGAGAAGGAAGCAGTTTGATTATGATTATACATGTGAGGTCATGCAAAACATTTCCTTATTAGACATGTTGCAAAAAAAAAAACATAAACAAAATAAAACAACAAAAATAAAGTTTAAAAAAAAAAAGAATGCTGGGGTGGCTAGGTGGTGCAGTGAATAGAGTACTGATCCTGGAGTCAGGAGGACCTGAGTTCAAATATGGCCTCAGACACTTAACAGTTACTAGCTGTGTGACCTTGGACAAGTCACTTTACCCCAATTGCCTGCCTTCCCACCTCTGGAAAAAAAAGGAACGTTTCCTTCTTCTTTCTCAGTTAATCAGTTCTCTCTCTGGGAGTGGATAGCATTTTTCATCTTGGATCCTTTGGAATTGTCTTGGATTATTTTCTTGATCAAAGGAGCTATCTTTCATAGTTGTTCATCCTTAAAATATTGCTGCTATTGTGTATAATGTTCTCTTGGTTCTGCTTATTTCACTCTGGATAGGTTCATATTCATCTTCTAGGTTTTTTCTGAAAGTATTCTACTCATTATTTCTTAAAGCACAATAGTACTCCATCACAGTCATATACTTATTCAGCCATTTCCCTATTGATGGGTATCCCCTGAATTTCTAATTCTTAACCACCACCAAAAGAGCTGCTATAAATATTTTTATACAAATAGATCCTTTTCCATTTCTTTAAATACTACCTGGTAATAGTGTATTTGTGATATATTGTTATAATCTTACGAATAATTTATTTAAATTTTTGAATCAGTACTCATTAAGGAAATTGGTCAATAGTTTTCTTTCTCTGTTTTTGATTTCCCTAGTTTAGGTATCAAAACCATATTTGTGTCCTAAAAGGAATTTGGTAGGACTCCTTTACCTATTTTTTTCAAATATATTATAAAGTGTTGGGATTAATTGTTCCTTAAATGTTTGGTAGAATTTACTTGTGAATTCTTCGGGTCCTTGGGATTTTTTCTTAGAGAACTCATTGATGACTTTTTCAATTGCTTTTTCTAAGATGGGGATATTAAAGTATTCTAGTTCTCCACTATCAACCTGGATGGTTTATACTCTTGTACATTTTTATTCATTTTACATAGTTTGTCAGTTTTACTAGCATAAAATTGGGCAAAATTTCTCCTAATAATTGCTTTCATCTTCATTGGTAGTATACTTACCCTTTTCATTTTTGGTGCTAGTAATTTGGTTTTTTTCTTCCTTTTTTAATCAATTTAACCAATGGTTTATGTATTTTATTGGTTTCATTTATTAGTTCAGCGGGCTTTTTTTAACTCAACTTTATTAAATTTTCCTGAGATTTTCAGGATTTCCATTTTGGTGTTTAATTGAAGATTCTTAGTTTGTTCTTTTTCTAGTTTTTTTTTTTTTAATTTCCATGCCCAATTAATTTATCTGTTCTTTCTCTCTTTTATTGACATGTGGATTTAGAGATATAAAATTTCCCCCAATTGCTACATTGGCTGAACCCCACAGATTGTTGTTATCATTCTCTTTAATGAAATTGTTGTTTCTATGATTTGTTCTTTGACCCACTCATTCTTTAGGATTTGATTAGTTTCCGATTGTCTCTTAATCTATGCTTCCACAGCCCTTTATTAAATGAAATTTGCTGCTGAAATTTCATGGTTTAGAAAGGGTACATTTAATACTTCTACTTTTCTGTATTTGGTTGTGAGATTTTTGTGCCTCAATACATGGTCAGTTTTGTGAAGGTGCCAGGTACCACTGGAAAAAAAGTACATATTTTTTGTTCCCATTCAGTTTCCACCAGAAGTCTATCATATTTAACTTTTCTAAAATTCTCTTCATCTCCTTGGCTTCTTATTTATTTTATGGTCAGATTTATCTAGCCCTGGGAGAGCAAAGTTGAGGTCCCCCATTAATATGTTTTTACTCTCTATTTCCTCCTGTAATTCACTTATTTTTTCCCTTAAGAACTTGGATACTATGCCTTTTGGTGCATATATTTCATATATTACTTCATTATTTATGATGCCAATTAGCAACATGTAGTTTTCCTGCTGATTTCTTTTAATTAGGTCTATTTTTGCTTTTCCTTTGTCTGAGTGCATGATTGCTGCCTCTGCCTTTTTTACTTTAGTTGAAGCATAATAGATTCAGTTCTAGCTCTTTATTTTAAATCTGCCTGTATTTCTGTTTCAAGTGTGTATCTTGTAAACAATATATTTTGGGGTTCTAGTTTCTAATCCATTCTAATATCTGCTTCCATTTTATGGGTGAATTCATCCCCTTCACCTTCACAGCTATGATTACTAAGTGTGTATTTTCCCCCATCCTATTTTCTTCTGTTTCTCCTTCCTCATTTTTTATCCTGCCCCTCCTCTAAAGTCTGTTTTGCTTTTTGCCAATGTGTTTTTTTTTTATCAACCCTCCTTCTTATCCCCCCCCCCTTTTTTTCTTGTCTCCTTCCAATCCTGCTTACTTGTTGGGTAAGACAGCTTTCTCTTATTAATTAAATATGTTTGGGGGAGGGGGGCCAGAGCCAAGGTGGTGGAGGAAAAGCAAAGATTTTCCTGAGCTCTCCCCAAAATCTGTCCAAACAATTTTAAATAACGTCCCAAAACAAGTTCAGAAGGAGCAGAATCCACAAAAGAATGGGGTAAAACAGTTTTCCAGGAAAGGTCTATTGCACCAGGGTGAGAGTGCTGTGAGAGTGGTGCACAATCCACTGTAGGCCAAGCACCAGCCAACCAGCAGTAGACCTTGTGAGTGTCTCAATCAGTGGTGGCAGTTGTGATTTCCAGAACTC
Source organism: Gymnobelideus leadbeateri (assembly GCA_011680675.1). Taxonomy (NCBI): domain Eukaryota; kingdom Metazoa; phylum Chordata; class Mammalia; order Diprotodontia; family Petauridae; genus Gymnobelideus; species Gymnobelideus leadbeateri. The sequence continues at coordinate 248,424 of WOXC01011020.1, read as the reverse complement.
TCAGTCCACTGACAATAAGGACATAGAACAATTAGTCAAAAGGAGGCTGCAGAAATCCTTTTGCTTGCACAAGGGAGAGGACTTTGTTGCATTGCCCATACTTGCCTAGGCAAAAGAAACAAAATATACAGAAAAATTCAACATTGGACTCCTATGTTAGGGGCAAAGAGGATCAAAGCATGGAGGAGGACTGTGAGGTCAGAACTCCTGCACCAAAAGTCCCAAATGAAAATAAAAGCTGGCTACAGGCCACAGAGGACCTTAAGAAGCAGATAAGAGAAGTGGGGGGAAATTGGGAAGAGAAATGATAAAGATGCAAGAAAAGTATGAAATGACAGTCAACAGCCTGACTGAGGAAAATAACACCTTAAAAAATAGACTAACTCAAATGGCAAAAGAGACTCAGAAAGGCAATGAGGAGAAGAATGCCTTAAAAAGCCGAATTTGCCAGATGGAAAAAGAATCTCAAAAGCTCAATGTGGAGATTCATTCCCTCACAGTTAGACTGGAGCAAATGGAAACTAGTGATTTTATGAGAAATCAAGATGCTATTAAACAGATCCAAACAAATGAAAGAATAGAAGGCAATGTGAAATATCTCATGGGAAAAACCACTGACCTGGAAAATAGATCCAGGAGAGATAATTTTAAAATAATTGGACTACCTGAAAGCCACAATCAAAGAAAGGACCTAGAAATCACCCTGCAAGAAATTCTCAAGGAAAATTGCCTTGATGTTAGACCCAGAGGGGGAAATAGAGGTTGAAAGAATTCACTAATCACCTACTGAAAAAGACCCCAAAAAGAAAACTCCTAGGAATATTATAGCCAGGTTCCTGAACTCCCAGATCAAGGAGAAAACACTACAAGCAGCCAGAAATAAACAATTTCAATACTGTGGAAATACAATCAGAATAGCACAGGACCTGGCAGCTTCTACACTGAGGGATGGAAGGGCCTGGAATATGATATTCCAGAGGGCAAAAGAGCTGGGATTAAAGCCAAGGGTCACCTACCCAGCAAAACTGAGTATCTTGTTTCAAGGGAAATTATGGTCGTTCAGTGGAATAGAGCATTCTTGAGGAAAAAAACAGAGTTGAATAGAAAATTTGACTTTCAGACACAAGAAGCAAGAGATGCTTGAGAAGGTAATCAAGGAAAAGAAATCAAAAGGAACTTATCAAAGTTGAACTATTTACATTCCTACATGGAAAAACAATAACTGTGTCTGATGAAACATTTCTCATTATGAATATAATTGAAGAAGGGTATATGGGGATATGTTTACAGGTATACATGGATAGAGGGCACAGGAAGGAAGAAGTGTGTTTAAAGCATAGTATATTAAGCCTTGGGTATAGTATAGACCAAAAACAAGCAAAAAAAAAAACAACCCCAAAATTATGTTTAAAAATGAATTGCTATTATATGATCTGTTACACTTAAGGAAACTTTACCCACTGAAGATCATGTCTGGATGACTGATCCAAATCTGTGCATAGGAAGCCCTTCAGGAAACTGGTAGAGGGGGTAATAGGTCCCTTCTCAAATGCACAGTGATCCACATGTTATATTAACTATGATTAGCTTTCCTGATCCATATCCATTATACTTCCCATTTGTCTTCATTATGAAAGGCCCATCTTAAACAAAACTTTCAAGACTGAATTGAATTTGTGATATTTTCAATATGGGTACTTCCCCCAATGATACAGATACAACCAATTCATTCCTTATAATCCTTTGAAACTTTTGATGTTGTTTAAACCCTTACTGCATGACTAGCCATGAATCTTCTTTTCCAGTCATACCATTGATGGCCAAGTGGAACATTGTCCAAAAAAGTATAAGTTGGACAAGATGGCCAACCCACCCGTTGCTAAAGTCTCTTCCAACTCTCAAATTCTGTGACTTTGTGAGATCTTGGACTTGGGTGGATAGTGGGACTGCCCCCAAATTCTTGGAAGATAAGCCCAAGAAAAAATATGGGAACCTCCAAGCAACCTATATGTTGCTCATCTGGTTGAAGACTTCTACCATTTTTGGCAATGGCCTTGAGGTAGCAGGAGGAGGTCAAAGAAGTAGAATTAGCTTCAAATTCCCAACTTCACTACTCCCTAGACAGTTGGCCCCAAATGGACAACTCATTTGACCTTTCTAAGACATTTATTCATCTCCTATATAATAGGGATAATGAAATTAATTACCTACTTAATAGGGTTGTTGTGAGAATCAACCTAGGTATATATTAGGAGGAGTGAGTGTGCTAGAGCAGATAAAATTGATTCACTACAGCTGATTGTTAAAATTTAAGTGTGAGCATTGGAAATGGCAAATACAAAAATTGGGGCATGATTTATTGTTTTGTTGATTATCTAGAATTAAGAAAATTACAGAGAAAATGTTAATAATGCAGATTAAACTTAAAAGTATGTCATGTGTACATTTTTTTAGAGAGCCAGTTGTTTAACATTTACCAGCAAACCCCTATGTGTGTACAAAGTATTTTTTAGACATTAAAGTGATAGTAACATTTTAAACATTAAAGTAATAGTTGTTTTTATAAAGTTGGAGACACATTTTAGAAGGAAAACTACTGTCCAAGCCCACAGCTGTGGTGCCTTCAGCAGAGCTGGAAGTGTAAACAGCACATGCCACTATGAAGTGATGTTTCCTGAGGCTGCTTCTTTGAATGAAGCAAATCATCATGCTTTTTCGTATCATATTCCTTTCTCCATATTGTTCTAGTGGATCTTCTCTGTGTGAGTCTAGTGTCTCATCTCATCTGATATTTTCCTGGTTGTGGTTGTGGTAAAAACACTTTTAGATCATTTCTGGTTATTTGAATCCCTGAATGGAGAATAGTGCTTAGATGCCATATGTCTTGGTGCTTCTTAACTCTAACTTGTTAAGCAAAGCCATTCAGTGGAGGTGGGGGAGGAGGAAGACTTTTTTGATGACCTAAATATTACGGAGTATAAAGTATTTTATAAATGACTGTTGATTAATTGGTTGTTATTATTTTTGTGTGTCTTCTAAATGAAAACCCTAGGCAAAGTAGTTTTATGCTCTGGGGAGTTTAGTTGGTGAAAGTAGGGGTGAGAAAGAGATTAAATGTCACAGCCAAGACACCCAGATTTGGTGGTGGCAGGTATTTTTGTGGAGTTCAGGCCCACAATAGGGAAAAATACTGAGATTTAACTGATTTTGATGTATCAGCAATGTGATGTGGCAGCCAAAAAGATAATGGGACCTCAGGATGCTTAAGAAAAGTTTCATTCAGTTTGGGGGCTATGGCATAATAATGATTCCTCTAAAAAATGGTAGTCTCCAAACTTTTTAATTTGGTAAAAAATGTTGAGCACACCCTTCTATTGATACATATATATGAATTTATTTATAAATTACATAATGCTCTACTGTATGCATGTTATAAAACACACACAAATACAAATTACAACAAACAGTAGGCTATAACAGTGAACATAATAACTCTTCAGGAGTCATGTTTTTTGCATGAAGACAATCATCATACACAATCATATTTGGATATTTTGGATATTTTTGTATGAGGATGAGGAACAGCAAGAAGGCCAATTTGGTTGGATTATACGGTGCACGGACAACAGAAACGTATAACAAGGCTAGAAAGGTAGGTTGGGGCCAGGTTTCAAAGGTCTTTAAATGCCAAGCATTGGAGTTTATATTTGATCTCAGAATGAACAGGGAGCCACTGAGGTTTCTTGAATTGGGAGGAATATGATCAGATCTACTTTAGGAAAATCACTTTGATGGTTGTCTGAAAAATGAATTAGAAAGATTTGATATGGGAAACCAATTAGAAGTCTAGTGCCACAGCCACATATTGATCTGGGTAGATGGGGAGTGGGCAGCTGGAGTGGCTCTTTACCAATGACATCTGCCTAGGTGTGGCTATAGGTAACAAGTTGGGTTTGAGTTATAACTACCCTGAAGGGTTTACCCCCATACCAAAGGGGAAGTTATAGGCTTACATACCCATGGGAGGGTGAAATGATAATTGTTCGGAGATAAGGCATGAAGAGTAGTAGGCTGTATTAAGCCCCAATATTGGCTGCTGCAGGAAGGGTGGACTGGTAGTTGATCACACATCCCTTGGAATCTGAAGACCCTTGCTATAGAGTTCTCCCTTCTTTCCCATGCTCCCCCTATCAGTTCAGAGAAGGGAAGTAGGGCCCATTAACCTAGGCCTAGTATGAATCTTTTATATATGTTGATAATGAATGGCAGGATAGAAACAACCTAGCCAAAGGCATCAGCAAAAGTTACCAAAAGCCGTATGGTCCCGAAGCTTTTAGAGAAGATTCTCCAAGCCAGAGATATCAGGACTGGAGATGAGCAGAATGTTTCAAATAAGTTGAGATTTGGCAACTCTTGAGAAGCAGCATATCATCAGACAGAAAATTCTGGGTAAGACAAACTGGTGCTTATCCAGGGAAGTACCTGTGGATAAGAAAGCTTTGGGTTAACAACGGGACCTCAAAGAGATAAGAAAGGACTGGGGTGGGGAAGAAGGAGTCAGGGAGGAGAGATCTCCTGAATTTCACCAATAAGCAATTGCTTAAGTTCACCTTTTATTTTTTTAGTTATGTCCAGTTTAGAAGGAAAAGCACACTAAACACTCAAAGTTGGTATATTACAAGAAACCAAAACAAATTTCGTCTAACTTCAAGGCTCTTTTTACTGAGCCAATCCAGAACCAGGCTTTCACTTGGATGGGTTTGAATGCATCTGCTGAGATTTTTAGCTTGAGACAACATAGCTCTAGCTAGGCCCACCTTAATCCATACACATGAGTTTTGACCTTGCTAGAGCATAATAAAGCTAAAGTGGTTGTGTGGATGGGAAAGGAAACTGGAGGAAAGACTTTGATTTTGCAGGTAAGGCAGAGTGTTTCATGTTTTTCAAGAGAAGGAATCTAAATGGAGGCCTAGCTAAGTCACTTATTCCTCCCCTCCTCCCCCACCAAATGCCTGTATCCCAAGATGGAAAATGTGGAAATCTGGGTTGTCAACAGAGCCAATACCTGCCATGGTGGGAAGATAGAGGAGTTAGCATTTTCTCTCAGAGAACATGCAGGAAATCACCCATACATGAGAAAAAAGGAAAAGGCTCAAGTTTTGCCAAGGTACAGATGTTTGCTGTCATACAAAGTACAGGATGCTATATGTGTAAGACTTCACACAGTATCATACCAGCTCAGGATATAAGATTCCCCAAAAGGATTTGTGTAACATGAAGGAATATAAATGCACTGCTCCATTATCACAATACCATCCCCTCTCACTTTCCTTCCTTCAAAGACAACAATCCAGCAAGTTCTACTTCTAAGCTTTTAGGTGCTAGCCTTGCACAACCCCAGCATGAGTGAGAAGATGGCAGTTTCACCAGAGCTATTGACAACAGCTATTTCACCATCCCCTAAACTCAGTTGCTCTTGTTCCTTATTGTTACCAACACATGCCTGGCCTGAAGTCAGGAGGAAAGATTGCTTATTTCCATTGGTAATGACTAAAATATGGGGCTTTATCATTGAGAAAATTAATTTGTAGTGCCCCTACCCACACCCAAAAGTAGAAAGTTTATGCCTAAAGAGAAGGGGGCTCAGACCAGTCCCTGTCTTAAACACATACCCCAATATTTTTATATCTCAAAATGGGGAGAGGAGAAATATAAAGTATAGACTCGCAAAGAGGGTCCAAACCACCAAATTCTAGACTGTTGAGACAACCCTGGTAAGAGATGGGTGAAACCCTGTCATAAGTCCAGTCCTAAAGTAGGGCACATTCATGTCATGTCATTCATGTCATGTCATTCATGACCATAGTTCCTGTGACTAGAGGCAAGGAAGGATCATAGGATTACAAATTTAGATCAGGAAGAGACATTAGAGAATATTGAATCCTCTCTTTTCACTTAACAGATGAGGAAACCGAGGTACAAAGAGGTTAAATGACTTGCCTAGATTATGCAGCTAGTGAGTATCTGAGGTAGAACTTGACTTTGGGTCTTCCTGACACCAGGAATGCCATCTAACTGCCTGGCAAGGAGAAGTGGGAGAGTCTGGATAATTGGGAGTTCCAGTAAGGCCAACTTGTCTAAGCCTTGGGCCCTGAAGAGCCAACTGTGGAGAGGACTTTACTGATAACAAGGATTGCCATTTAATAACAGTTTAACCTTGGGCAAGTCGCTTCAGCTCCACTAGCTCTAATTTTCTTACTTGTGAAATGTAGTATCTGCATTACCTATCTCATAAAGCTTCAGAGAAAATCAAAAGAGGAAATCCTTACAAAATTATTTGTAAACTATAATGTGATGCACAAATATGAGCTGGAGGACATTCCCCTCTCCAGGGAAAACTATTAATCCACTTAGATTTGGGACTCCACTCTGAGGATGAACAGTCCTTATTCATGAGTACAAGCTCACCTATTCCACTATATTGAGCTAACCCTAGATCATGCTTCACATTCTATACATCTGTCCACCTTGGATATCTTACTATGTACCCTGTTTCAGTATTCACCCATTTCCACCCTTTTCTCTAAGAACAGTAATTAAATTACTGTTTCTGCAAAGGGCATGACAATCAGCAGCCCTGTGGCTCCTTTCATCATAACATCCTTTCCTGTCACAAGGAAGTGTTTCACTACAACATGATAGATACATTTTTACTCATTCATTTCATCATATTCTGAGATAGATGAACCTTAAGCAATTCTCTAAAGCTTATCTTCTAAGTTAGTGCTTCTCAAAGTGTGATCCAAAGACTCCTGGAACCTTCCAGGGGTTTAGTGAAGTCAAAAATATTTTCACAATAATTTCTACAATGTTTTAATTCCTAAAACAGTCAGTAAAGAGAGACATAATCCATAAAAACAAGAGCTCAGTAATTTTTAAAACTGTGAAGTGATCCTGAGAACACAAAGTTTATATAAGCTTGCAGTTGATATCAGTGGAAGGTGTTTGCACACAGACAAAACCAAGCTTCTTGATGTGTTGATGTGAGATACATTTAGCATTAAGTTCTTTGACTGATGATCTATTGATTCTATTTTTACATTGAATTTTTTCATATAAAACTTTTTTATTTTTATATAAAGTTCTTTTTTCTCCAATAATTTCTTCTATTTTCCAGTATATTTTTTTCCTCTCGACAACTGAGTTTATAACTTATCACTTTAAATTTTTTCTTTGGGTTATTATCAATTAGAATTCATTTTTGTCTGTTTGGTACACAGTGTGTCTAAGCTTATTTTTATCATACTTGCTATCAAATTTCTCTTTCTTTCAAAATTCTTTTGAATAATATTTCCCCTTCTGGTCTTGTGTTTGCTCATTACTAATAATATCTTGCAAATTCTTGGTTCTACTTATGGATTGGTTATTCCACAGTTAATATATCTCCATTAGCTCTTGTTTTTGTTTTGTACCTCCTCACCATTTTTATTGATTTGAGAAGTAGGGAATCCAGACTTGTGATTTCACATAAATACTCTTGGATTTTTATTTCCCTATTTAATTTTTATTTCATTTAATGGCATAAAGTAACACATGTGATATTTTCATTGTTACTTAAGTAAAACTATAACTCACAAAGCACTGGAATGTTTGCTAAAATTTACTATAATTACAATATAAAGTCATAGAAATAATATATAGGGGATATCCCTTCAATTATTCAATTCAGTTGCTTATATCTGTTAAACTGACTTCAAAGTTTCCTGAACAGATATACAGTATGTGTCTTGATAGGTAGATACCAAAAATTGTTAATATTTGAAGTGTTATTTCTCCATTGCCCCTATTTTTGTTACTCCTATTACAAAAAGCAAATATTTTGTGTAGGTTTATTTTATATATCATTACCTACTAATTTATTTACTCAATTTATATTTTTCTTAGGCATCTTATATTTTATAGATAAACAGTCATTTAATCTTTGTTGTTGTTGAGTCATATCTGTCTCTTTATAACCCCATGGACCACAGCATGCCAGGCCCTTCTATCCACCACTATTTTTTGAAGTCTGTCCAAGTTCATGTTCATTGTTTATGACACTATCTATCCATCTCATCCTTTACTGTCCTGTTTTATCTTCAATCTTTCCCAAAATTAGGGTATTTTCCATTGAGTCCCACCTTCTCATTATATGATCAAAGTATTTAAAATTCAGGTTCAATATTTGACCTTCCAATGACTTACCAGAGTTAGTTGTTGTTGTTGTTGTTGTTGTTTTGAATATTGACTTATTTGATTGCCTTGTTATTTTTGAAAGTATTGACTGATTTGATCTCCTTGCTGACCAAGGAACTCTCAAAAGTGTTCCCTAGCACCACAGTTCAAAAACATTGATTCTAGGGTGTTCAACTTTCCTTATATTCCAATTCTAACAACCATACATTTCAAAAACCATAGCTTTGATTATGTGGATCTTTGTCAGCAAGGTGATGTCTCTGCTTTTTAGTATGCTGTCCAAATTTGCCAAAGCTTTCTTTCCAAGGAGCAAGCCTTTTTTATAATTAGAAATATTTTTGTCCCTTTGTTACTAATGTGTATTCCTTTAGTTTTTCATGCTTTAGACAAAATACGTTGAATAGAAATGACCAAATTGGGCAACTCTTATTTTGCACCTTTCAACTATAAGGCTTTTAACATTTTCCATTTTATGTCAGCCCTTAATTTCAGATAATTGTTTTATTGTGATAAAATATCATTCTGTTCAATTTTTAAAGGTATTGGCACAAATGGATGTTATATTTTATTGAATTACTATTCCTCTCACCTAGGTGGCACAGTGGATAAAGTGCTGGAGCTGGAGTCAAGAAGACTTATCTTCATGAGTTCAAATCTGACTTCAAACACTTACTAGCTGTATAACCCTGGGCAAATAATTAACCCTGTTTGCCTCAGTTCATCTGTAAAATGATCTGGAGAAGGAAATGGAAACCACTCCAGTATCTTTGTCAAGAAAACCCCAAATGGGTTCACAAAGAGTTGAACAGGACTAAAACTACTAAACAGCAACTTTATTAAAGATCTTAGTATACATATAATGTAAAGCCATAATTTTGATGATTGTTTTTGTTAATAGAGTTTACAATATTATTTTCTTAATATTAAAATCTTTATATTCCTGGCATAAATATACACTAGATATATGAGTTTTTCCTGTATTATGTTTGCTAGAGTTTGATTAAATACTTGGGGGTCTGTATTCTTTATCTCCACAAAGTCCCACTCAGATGATTCATTATGGTATGAGGTGACACTGAGTTTTCAAGGACTATGCCAGTGAAGAGTAATTTCTGATAGGTTGATGAAGCTGCAAAGCTTTAACTACAGTCCTATTGAGTGTATTGTCAGAAAACCAACCTACATAACTAGGAAAAGGGTCATTCATTACCAGTAGGTTGACTGTAGTGATGAATGCTGGGGGAGACAGGAGGGAAGGGGAAGAAGATGGGAGGAGAACATCTAAGTCATGGGCTCATAGACCGTGGGCCCATAAGTCTTAGGCCACAGATCTATTGATGTATCTGCCTGATCAATGTGAAAAGTGAATCTTTATTTGGAATGATGGATGACATATTAGTTCTTTCCCCTGAACCCTATTTCATATTAAGATCTGGTTTCCATATCTTCTTTTATATATATATATATATATATATATATATATATATATATATATATATATATATATATAGTCTATTATGTATTTCCATTATATCTATTTATATGTAAATACTTTAAACATAGTTAGATACCATGTATCTATCTATAGTTTCTATGTACCATGGCCTTTTTTACCTTTTTTTTTTCAGGAATAGTGAGATTTATTGATTCGATTCATTTATGTGCCCATATGGCTGTCCAGAACAAAGAAAGGAAGAGTCCTTTCCTATTGGCCAAGGCATTATTGCACATACTAGAAACAGATTTTACATGGAGTTAGTACAGAAAGTTTGCTACTCAGGATTTGAGCCTCATGGAAACAAATGAATAACCACTGCAATAAGCTGATACTGCCTTCATAGACACTTCTACCATAGGAGTAATTGACAAAGGATAGTTTAGGTCACTTAGTCATAATCTTTGTCTCAAAAGGTACAGAGCATCTCCTGATTAGGCAGGCCCATCACATCCTCTAGAGTAAAGCACACTAGGAACCAGGGATGGCCACATGACTAATGGAGTTATATATATGCTCTATGATCTCCATTAAATGATCCCCCCTTTGTGGTAAATATGTAGAACAGTTCCTTTCTCCAAATTTTAAAGATACAGTACAGGGGAAAGTGCTGGAATTAGTTTGAATCCTTGTTCTACTATTGTTTGACCTTGGAGAAATCACAACTTCTATAGGCTTCCCTCAATTCATCTAACAACATAAAGGAATTAAACTACATAGTTTCTACATCCACTACCATCTCTAACACTATGATTCTATAAAAATCTTGTCACATGGAGTGATATGCCATGAAAAATAATAAAAAACAAAAACAACTCAAATGGTCCTCTTCCACTTCTGCAGAGAAGATGTTATAGTTTGTATGATATCTTAAAATTCACTTACTCTAAATATTAAATCTTTGTCTAGTGACAAAATCTTGACAAATTATTATAGAAATTAACCCATATCAATGCTGGTATTCTCTTAATAAATAAAACCAGATATAAAAAGAAATTTGTAGCTAAATATGATTGTGTCACAAAGGTTCTCCTTGGATGTGAACCAAAGGAGTTAGTACAGTTAGCATTTCCATGCACCCAAATGGTAATAAAAATATCATTTCATGGGATAATTGATCATCTTCATTTGCAGGAGTCCTGAAAAGCATAAATAAAATTACCACAATGGAGATAACTGCAGCTTAAGCATATTATATGCTGCAGAAGATGAAAAGGTAGAAAAATTCTATGAAGAACAGGAAAAGATCTTCCAAACTACGTCAGCATGAATTTTGAATGCTTAATAAATTCCATACATGAAAAGATGGGCACAGGAAAGGATAACAAATAAGACATGAGAAAATATGGTCAGAGTTTAATAAACTAAAGAAACCAAAAGCTTGTAGACTACTCAGAATTCATGTTTATGTCTTATGAATTCTCTCTTTAAGAAAAGAGGAACCAGAAAAGATTAACATATCAAAAAATGGTAAGACCCTAAAGATATACAATTGAAGATGATGATGCTGACTTACCATCAAGAGCATTACAAGTCTTCTTCAGTAAGATCTATGATTGTTCAAAGAGATTGGCCTAAAATACATATATGAAGAACTAAGCAGCTGAAAAATATATGTTGTCTGGACTATGGCATACAGTTAGATAACTTTTCCATGGAGTTAGTATAGTAGTACATATATCTAGTACAGGCATTGTACAGGACAGGATAATGACTCTGGTCTATAGTTGAATAGGTAGAAACAAGGTTGGTTTATATTATACATAGTAATGTTTAATATTCTGAAACTGCTCCCAACAGAAAAATTCTTCCAATTGTGTTTATGGTTATAAATCTTAGAACACTCTTTGAAGAATCAAAATTTTGGGTGACCCAAATGACAGTAGAGTATACTGGATATATTACCAATATATACAGATAAGTCATTGTTAGTAATATGCTGTCAGAAAACCAACCTACATAACTAGGAAAAAGCTCATCAATAGGTTGACTGTAATGATAAATGCTGGTGGAGACAAGAGGGAATGGAAAGAAGTAATATACTTGGACACATTTCCAGCAATGACCTATATGCCACAAGTGGCTTAAGGCAATCAGCAAATCATCTAATAAATATAAGATATAAAAAGAAGGTGGGTTGGTCATATAGCAAGAGTAAGAGGTAAGAGAGGGCACTTTAAATACAGCACTTTACCTATAAAATGTGAAAAGTCCTAGAGGAACACCTCTAACATGAATTGTAGACCTTGTATGGAACATTTATGGAATGACAAGGACAGGAAAACACAGAATGAGATGTAGATAGGTTAGAGTCTTGACTTATGGAAAGAATACAGAAATGGATGCTTTCAAACTAAATTGTATTTAAAAAATAAAACTTTAGGGGCGGAGCCAAGATGGTGGAGTAGAAACAGCATGTCCAAGGCACTCTCGCCCCAGATCACCTCCAAACTATGTAAAAGGGGACTCTGAACAACTTCTGGAGCCCCAGCACCCACAGAACGACACAGAAAAGCTAACCTCCCGCTGAGGACGGCCCAGCAGCCCTGCAGGAAGGACCAGTGCAGCGCTCTGGGAGTTGGCAGCACAGCACACAGAGAGTGGAGAGCCGAGCCCAGGTCCGCCTGAGCTGATTAGCCCCAGGGCGGCAGGGCCAGAAGCTGGCTGGAGGGACCCCAGAACACCAGCAGCTGTGGCGATTCCAGAATTGTCGACACAGACCTGCCTAGGACAAAGTGAGAGGTTAGTGCCCTATAAACTTTGGGACCAGTATTTGGGGAATGCATCGGCTTCCTCCCCTGGGGGCTAGAAGCCACTGAGGAGGCACGCCATTTTGTAGTTTTCAGTGGCAGCTCCAGCTCCATGGCCTGTGAACTGTAGGGAGATCCAGCGATCAGTCTTGGGGGGTAATCGCTCTTGCTTTAACATCCCTGGATCTGGATTGTGGTCTGGGGTGGAGGTTGTGGGGTGGGTATCCAGCTTGCCAGAAATGGAAGTTGTCCCCCCACACGTTCGGGATGAAAGCTCCCTTGTCTGGTGGCAGAATCCTACTGTGGCAACAAGCCCAAAAGTCAAGTAATTAAGTGGCAACATGCCAAGGCAAAGGAAACAAATTAAACAGAAAAATGCAACATTAGACTCCTATTTTGGGGGCAAAGAGGATCAAAGCATAGAACAGGAGGAGGACTGTGAGGTCAAAATCCTGCTCCAAAAGCCCCAAAGGAAAATATTAGCGGGTTACAGGCTATAGAGGACCTTAAGAAGGATTTTAAAAATCAAATGAGAGAAGTGGAGGACAAATAGGGAAGAGAAATGAGAAAGATGCAGGAAAAGTATAAAATGAGGGTCAACAGCCTGACTGAGGAAAACAACACCTTAAAAAATAGACTAACTCAAATGGCAAAGGAGGCCCAAAAGGGCAATGAGGAGAAGAATGCCTTAAAAAGCCAAATTTGCCAGATGGAAGAAGAATCTCAAAAGCTCACTAAGGAGATTCATTCCTTCAGGGTTAGACTGGAGCAAATGCAAGCTAATGACTTTATGAGAAATCAAGATGCTGTTAAGCAGATCCAAACAAATGAAAGAATAGAAGGCAATTTAAAATATCTCACGGGAAAAAACACTGACCTGGAAAATAGATCTAGGAGAGAGAATTTAAAAATTATTGGACTACCTGAAAGCCATGATCAAAGAAATAACCTAGAAATCCCCCTTCAAGAAATTCTTAAGGAAAATTGCCCAGATGTTTTAGATCCAGAGGGCAAAATAGAGGTTGAAAGAATCCACCAATCACCTCCTGACAAAGATCCCAAAAAGGAAACTCCCAGGAATATTATAGCCAGGTTCCAGAATCCCCAAATCAAGGAGAAAATACTCCAAGCAGCCAGGAAGAAACAATTTCAATATTGTGGAAACACAATCAGAATAGCACAGGACCTGGCAGCTTCTACAATGAGGGATTGAAGGGCATGGAATATGATATTCCAGAGGGCAAAAGAGCTGGGAATGAACCCAAGGGTCACCTACCCAGCAAAACTGAGTATTTTGTTTCAGGGGAAAATATGGTCATTCAGTGGAATAGAGGACTTTCAAGCATTCTTAAGGAAAAAAAAACAGAGTTGAATAGGAAATTTGACATCCAGACACAAGAAGCAAGAGATGCCTGAGAAGGTAATCAGGAAAAAGAAATCAAAAGAAACTTCTAGAGTTCACCTATTTACATCCCTACATGGAAAAACAATAACTGTGACTGATGAAACCTCTCTCAGTATGAAAATAATGGAAGAAGGGTGTATGGTCATTTGAATACATATGTGAATGTGTGTATATATGTTTACAGTTATACATGGATAGAGGGCATAGGTTGAATTTGTTGGGAAGGGATGATACTTAAGGGGTGAAATTATGAGGTGAGAGAGGAAAGTGGTAAGAGGAGACGGGGAGAGACTGGGTAGGGTAAACTATCTCATGTAGAAGAAGCAAGGGGAAGTGGCTGCAGGGGAGGGGAAGAATAGTAAGGCAAAAAGGCAAAACCACATTCTCATTGAATTTGGTTCAGGGAGAGAATGACATACATACTAAATGGGATATCTCAACCTGCAGCAGAATAGGGGAAGGGGGATGAGAGGAGGGATGATGGATGGGAGGGCATCCTTGGGGGGAGGGGAGGTTGGAAGCACCCACTATAGAAGAGGGACAGGATCATGTAAGGAATGGACCAGGTGGGGGGTGGGATGAGTGGGAGGGAATTATAAGCAGCCTTGTACAATATATCTACTATGATAATGTTTTGCATAGCTAGACATGTACAACATATACTGAATTACTTATCTTCCCAGAGGGAATGGGTGACAAGGGAGGAAGGTAATGGATCTGAAATTCGAGGTCTTAAAATTAAATGTTTCAAATATATATAAATACTATTATTAATACTCTTTTGTTTGTAATTGGGAGATAAGATGTGCAGGCATTGGGGAACAGAGATTCACCTTGCTCTAATGGAAAAGTCGAAGGGGGTATGGGAGAAGATATGGGAGAGAGCAGATTGGAGGAAGAGATATCTTGTGGGAATGCTATTCTGGGATGGTGGGTAGGGGAAAAATGGGGGAAAAATTGTAACTCAAAATCTGGCGGGAATGAATGATGTAAAACAGAAGTTAATAAAGCATTTGTTTAAAAAAAATAAAACTTTAGTATATATTTGGAGAATGTAAATAAAAATGAGGAATTTATACGTTTCCTTTATGTACTTTTTAACACTTCAAAGGATACTTGATTTTATCATTATGAGCTCTCTATCCATTGGTAAAAATGCAATTCTGACATATTTTCTATGCATTTCTATTTTAAGTTCTTCCACAAAATCCCCATCAGGGATCTGCCTGATGTACTATACAGCTTTGTTGTGAAACAGGCCTAATTAAGAAATTAAGAACATTCTAGCAAGTAATCAGGCTCAGAATTAAAATGCGATGAAACACTTGTGGACCATATATAATTCAACAAAAAGAAATTTACTTAAAAGTAAAAAAAAATAACAGATACAGTCACTGATTCATAAAGACATTACTTACTTCAACCTTCACCTCCTACATTCTGCCAAATGCAGGTCAGAAAGAAATAATTATTGACTCACAAGTCATTCAGGATTCTGATAAACCTGAGAAGCACCAGCTCTCCATAGGCTGAACTTTTTATGCATCAGATGGCCTGGAAACCATACTACTGATTCATGCCCTACTTCCCTGGACCAATCAACCACATAGGATGCCCTCCTTTCCCCTTTAAAGTAAAACTAGTCCAGCCTATATAAAGAGGATGTCACTGCTACTATAACATTTCTCTAGGTCTTTTTAACATTTTTAGGCAACTGTGTAATACTTGTTTTGTACTTGTTCAGAATGAGTATGGCCATGGGTAAGAAAGAAGAGATATTAGACTGAATAGAGTGTAAGGTAGAACTGGTATGGCAGGGCCAGATTGTAGATTTTGATTTTTGATTTTGATTGCCAACATGAGGTTTTTTGTTTTTTTTTCCTTTAAAGGAAAGCAAATATGACATGTAAACAGAATGGAAACTAAATTAATAGAAGGGAAATGAGGAATTTGGAAGGAGATATACTTTAGCCTTGATACAGCTGGCATTGTAGATTCCTGATCAGGGTGGTGACAAGATAAATATTTTTATCATTCACATGCCTACTGCAGTCATTGTTTCCTCAAATGGTGAAAGGTTCTATAAAAGTGACTGTTGAAGTTAGGGTTTAGGTGTAAGAAGTGATAAGAGATTCCTAACATTACTCTGACACAGAAACAAAGTGTTTTTATGTCCTCTTGTCAGAAAGACAGACTTATAAAGCCAGAAGAAAAATGAGTATATTCAAAAGAAGGCCATAACACAATGAATAGATATACTTTAAAGTAGGGGTTCTTGACCTTTTTAGCATCACTGGAAGTTTGGCTAAGCCTATCAACTCGTTCTTAGATTAAAATTTTAAGAGCATAAAATAAAATATATGGGATTATAAAGGAAACTAATTATGCTAAAATAATGTTATTTTTCCTATGGAAGTTTTATAGACCCACTGAGATTAACCCACAGACCCCAACTGTGATCCCAATGTTAAGAACCCCTGCTTTAAAGGAAAGCAAACCCAAATCCCCAGTAAAAGATTCCCCAGATATCATGGAATAGCAGCAAGAACCTCCCAAACTGCTTAAGACAGAAATAAAACTTAAGAAAATAAAAAAGTGAATAGATTTTAGGTTAGAAATAAGAGGTTAGAATAGGATATTCCAAAAAAGAAAGGGGAAATCATGATGTACCCCCAAATTAAAAAACATGTAAAGATTAGCCTAATCACCAGTGGGTACATGTGGAACTTCAACAAAAAAGAGGTATTTGAGTCAACCCAGAAAAAGAAACAAGAGATGAGAACATTCAATCTCCAAACAAAACTGAAACAGAAGCAAAGTAAGTAAGCACAATTATCAAGGAAAGAGCTGAACTGAAAAAATCAATTCTCTCTTGTTTCTAGCCTATCTTAAAAAAAAAAAAATAACAAAGGCAGACCAGCAAAGGACAAAAGGTTCTAAAAATCTACAAATTTAAAATGAAATAAGGAACCTGGCATAGTGGCAAAGATGACCTCAGAATCAGGAAGGCCTAACTTCCAGTCCAGTCTCTAACACATGTCAGCTGTGTGGCCTTGAACAAGCTTCTTAACTTCTAAGGAGGTTAACCTGGTTAACCTCTCTAAAATGACAAGTTACATTGAAAAAAAACAAATCTACACTGGTAGAGAAAGTTACTCACCTGAAACTCACTATACCAATGAAATCACACGTTCACTAAAAAAAAAGGCAGGGATGCAAACCCAATGCAACCAAGATTAGGACAGAAGCAGAAAACTGGGAAAGAATTTTTACAACTAGTATCTCTGATAAGGGCCTTATTTCTAAAATATATAGAGAACTGAGTCAAATTTGTAAGAAAATAAGTCATTCCCCAACTGATAAATGGTCAAAAAAATATGAACAGGCAGTTTTCAGAGGAACAAATTAAAGCTATCTACAGTCATATAAAAATATGCTCTAAATCACTATTGATTAGAGAGACGCAAATCAAAACAACTCTGAGGTACAATATCACACTTAGATTAGCTAACATGGCAAAACAGAAAAACGATAAATGTTGGAGAGGATATGGAATGTTTGAACACTAATTCATTGTTAGTGTAACTGTGAACTGATCCAACCATTCTGGAGAGCAATTTGGAACTATGCCCAAAGGGCTTTAAAAATGTGCATACCCTTTAACCCAGCAATACCACTTCTACTTCTGTATCCCAAAAAGATCATAAAAATTGGAAAAGCACCCACATGTACAAAAATATTTATAGTAGCTCTTTTTTATAGTGGCCAAAAACTAGAAATCAAGTGGATGCCCATCAATTGGGGAATGGATGAACAAGTCGTGGTATATGAATGTAATGGAAAACTATTGTGCCATAAGAAATGATGAACAGGCAGACTTCAGAAAAACCTGGAAAGATTTATATGAACTGATGCCGAGTGAAGTGAGCAGAACCAGGAGAACATTGTACACAGTAACAGCCACAGTCTTGAGATAACTGATTTTGATAGACTTAGCCCTTCTCAGCAATGTAAGGACCTAAAACATTTCTAAAAGACCCATGATAGAAAATGACATCCATATCCAGAGAAAGAGCTATGGAGTCTGAATGCAGAGCAAAGCAGACTATTTTTTTAGTTTGTTTTGTTTTTTTCTTTCTCATGGCTTCTCCCATGCATGATAATTCTTCTATATAACATGACTAATGTGAAAATATGTTTAATAGGAATGTATATATAAAGCTTATGTCAGATTGCAGGCCAGAGGGGTAGGGGGAAGGAGGGAGAAGAATATAAAGCTTATGGAAGTAAATGTTGAAAATTAAAAATAAATAAATTTTACAAAGGGGGATGGGAGGGGAGGAGTCAGAGGAAGGTAAGGAGTACTGGATAAATGTTCTGTGGACTGAATCTCATGTTCCTATATAAGTGAAACAATATCTGCTGTGGGAATGAAAATACAATGGGAAGTTGTTCAGTCTGCATTGTTCAGCGTCTAACTCTTCGTGAGCCAATGGTGTTTTCTTGGCAAAGATACTGGAGTGGTTTACCACTTCCTTCTCCAGTGGATTAAAGCAAACGGAGGTTAAGTGACTTGTCCAGAGTCATACAGCTAGTAAAGGTCTGAGGGCAGATTCAAAATCAGGTCTTCCTGACTCCAGGCCCAATGCTCTGCCTCCAAGAGTGGGAAGAAGCTCCAGTGAAAAAAGGGAAAGCAAGAGACACAAGAGCTGGAGATGGACATCCTCCCAGGCATCATGTGAGCAGAGAAGGAACAGTGATTTCTGCAACCTCTTAACAAGATTTAAGGGTCATGGAGAAGTAGAGAAAATAACAGAGGAGAACTTCACTAGGAGCTAGGACAAGAAAGCTAATCTAGACCTAGAAGGCAAAGTGATAAAATACTGCTGAAGCAGTTGGATGAGGAGGAAAGATAGAAATCTTTTTTTTGGGTCTTTACTGGGCACCCCAAGAGATCACCTTCTCTGAACAAGAGATATTAGTCCTGGGAGAGAAGAGGTATGAGCCCGTGGCTATAGCCAGAGGTCGAGGTGGTGAGGCAGGAAGGAGAAACTTAATTCCAGCAGGAGGACATACTTAAGACCTTAAGAGAGAGGAGTGTCCATAAACAAGAGATAAGATCAATACTCTTAATTGTGTGACTCCCATTCCACCTGACTGCCTCCTTCAAGAACTGATATTTTTAAGAATGAAGTATATCAGAAAGCCTCACAAAATTCACAAAAAAACAAAACATGAAAAAAATCCACTTAATGGTAGGATAAGTTTCACTTAGATAAATGAAGCTATCCTATAGCAGAAGAAAATACAGAAATAGCAAAGTAAAATACCCTGGTTAGATAAATGTGAGAGATTAGATTCACTATAAGGCAGAATTTAATAATTACTACAGCTGACCAAAAATATGCTGTATCAAAAGCAAAGGTTTCCTCATCAGGGATATTGTAGAGGATACTGATGTACTGGGTATGAAATAGGACCAGCTAATCTCAAAGATTTTTTTCAACTCTAAGAATCTGTGAAATGGTTAGGTGAAGTTCAGGTATCTAAGAGAGTTCAAGGCAAATTCCCTCAGTTCTATCCACAGATATGGGACATTTAAGGACACTTACCCCATCACTACTTCCAAAATTCCACCCTTCATGACTGTTACAGTGATTTCCACTTACTAGGCTCGTGTCACACTCACCTAGGTGGTTGCTTTTTGGAATTTTCTTCTTGGTCCAGGGGTCTTTTCCATAGTTGCTTTTTGGAATTTCCTTCTTGGTCCAGGGGTCTTTAACATGCTCCAATTGAGAAATCACATCTGGCTTAGAAATTGGATGTCCTACTTATAGGTGAAAAGAAAGGATTTGAGTGTTGGTGCTAGAAGACAAAGAAGCAGAAGCAGAAATCAGCTCTATCCTATTGTTGTTATCTACACACAGGAGCACTATACAAATCCACATCTCCACTGCACTCTTTTGAACAAGCACCCTTATTCTCCAATATTTCCTCTATGACATCATTCATTTTCTCATATTTTGTGAAACCCATATTACCCCCTGACAGTTTAGTATCCTTTGTAACTTTCTCCAATGGAGGCTGCTCTTTCAACTCTCTGTAAGTCATAGCAGTGGCAACTATGCTTTGGAGTAGATAGAGTTCTGGACTGAGAGTTTAGAAAACTTTGAATTCAAATCTTGCTTCAGAAACTTAGTAGCTGTGTGATCCTGGGTATATCACTTAATTTTTCTGTACCTTAGTATCTTCTTTTGTAAAATGTGTATAATAGGAAAACCAAGCTCCAAGGGTGATTGTAAATATCAAACGAGCTAACATATTGTAAAACACTTTGTAAATCTGAGAGTGCTTATGCATGCTAGCCATTGTGATTATTACAGCACCACAATTTGGCATACTTCATTGCAACACATTTAGAGTTAGAAGGGACGTCAATGACCATCTAGTCCTATTCATACCCAAAAAGGAATCTCCAATATAACCTACCTGACAAGAGTTGATGCAGATTCTATAGACCTTCAATGTGGGGTCAGAATGCCCAGTACCTCCCTAGACAGCCACTTTCAAACATCTCTATTTATTAGAAAATTATTATTATTAATAATAATAATAACATTTACATATCAATTTAAGGTTTACAAAGCACTTTACACATTATCTCAGTTCATCTTCACAACAAACCTGTGAATCAAGTTCTGTCATTATCTCTATGTTATATAGATGAGGAAACTGTGGTAGATAGTGGCTTCCTTCAAGACTCACTTTCCTCAAGAGGCTTTCCCACCTACCCCCTCTAGTGCCTTACCTCTGAGATGACCTCCCATTTACACTGTATACATCTTGTACATGCATAGTTATTTGTATATTGCCTCTCCAGATAGAATGTAAGCTCCAAAAGGGGCAGGTACCATGGTTCTTCCTTTCTTGTATCCCCATAGCATAGCCCAGTGCTTGGCACATAGTAAGTGATTAAATACTTGTTGATGATAATGATAAAGTAATTTGCCTAGGGTCACACAGCTAGTAGTGTCTGAGGCAGAATTAAAACTCCAAGTCCATCATATTCTCCATGGCACAATGCAACTGCCTTAACGGAAAAAAGTCTAATTTCTTTCCCACATAACAGCCCTTCAAATGCCTGAACATAGTTGCCTGAGTTTCTTCTTTTCTGAGTTAAATATCCATAGTTACTTCATGCAGTTCTGATATAGTGTGGACTCATGGATTTTTGATATACCTCCTGGTTGCCTTCCTATGGATATTTTCCAGACTTTTGATGTCTCTCTTTAATCCTAGTGTCCAGGACTAAATACAGTACTCTATGTTTGGACTGATTATTACATAGTAGAGAGGGACATTCACCTCCCTACCTAATTCCTGTAGCCTATGCCTTTCAATATAGTCTAAGACTGAATTACTTTTGTTGACTGTCACAATACATTGATAACTTACATTAACCTGCAGCACACCAAAACCTTAATTTCTTTTTTCAAATAAATTGCTATCTTTACATGCTTCCAACATGCTATATTTTTAAACTCAATTTTAATCCTAAGTATGATTTCACCTTTATTTCTACATTAGATTCAACCTAATGCAGGTTAAGATTTTTTTGTATCTTGACTTTAATCTACTATGTTACCTATCCCAGCTTCAGGATCTTCTGCAACTCAATAATTATGCTATTTATATCTTTAACCAAGTCATAATAAAACCATTAAACAGAAATAGACCAAATATATATCCCTGGATACTCCACTGGAGGCCACCAAACAAGTTAACACTGAGCTAATAATTAATAAATTCTCTTTAAATTTAGCTATACAATCTGAATCTATCTAATTGTATAGTCTAGTCCATATTTCTCATTCCTTTCCAGAAGAATAAAAGGTTATAACATATCGAATTTTTTGCTAAAATCCAAGTAAACTCTATCTATAATATTTTGCTGATCTACCAGTTTAATAACACTGTGAAAAAAGAAATCATGTTAATATGGTATGACCTGTTTTCAATGAAGTCATGCTTCATTTGCTTCCTTGTACTCATTGCATCTTCTTCTTTATTTTCACTAAACATCTCTTTAATGATCCATTCTAGAATTTTCTCAGGAATCAAAGCAAAACTCAAAGGACTGCAGTCTGCTAAAGGAAACTCTGATTTTGCACTCTATCTCCCACCTCCAAATCATCTGTGCGCAAGGATAGGTATTCTCAGGTTAATTAATTCTTGTATATAACAGTTTTCAGTTCTCTTTCTATCCTAATCACCCTCTTCCGAATGTGTTCTTTCTTCAATATCCTTCCTAAAACGTAGAGCTTACAACTGAACAATATTTCAGGTATGATCTGACCAAAGAAAAACATGATAGAACTATGGCTTCCTTTATCCTAAAAACTATGCCTGGGGGTTATGGAGGAGTGTATAGGAGAGATGAAAGAAGGAAGGAAGGAAGGAAGGAAGGAAGGAAGGAAGGAAGGAAGGAAGGAAGGAAGGAAGTTATCAAAATATCAAAATATTATTTAAAAATGGAGTTCCTGGACACCTGGTTAAGAAGACCTATTCTTGCCTAACATTATTCCATGAATCATACAAGAAATAACCCTTACCCAATGAAGCCAGGTTCCTGTAGTTATCCAGCATTGCATCTCTATACAGACCTTTCTGAGCAGAATCAAAATGCCCCCATTCATCCTGGGTGAAGCTCATAGACATATCCTTGAATGTCAGTGATTCCTGAAATACCAAGTATTTATTTCATTTCATTTATTTATTTTTACAAGCACTTATTACCTCCCCCTCTCATAATCAAAAGGAAGGAAGGAAGGAGTGATGAAAGGAAGGAAACCTCATAACTGTAACGGTACTGGGAATTTGAAGATCTTCTCTGTCCCTTAATAGGCCAAAAGTAATCACATGGAGCCTATAGTGGGAAGAGTTTGCTGAACTGGTAGAGCAGAGCTGAGAGGAAGATTGGAGTCAGAGCAGTTAGAATGGCAGGAAGAGAGAGGACACAGGCAAGGAGACAGGCTTATGAGTGTTTGTTTGGAAGGCTTTGGGATGGTGTTATCTCTGCATTGTTATTGTGTATAGATTTCTTTGTTGCTATGATGAATTTGGTTTTCTGGTGTTGGGATTTGGCTTTCTGGTGTCTGGATAAATGTTTTGCTTCTCTCTTCTATATGGAGAATCTATATTTTGTGATTAAGAACTATGCCAGCATATCCATAGTTGATGTTGGTGCTGTGAATACTGCCTTGGCAATATAATAACAGATATGGATAATCTAGATTTTTTTTACATTGTCCACGTCTGAGACCATGTGTTTATTCTGTATTTTAAATCCCTTCCCTCTCTGACAGGAGGTAGGTGTCATGTTTTATCTTTAGACTGTTGGACTCAGACTCATGATTATCATTGCAATAATGGGGGTTCTAAGGTCTTTTGAAGTTTTATCTATGATGTCACATTGTATATACAAATTATTCTCCTGGTTCTGTTCGCCTTACTCTGCTTCAGTTCAGAGAGTTCTTCCAAGATAATTCTGAAACTAATTATGACAAAATAATATTCCACAAAATTTATATGCTATAATCTGTTTAGCTATTCCCCAACAGGTGAGTGCCCCCATTAGTTTCCAATTTTTACTACTCTGTAAAGATTATAGTTTTATACATATGAGTCCTTCAAAAACATTTTTAGTCAGACTAGAACAACCACCCTGGAACCCTAATATGGCCTTGGAGAGAGATGGCAACATTCCATTAGTCAATATACATTTATAAAGCACCTACTATGTACCAGAAACTGTACTAAGAACTGGGATACATATGTGAACAAAGAAAGACAGTCCTTGCCCTAAGAAGCTTTTTACTCCATGGTCATTTCTGGAAATCCAGAGACTACTGCTTCCCTAACCTTACTCCCACCGCCCCCCCCCAGCTAAAATTTCCCTTGTAACAAAGAAATGAAATTAAGCAAAACCACTACATCAGAAAATGTGTCAATGTGGAGGGGGAAGCATGTTTCATTGTCTGTTCTCCAGGACCATTACTGCCATGTCATTTACTCAGAGTTTGGAAGACAAATCAGAATCTAATGGGAGTAAGATTAAGTTGGCAGGATTATAGGAACTGATAACATTTGTAATACTTAATGGTTAAATAAAAGCTTTATTGTATTCCATACGTAGCAGTATTTTATACTAACTCAGGCCATATTAGGAAATGACATAACATATAAAATCTCTATAAAAGATTGTTCTGCCTTCTGCAGCCACTGCACAGTGGCTTCTAGCATCTCAGGGACTGGGAACGTAGGATGGGGAGCCAAAGGTAGGAGGGAGGAAGGAAGTGGGACAGTAAATAGTGTTAACAGAGTAGTTGTTTTTGGGGGGTATCTCTATGTTTTAAATAGTAACAACATTTAGACAAAGATAAAATAAAAATATTCATAGTAGGATGTTTTGTAATAACAAAGAAAGGGAAACAATAGGTATACACTGTGGAATGGCTGAAAAAATATGGCATATGAATAAAATATTACTGTATAGAGATGATAAATTTAAAAAATTCAGAGAACCATAGGATAATTTGTATGAACTAATGCTAAGCAAAATAGGCAGAACCAAAATAATATATATCGTGATTAAAATAATGTAAAGGAAAAGATCACTAAAAGGAAAGCAAACTCTGAGTAACTAAAGCACCAGTAATGATTCTGGAGAACAGAAAATGAAACATGCCTCCCCCTCCACACTACACACAGGTCTGAGGAAGGGATATTATTAGGGAACCATGTTGTTTACATTTTCAGATGTATTAGTTTTGCTTAATTGCTTTTCTTTGTTACAAGGAAAATTTTAGTGGAGGATGCAGGAAAGGGTTAAGTGAAAGATTTCCAGAAATGACCAGGCTGTAAAAACAAAAGATGCCAATAAAACATTTTTTTAAAAGGAAGTAAGGACCTTTAGTAGCAAAAGATTTTTGAATAGGTAAATATATGCCAAGACTGACAAATTACAAAATGCTATTTTAGACTTACGTGGGACATATGAAGTTGGGCATATCAAAGAAGTATAAGACATAGTCTATATCCTTATAAAACATGCAGTTTTGCTCAGTTGGAAAATATAGCCATACATAACAACATTAAGAAAACAATATAAGACAAAATATTGTCAAATCCTAAATTATATAGAAAGCCCATAGAATGGAGTTGCTTGTCCTCTGTTTTTGAAAAGAACCAATGACATCACAGGGTGATGTCTTGACTTGCTTGTCAATTGGATTTAAATGAGGCAGTTGCACAAAGTCTTCAGTCTCATTTTCTCTTCCAGTCATTGAAGTTCAGTGGCAAAAGTTAAGATGACTGTCTATGGCCAACCTCTAAGCACTCCACAGTACCTGCTTCAGCGTCCTTCATGGTCATCGGAACAAATTGTTCTCATCCACTCATTCCACCAGGGGAAAGTCTTCACAGGCTTGGGGGAGACATTCCCAAATTCATTGATGGGCTTGAGGCCTGTTCATTACCCTTACCTAAGTTTAGCATGTCTGCCAAGAGAGTTTTCCCAGTAAGTGACTTCTGTGCATGCTACCATTTCTTGAGCTCCAGGTGAGCTGGGTGACAGTTGGATGCCAAAGGTGGATGAGCAGCCCTGAAAAGGGCTCAATACCAGAAGTGCTAGTCCTCCCTAAACTCCCCATAGTATGGAGTGTTTCATAGATGAAGAGATCACAACAGGGTAGAATAGGGAGGGAAAACAAGCCAAAACAATTACAGAACCTGAGAATAAGAATGTCCTCTAAATTATTACATATGTGTAGCTATCTTAGCCACTGTTTTAACACTTCTGAGATTAGTTACATACTACTTCAAAAGGGAAGCCACTTCATTTTAAAAGTTTTAATTGTCAAATATTCTTCCTCAAAATGAGCTGAAATAAATTTCCTCATACCTTTCACCAATTGAATACTAAACCATAAAAACATGCAGCTATTTGGTATGAAACTGTTAAAATTTTGTTCAAGATTAAAAATACTAAAAAGAACAACTATAGTAACAATAATGCAGTTGTTTTGATGAAAAGAGTAATACTCATATCTGTATAGTGTTTAATGGTTTACAAAACACTTTCCTCATAATAATCCTGAGTGAGATTTGGAGGATTTGCTAGGAAGAAAGTTTACAACATATCTCTCTACATTCTACATTAAGTTCTGCACTTTAAATAAATAACTTCTCAATAGTAATACATTTGTACAGATAACCTAGTTATGTAGAAATGAAATAAAATGGAGAACACAGTTCAAATAAATAAAAGCATTTGAGTGACAGAGATACAACGAAGTTTTTGTTTTGTTTTTAAACAAATCTAGCCAGGTAAAAAGAAAAGAAAATGTAAACAAGGTGAGAAAGATTGACAAAAACAGGAAGATAAAAAAGAAATGAAAATTCTATTCCTGGTCATGGCAAAGCAGGAAATATAGCTTGTGATCCTAAGATTACACCTGCTGCCATATTTTCCAAAGATACATAAGTGGCCTCTGACTGTTTTCACTTAGTCTAGTGTAGACATAGGCTAATAGAATGGACTGCTAGAAGTCGTTTGAATCTCAGGTTTGAATCTATATACCTCTTCATTTTAGAAGAGGTAGTTACAATCCAATGATCAACAGAAACATTCAGGATGCTCAAAAATTTCAAAGGCTGGGCCAGTGAGATAGACAAGTAGAGGCAGAGCCCCATGACCCTCTGTTCTCTAAATCTATTGTAACCTGCTTCCAAACAAAAAAGACTTCATGGATAACATTCATTCGATTGCTGATATAGCCAAGTAGAAATTTATCTAATTGTAATTTCTCTTTGGACTTTGAAGTATTAAAAAAATAAGTCAAACTCATCTTCTAAAGAAAAACACTTCAAATATTTGATGCCAAGAATTACTAAATTGTCTAGTAAGGGTGGGATTGAGTTATTCAGTTGTTATCTTATCCTACTTAAATTATATGATAAAATATAGTACCTTAAGTGAAAATAATCAATCAACCATAAGCACTTACTATGTGGGAAGTCCTTTGAACTGGAGTGTCTTAACACAGGAAGGGGGATTCAGATTGATTGAAGAAACTTTGTCATACTCTAGTGGTCCTATATAAAATTTTCAGATGATTTGAGAACGGCACCATTAGAGAGGTTGGAGTAAGACACTAGTGCTCTAGTAAATCTCTGAAGTGAGTTTTACTACATCTGAAGGGAAGAAGAAGCCTAAGCTTCAGCTTTGTCTTGTGTCTCCTCCCCATTTCCTTTTCCACCCCTTTGGATACATGAGGACTTTGTGAGCTTCAGAGGGTATGATTTTGGACTTCCCATCTTCCCATTAGCATCCTAGCAGTCTCTCTAGATGAGCTGCCAGCAGTGTCTACCTGAGATCTGAGGCCAGATTGGACATCATTTCTAGGCCCCACAATGAGCAGAGTAAAGAAACTACACACCATGACTGAAGAGAAACTTTTAAGCATCCCATATATGAAAGAAAAGGACTTTAAGAAACTAGGAGCTGTGAGCTACCCCTTTGCTATCTATATTTTCTAAGCTTGATCCCATTTTCCCCCGGACCTTGTATGTACTTGTGGGTCCATCATAGATGTTTTATGCCAACTGGTTTTATTGTATCAACTTAGTATATACTAAAAATTATTCCCAGATGATAATATTGAGGAAAGAAGCACATAGGTGTGGACTTGAGTCAAGGTTTCCCCAGGGGTACCCCTAGAGCCCTTAGGGGATATAGCCTTGCTTTGAGACCCAATACTTTTCTGTAAGATCAGGAATCATGATAAGGATCCTCAGAGTTTATATTGGCTATGCTTTTTACCAGATAAAGATCCCCAATTCTTTCAACCTCTTTGTGCAATTTTGTATACCCTTGTATTTCAGTTTCTCAACATCTCTCTTAAAATGGGAAGCCCAGAACTGAACACAAAACTTCCAGTGTGTTCTAAACAATGTAGAGCACAGTGGGTTTGTTACTGCACACACACACACACACACACACACACACACACACACACACACACACACACCAGAATTTTTTACTATATATTGATTGATGCAACTTATAAGGGTATTGGTCTTTTTGGCAGATACAACACAGTAGGGCCTCATACTTGGGTTAAGAATAAAGTAAAAGTTATCATCAAATACAATGAAATAGAAAAAACTTCATTAGGCACTTATTTTGTGCTAAAATTGTACTAAGTACTGGGGATACAGAAAAAAGTGTCTGTTCCCAAGAACTCACGTTCTATTTAGAGGACACAACACATAGAGGAGGGTTTGGGTGCAAGTAGATGTAAAGGCCCAGAAGAAGGGTGGATGACAAAGTTCAGGAATTCTTAGGGAAATGAATTTGCTATCTAATACATCATAATACTCATCATGTACTTGTATAGTTGACGTTTAGAACATAAATACTACACTGTGAATATGTCCTCATGAAACTTCACCTTTTAAAATTTTGATCAAATTTTCACAAATGAAAATTTTTATGAATAATACTACTTACCCTCTCTTCAGAATAAAAACAAGACCCCCAAAAAGTTATGGTTTACTCTGTAACCCCTCCTAGGTAGGATCTAATTTATGTTTTTACCTCTTTTTCATTCCTGACCTCTTTAAACAAGTGGTTTATTTACCTCAATAAAGATGAAAATCAAAACAACTCTGGATGTCACTTCACTCTGAGTAAATTAGCAAAGATGAGAAAGATGACTACAATAGAAGTAGTCCATCTTAAAAGAGCTGTGGGAAGATAGACACATTAATGCATTGTTGGTGAAGCTACGAATTGGTCCAACTTCTTCCAAAAAGCAATTTGGAATTATACTAAAGAAGCAACTTAAATGTCCGTTTTTTAAGAAGGTAAGGGAAGAGAAAGGATATTTTCAGAAAAGAGCAAAATGTAAAAAAAAAAAAGTAAAAAAGAATAGATGTATGTATAATACTTTTAAAAAGAGAAACTTGTATAATATTCCAGAATTTGAAGAAAATCATCACATTAGCATCCACAAACAGGAGTTCCTGAAGTATCTCACCATTTTCAGGGAATCATTCATTCATTTTCACTTTGCAGCAATCGTCCTAAATGATACTGATAGATATCTTTAATGAGCATATCTCCACTATATTAACTTGCTATTGAAAACCAGATTGCCATTAAATATTGCCATCCTGTTGTTGCATCTGTCACAAATCATGACCTTACTATGCATGGGAACTGTTTGGTAGAATAAGACTGCACTTTGTTATACCAAGTATTGTTTTATTATCAACAATAGTAAGTGGAATCTTGAATGCTCTATGTGCCTTTCAGTTAATGATGCAAATGTGAAGCTATAATGGGATATAAAGTATTATTTTTAATACCTACTCTTCTCATATTTTCATTAAGTAGACACTCAATTTATGCAAAGATGATTATTATAAAGTTTTATAAAGAGAAGAAAGTAGGAATATGTCAGTTGTTACTGAAGTCTTCTTGTTTACTTTTTTTCCCATAATCATCCTCAATCATTGGATTTAGCTGCTTTATGAGAAGATACTGCTCATAACATTAAACTTTCCATCTCTGTAAGCTTTTTGCTGTTCTTTTTATGAATAAAAGAAATCTATTCTGAGCTCAAGCACCTCAAAATTTATATTTCCATTCAGAGTATAGCACAAAAGAAAATTCTATGTGAAATGATGAATCTCCATGTCTTACGGCTTGCTTTTGTAAAGTATATAATCTATTCTACATGTTACCTTAAAAAGTGCCCTGCTTATCTGTGCTTCCTCCCAAACTTACTTTTGCTCTGTATATCTTTCCTGAAATGTTACAAAACTTCCCCATTTTGGCACCACCATAACTAATTTCCTCTCTTCGTCCCCCAATTTAAAAAGTGAGAGAAAGAAGAAAAGCCCTAAATAAGCATAATCAAGCAAAATGAATCCACACTATGGCCATGTCCAATGGATGTCTCTGTACCCTATATCTACCAACTCTCTATCAAAAGGTGGTTAATGCTCTTCATCACAAATAAATGATCAGAGTTCTTAAGTCTTTTAAAGTTGTTTTTCTTTACAAAATTGTGATACTCGCACAAATTTTTCACTTCATACTACCCTTGATTCTATGAAATACTGTAGTATATTTCGTATGGCACAATAATACTCTATTACATTCATATACCACAATTTATTCAGCCATTCGCCAGTTATCTGAGACAATGGAGGGTACTCTCTAGAGTATGGTTCTTTTCCTTTTCCTCTCCTTCAAATCCTCCCTTCAGGATCAGGAAGCTTGGTTTGCTTGGGATTATTGCTTCCTTGGAATTATTCTTCTGCTTAACTTCCACTTTCCTACCCCACTTGTTTCCTTATTGAGTTTGATGTATTTCCATTGTTTGTGCATATCAGTTTTGTTTGTGCATGATCAGATCTTTTGTCCATTTTACGAGAATGAGGTTCATCTGTTGCTCACATCCTCTACCTCTGCTTCCTCCATTTCTGTACACTCTTTTAACATGCCCAATTATGAGAACTAGCAAGTACCTTATCCTTCTTCCTCCTTTCAAAACAAATATATTTAAAAAAAAAAACGAATTCACTCTCAGGATATCTGTTTTTCATAATTAACTCCCCAAATAACTTTTAAAAATTAAGGTTCTAGGGGCAGCTAGGTGGCGCAGTGAGTAAGAGCACAAGACTCGGAGTTGGGATGACCCGGGATGGAAACCGGCCTCAGAAAATGAGCACCCACACATAAATAATAACTAGCCATGTAACCTTGAGCAAATTACTTAACCCCAATTGCTTTAAAAAAAATTAAGGTTCTAGGGGAAGCTAGGTGGCCGCAGTGAATAGAGCACTGACACTGGAGTCAGGAGGACCCCAGTTAAAATCCAACCTCAGACACTTGACACACTTACTAGCCGTGTGACTTTGGGCAAGTCACTTAACTTCAATTGCCCTCCAAAAAAGCAAAATAAAAAAATTAAAGTTCATAAATGGACACATTTATTTGCTCCCATTTGAGTGTTAGTACTATTTTATCATACCGTTCAATTGCTCAAAAAAAAATGATATCTAACAATCCTTAGGGCTTGAATTTCTTCTTTCTAGATGCTTAGAGTATTTTTTTCTTTGATATAGGAACTCTAGATTTGGGATATGACATTCCAGGGACTTTTGCTTTTCAAGTATCTTTCAGGAGGTAATTGGTAAATTCCATCTTTATTTTGCCTTCAGAATTTAAGAGATTTGAGTAGTTTCTATTAATGATTCCTTTATAAGTAGCATCAAGGCTTTTTTTTCCTAATCATATTTTTCGGCAAGTCCAATGACTGTTTTTATTGTTTTTTTCAATTTTATGTTTATTATTATCATTCATTTCCACAAGGTTTTGAGTTACAAATTTCCTCCCCATTTTCCCCCTACCAACCATCCCAAAACAGCAATACCACTGTATACCACCTCCCCCAATCTGCTCTCTCATATATCCTCCTCCATCCCCCCTCCAACTTTCCAGTAGGGCAAGATGGATCTCTATATCCCAGTGCCTGTATATCTTATTTCCCAGTTGCATGTAAAAATTATATATATATATATATATATATTTTAAAGATTTGATTTTAAAACTTTGAATTCCACATTCTTTCCCTTCCTTCCTTGTCACCTAACCTTCTGGGAACATAGGCAATTCAATATAGGTTGCACACGTGTAGCTACACAAAACATTTACATAGTGGATATATTGTGAAAGAATATGTTTCCCTCCATCTTATCCTGTCCCCCACTTATTCTATTCTCTACTTTGACCCTGTCCCTTTCCAAAAGTGTGTGAATCTAACTTCCCTCCCCACCAAACTGCCCTCCCTTCCATTATCCCCCCTCCTATCCCCTTTTCCCTGCTCTCCTGTACAGTGAGATGCCCTATTGAGTGTGTATGTCATTCCTTCCCTAAGCCAAATTTAATGAGAGCAAGGTGGTTGACCAATTCCCTTTTGCCTTCCTGTTCGTCCCCTCCACTGTAACAGTTTCCCCTTGCCTCTACTATATGAGATAATTTACCCCATTCTGTCTCTCCCCATCTGCTCTCCTTATATTCCTTTCTCACCTCTTAATTTCACCTTTTAAGTATCATCCCTTCCTATTTAATTGGACCTATGCCCTCTGTCTATGTATACCTGTACACGTATATACAGACATTCACATATGTATTCATATACCCATATACTCTGCTATATAGACATATATATGTATGCATACATATATGTACATATGTGTATATTTATATATACATTTATGTTCCCTTCAAAAATTCTCAGATTAAGAAAAGTTTCATAAATTAAAATTATCATTTTTCCATGTAGGAATGAAAATAGTTCAACTTTGATAAGCTCCTTATGATTTCTTTTCCCTGTTTACCTTTTCATGCTTCTCTTGCTTCTTGTATCTGAATGTCAAATTCTTGATTCAACTCTGGTTTTTTCATCAAGAATGCTTGAAAGTCATCTATTTCATTGAATGACCATATTTTCTCCTGAAATATGATACTCAGTTTTGTTGGGTAGGTGATTCTTGGATTGAATCCCAGCTCCTTCGACCTCCAGAATATCATAATCTAAGCCCTGTGATTCCTCAAGGTAGAAGCTGCTAGATCCTGTGTTATCCTGATTGTGTTTCCACACTATTCAAATTGTTTCTTCTTGGCTATTTATAATATTTTCTCTTTGATCTGGGAACTCTAGTAGCTGGCTATAATATTCTTAGGAGTTTTCTTTTTGGGATCTTTTTCAGGAGGTGATCTGTGGATTCCTTCAATCTTTATTTTGCCCTCTGGTTCTAAAACATCCGGGAAATTTTCCTTGAGAATGTATTTTTTTTTAACAAATGCTTTATTAACTTCTGGTTTACATCATTCAATTCTGCCAGATTTTGAGTTACAATTTTTCCCCTACCCACCATCCCAGAATAGCAGTCCCACAAGATATCCCCTCATCCAACCTGTTCTCTCCCGTATCTTCTCCCATACCTTCTTCAATTTTACCATTAGAGCAAGGTGAATCTCTGTGCCCCAATGTCTGCACATCTTATCTCCCAATTACATGCAAAATAGTATTAATAATAGTATTTATATATATTTGAGACATTTAATTTTAAGACCTTGAATTTCAGATCCATTCCCTTCCTCCCTTGTCACCCATTCCCTCTGGGAAGTTAACTAATTCAGTTTATGTTGTACAGGTCTAGCTATGCAAAACATTACCATAGTAGATATATTGTACAAGGCTGCTTATATTTCTCTCCCACCCATCCCACCCTCCACCTGGTCCATTCCCTACTTTGATCCTGTCCCTATTCAAAAGTGGGTACATCCAACCTCTACTCCCCCCAACAATGCCCTCCCATCCATCATCCCCCCTCTCATCCCCCTTCCCCCTACTCTCCTGCAGGGTGAGATATCCCATTTAGTATGTATGTCATTCTCTCCCTGAGCCAACTTCAATGAGAATATGGTTTTGCCTTTTTGCCTTCCTGTTCTTCCCCTCCCCTGCAGCCACTTCCCCTTGCTTCTTCTACATGAGATAGTTTACCCTATCCTGTCTCTCCCCATCTCCTCTTGCCACTTTCCTCTCTCACCTCATAATTTCACCCCTTAAGTATCATCCCTTCCCAATAAATTCAACTTATGCCCTCTATCCATGTATAACTGTAAACATATATGCACACATTCACCTATGTATTCATATGTCCATATACCCTTCTTCCATTATTTTCGTACTGAGAAAGGTTTCATCAGTCATAGTTATTGTTTTTCCATGTAGGAATGTAAATAGGTCAACTTTGATAAGTTCCTTTTGATTTCTTTTCCCTGATTACCTTCTCAGGCATCTCTTGCTTCTTGTGTCTGGATGTCAAATTTTCTATTCAACTCTGTTTTTTTCCTCAAGAATGCTTGAAAGTCCTCTATTCCACTGAATGACCATATTTTCCTCTGAAACATGAAACTCAGTTTTGTTGGGTAGGTGACCCTTGGGTTCAGTCCCAGCTCTTTTTCCCTCTGGAATACTATATTCAATGCCCTTTAATCCCTCAGTGTAGAAGCTGCCAGGTCCTGTGCTATTCTGGTTGTGTTTCCACAATATTGAAATTGTTTCTTCCTGGCTGCTTGGAGTATTTTCTCCTTGATCTGGGAATTCTGGAACCTAACTATAATATTCCTGGGAGTTTTCTTTTTGGGATCTTTGTCAGGAGGTGATTGGTGGATTCTATTTTGTCCTCTGGGTCTAAAACATCAAGGCAATTTTCCTTGAGAATTTCTTGAAGGGTGATTTCTAGGTTCTTTCTTTGATCATGACTTTCAGGTAGTCCAATAATTTTTAAATTATCTCTCCTGGATCTATTTTCCAGGTCAGTGGTTTTTCCCATAAGATATTTCACATTGCCTTCTATTCTTTCATTTATTTGGATCTGTTTAACAGCATCTTGATTTCTCATAAAGTCATTAGCTTCCATTTGCTCCAGTCTAACTCTGAAGAAATGAATCTCCTCAGTGAGCTTTTGAGATTCTTTTTCCATCTGGCAAATTTGGCTTTTTAAAGCATTCTTCTCATTGCCCTTTTGGGCCTCCTTTGTCATTTGAGTTATTCTATTTTTTAAGGTGTTATTTTCCTCAGTCAGGCTGTTGACCCTCATTTCATACTTTTCCTGCATCCTTCTCATTTCTCTTCCCAATTTTTCCTCCACCTCTCTTATCTGATTTTTAAAATCCTTCTTAAGGTCCTCTATGGCCTGTAACACGCTCATATTTTCCTTTGGAGCTTTTGGAGCAGGAATTTGACCTCACAGTCCTCCTCCTGCTCTATGCTTTGATCCTCTTTGCCCCCAAAATAGGAGTCTAATGTTGCATTTTTCTGTTTATTTTTTTCCTTTGCCTTGGCATATTGCCACTTAATTACTTGAATTTTGGGCTTGTTGCCACAGTAGGACTCTGCCACCAGACAGGGGAGCTTCAGTATCGAACGTTGGGGTCTTCACAACTTCCAGTTCTGGCATGTTGTATACCCACACCACAACCTCCACCCCAGACCACAATCCAGATCCAGGGAGGTTAAAGCAAGAGCGATTACCCCCCAAGACTGATTGCTGGATCTCCCTACAGTTCACAGGCCAGAGATGGAGCTGCCACTGAAACTGCAAAATGGCATGTCTCCTCAGTGGCTTCTAGCCCCCAGGGGAGGAAGCCGATGCGTTCCCCAAATATTGGTCCCAAAGTCCATTGGGCACTAACCTCTCACTTTGTCCTAGGCATGTCTGTATTGATAATTCTGGAATCCCCACAGCTGCTGGTGTTCTGGGGTCCCTCTGGCCAGCTGCTGGCCCAGCCACCCTGGGGCTAAAACCTCGGCTCACACCGACCTGGGCTTGGCTCTCCTCGTGGTGTGCTGTTGGCTCCCAGAGCGCTGCACTGGTCCTTCCTGCAGGGCTGCTAGGCTGTCCTCAGCAGGAGGTTAGCTTCTCTGTGCTGTTCTGTGGGTGCTGGGGCTCCAGAAGTTGTTGAGTCCCCTTTTTCATGGTTTGGAGGTGATATGGGGGGAGAGCACCTTGGACGTGCTGTTTCCACTCCGCCATCTTTGCTCTGCCCCTGAGAATTTCTTGAAGGATGATTTCTATGTTCTTTTTTTGATCATGACTTTCAGGTAGTACAATAATTTTTAAATGATCTCTCCTGGGTATATTTTCTAGGTCAGTGGTTTTTCCAATGAGATATTTCACATCGCCTTCTATTTTTTTCATTTGTTTGGATCTCTTTAATTGTATCTTGATTTCTCATAAAATCACTAGCTTCTAATTCTTAAGTAATGATTCTCTTCAGTGGGCCTTTGATATTGTTTTTCTATCAGGCAAATTTGGCTTTTTAAGGCATTCTTCTCCTCATTGACTTTTTGAGCCTCTTTTGCCGTTTGATTTATTCTATTTTTTAAGGTGTTATTTTCTTCAGTCAGGTTGTTGACTCTCTTTTCATGATTTTCTTGCATCTTTCTCATTTCTCTTCCCAATTTTTTCTCCACTTCTCTTATTTGGTGTTCAAAATCCTTCTTAAGCTCCTCTATGGCCTATAAACAGTTCATATTTTTCTTGGAAGCTTTTGGTATAGCAGTTCTGATTTCATTGTCTTCCTTCTGTTCCATGCTTTGATTCTTTTTGTCCCCAAAAAAGGAATATAGATTCAGGTTGTTGTGCTTGCTTTGCTTCCTTTGCTTGCTTATGTTGCCACTCAATTACTTTACTTTTGAGCTTTTTGCCACAGTAGAACTGTGCTTCCAAAGAGGAGAGCTTTGTCCTAAATCACTGGGGTTTCCACAGCTTCCAGAGTTATTAGTTGGCTGCCCTCTCTGAAGCCTCCACCCACTCTGGCACCTGGTCATGCACCCCAGGACTTTGATCCTAGATAGTGATCCAGATACAAGCAGGTTAAAGCAAGAGTAATTAACACTCAGAATGGTTGCTTGGTTCCCCTACAATCTGCAGGCCAGGAGCTCTGAAGCAGCCACTTGGCTATGGCTGCTGTGCCTCAGTCACTTCTCCCTTGAGGGGGCAGAGGTTGGACCATACTCCCAGACCTCCTCTTCCCACATAGTCCATACTGACAGCTGACTTTTTCTTTGGCATTTATGGATTGATAATTCGGGAAACTGCAGTGGCTGCTGGTGATGCACTCTCCTGAAGTCCCTCCAGCCATGGCTGGTTAGACCACTCTGGGGCTAAAACCTTGGGCTCATGTGGGGCTAGATGCTGCTCCCAGTGTGCTGCAATGGACCCTTCCTTTCGGCCTGCCAGGCTTCCTTCAGCAGGAGACTTGTTTCTCACTGTCACTTTGTGGGTTCTATAGCCCTAAAGTTTGTTTAGAGTCATATTTTATAGGAATTTGAGGTGACTATGGGGGGAGCACAGGGAGTTTTCCTGCTTCTATGCTGCCATCTTGGATCTACCCACTAAATACAATGATTATTAAATCAAATTCCCTTGAACTGTTATTTTTTTTTTTTAGGTCAGTTGTTTTGTATATCAAATAGCCTGCATTTGCTTCTATTTTTCTAATTTTAAAATTTTGTTTAGTGATTTCTTCTTGCCTCATGGAGTTATTTTTTTATTTTTGTTTGTTTATTCTAGTTTTTAGGGATTCTGTTACTTGGGTAAGATTTACCACTCTTTCTTCTAAGCTACTTATTCTTCTAATTATTTATTTAAATTTTTACCTCTTCCTTTGTTGCTTCTAGGCATTCAATGGCAGTCTTTTTTTTTTCCTTTGACTCTCTGCATGTGGTTACTATAGAACTACTCTCTACTTTTGAAGATCTCTAGATTTTCAATAATGTTTTCTATTCATCATTATTCTTTGATTTACTCATTTCTCTCATTTACTCCTTAAATTAGAACTTTGTGCCAGGGCCAGGCTCAATCCCTTGCTGTGTATTTGGATAGGTTCATCTGCCCTTCTTGTTCTTACCTTGGGTTCCTTAGGTTCTTGCACTGATCTCCATCTCCCAAGATTAAGCCCACCTTCATTGTTGAAGTTCATAATATTGAATCTTTTGGACCTTCTCTGACATCTCAGGAGAGAATGTTGGGTATCTCTGAGTCCTAAGGCTTAAACTATACAAATCTATGCTCATCACTGGGTACTGCCTGCTGGTACTCCCTGAGTTTTGAAAGTTCCCACCCTGGGCCTTTCCTACCGCTCTGGGAGCACAGTCTTTGCTGCCTATTGACACAGAACATTGCAGTCTACACATATTTCTAGTAATGTTGAGAAGCTACCTTGTTCTGACTTTGCTGGAGGACCTCCCTCCCCCTTTCCTATTCCACTGCTTCTGGATGATGTTTCGTACAGTTTCTCAGGGTAGCAGAACTCGCCATACTTCCTCATTAGATTTCTTAATCATTATTCAGGCTGGCATGATTTTCACGATTTGAAAGAAGTAAAGACATGATAGCTAAAAGGTCTTCATCTTATTCATGCAGCCATGTGTATTAACAATGCAATATTAACTATGACTATGGCAATTATAAATAGGCTTATGTGGTAATTAATCACAAAATATACCAGGCTCTCTATATGGGGGATAAAGCCAGAACATTTATTAAAATACCAAATAACTGAGTCCCCAAACCAGAAAGTCAAAGCCATCAGAGTAGTTATGACATTGGCACATGTAGTTAACATAGTAAACAACCACATTCTCAAGCCTTCAAAACAGAACAGGCTACCTCAGGCAAAGGTCCTTCTCTCCCCACTCACAGCAACTGCTCAACGTCTAGGAAGCATGCTCACAACAGCTCCAGCCCCCTTCAGTTCCAGTCCCTGGCAGTCCCCAACAAGAGTCCTTAGCAGAAATTCTGGCTGGCTCAAAAAGGGGTTTGTGCCTCCACCTCTACCTTGGCCACTGCTGCTGCTGCTGCTGTTGCTTCTGCCATGACTGCTGCTGCTGCTCCTTGGCTCCACAGAATCACAGCTACCACAAATGGGAAACAAACAATTATCCCAGCCCCCATGCTTTCCTTTTACTCAGCAGATCCCATCCTTATTGCCATTTTGTAGCAGTAAGCACCCCAACATCCCCAGGGTGGCTGCCAACACAGGTTCTTAGATCTGCTTTTCAAAAGGAAAGCCACTCAAAATGGGTTAACAAGCTTACTTTAATCAAACAAACATCTATTACCTAGTTCAGGTGGAAAAGGTCAGCACCCCGAACTTCAGAGTATACAGACAGATCAAGCAGGTAGGCTTCCAAACTGTTCAACCACTATATCAATACCAAATCACAGTTACCAGAGAGGGAAGCATCAACATCTGGGTTTACAAAGCCGGGGGGCTCTCAATGGCTGCCCAGAGTCTCATCTGGTCAAATCACACAACACTTCTCAAAGTGAGCCCCAAAACAAAGCCTCAAATCAGGGAGGCTAGTCTTCTCTCACTCAGAGAATGTAACCACCCTCTTGACCCACTGCCCAATCACACAGCATCAAGGTGTGGTCATTCCTGAAAACCAAGCCTCCTACCACAGGCTCCATGTGACCACATTCAGACTGTTAGGAGGCAGAGTATATTTTGAAATCAAGGAAGGTTTTCAGAGTCTTTTAAGCCAATCAAAGTCTCTTAAGCCAATCAAAGGGCCTAGGGGCAGGGAAGATCTTTAAATCTGCATTTCCATTACACCGTGTTTGCAGGAAGTACCTCTGTAAGTTTTTGCAAATAAGCTCATGTTCTAAAATGATATTGCCCTTGATTCATTGGCCATAATTCTTCATTTGACAAGAAAATCAAGTGTATATAGACTTGGGGTTATTTCTCAGTTACTTTATTTATACTTCCATAAAATATGCTATTTCTTTATTCTGTGTTGTGCTTTCCTTGTTCCATTTCCTATTTTTCAGCATCGATAACTCATTTGAAGAGATCATGTTGGATCTGTTGTAACTGCATTGCAGATCATCTTCTCATCTTGTTTGAGAATTTGGTGTTTATCTTTACCTAACAGTCACTGATCTTACTACATATAAGTCCTAAGTCCTCCCAGTCACTCAGGCTTGAATCCTAGGCATCATCCTGGATTCCTTGCTCTCTTTCATGCACACACCTATATCCAACTGGTTGCAAAATCGTTATTTCTACCCGTGTAACACTTCTCGTATTTGCCCCCTCCTCTCCTCTGAGACGCCCATAGCACTAATGCAAACAGGCCCTTGTTACCTCATGCCTGTACTCTTCCAAGAGCCTGCTATTTGGTTTCTGTGCCTCAAACCTCTTCCAACTTCAGTCTATCTTCCTCTCAGCTGTCAAATTTGATCCTCCTTAAGCACATTTCTTATCATGTAATCCACTTATTCAATAAATTTCAGTGGCTCCCTATTACTTCCAGGATCAAATATAAAATCCTGTTTGGCTCTTTAAAATATAGTCCCTTCCTACCTCTCCACTCATCTAAAACTTTACTCTCCTCTATGTATTCTGAGATGCAATGACACTGTCCTCCTTGCTGCTTCTCAAATAAGATACTCTGTTTCCTGACTGAGCATTTTCATTGGCTGACTCCCTTGTCTGAAGTTTGTTTCTCCTCACCTCTGCTCCCTGGATTCCTTCAAGTCTGAGTTAAAGTCTTACCTTCTGTAAGAAGCCTTTCCCAGTCCTGGAATGGCTGAACAAATTCTGCTATTGCACTATTGGAAATGATGAGCAGGATGCTCTCAGAGAAACCCGGAAAGATTTATATGAGCTGATGCGAAGTGAAATGCACTGTGTACAAAGTAATAGTAATATTGTAGGATGATTAGCTGTGAATAAGTTAACTATTCTCTCAACGATCCAAGACAGGTATGAAGGACTGATGATTAAAAATACTGTCTATCCCCAGACAAAGAACTGATGGTGTCTGAATGCAGATTGAAGCATACTTTAAAAATTTTTTTCCTTATTTTTCTTGAGGGGTTTTTTGATCTATGATTTCTTTCATGACTATCATGGAAGTATTTTGCATGACTACACATGTTTAACTCATATTGAATTGCTTACTTCTCAATGGGATGGGGCCTGGGGAGGGCGGAAGGGAGAAAATTTGGAACTCAAAGTTTTAAAAATGAATGTTAAAAACTGTTTTTACATGTAACAGGGAAAAATTTTTAAATGCTAAATTTAGAAAAAAGAAACCTTTCCCAGTCCCCTTTAAGCTTAGTGTCTTTCCCCTGAGATTATCTCCAATTCTTACTGTATATATCTTGTTTGTACATAAGTGTTTGCATGTTGTCTCCCCCATTAGACTGTGAGCACTTAGCAGGGACCATTTTTTGGCTTTCTATCTCCAGCACATAGTAGGTATTTAATGCCTGCTGGGTGAAATGGCTCCTGCCTAATTAACCAGTTGTTTCTTGTCTGTTAAGATAAATAACTTAATTTTTTGTGATTTTGTAATATGTTTACCATATGCTGTGCTTTCTAACTCTTTTTAAGAAAGTATGTGTGATATCTAGGTTAGAGGTTTCCATGTAATAATGTATGTGTATTAGGCCTTTTTAAAAAATGTTAATCCTGAACCATGTTTTCCCACATTTTTTACCATCCTTAATCATAGTCACCTCTGTACTGACATACTGCTAAAGCATGTGTTAACCTACCTTAAAGGATCTTATTATTTTTAAAATTTTTATTGATGATTTTTTTTTGCATCACTATCAGTTGCCAATAACTTTCTCTCCCTGGGGCAACACTCAAAGATTTTCCAACACTGTAAAATCTGTCTGATTTGTTGCTTCATTGGCAATAACTGAAAATGCCATGAAGAAGCATCAAACAGGTATTTTTGTGGAGAGATACTGTGACACAGTAGGTGGAGCCCTGAATTTGGAGTTAGGAAAACTTATAAAATGGAGAAAATAATAAAGTGCTTTACAAGCTTGAAAGCACAAAAGAAATTAACTATTATATTAATTAACAGTATTTTCTTCCCACCTATTCCCTTCTTTAACATTAGTGACCTGTAATTTCACTGGTGTGGATTCTCCCTACAGAGGTGCAAAGAGCAACTCAGCCATTTATTAAGCACCTAGTATATTCTGGGCACTGGCGACACATATAAAAGTGAAAAAGTCCTTGCTCTCAAGATTATATTCTACTCCAGGGTTAGGTGTTCCCCATTGCAACTCTTTTATGACTTAATAGAATATTTTTTAGAGTATATTCATCAGAATTACAAAATTTCAGAGATGGGTTGGCAGATGAAATTTAAAAAAACAACTCCTCCAACATATAAATCAAAAAGAAACTCCCCCAAACACCAACAAGTACACATTCAGCCTTTGCTTGAAGACTTGAAGTGAGGGCAAACCCACAATTTCCTTAGGCAAACTATCTCATTTTTATTAGAAAATTCTTTCTGAAGTCAAGTCTACATTTTTCTCTTTGAAATGTTTTCCCGTTGCTCTGTCTTTTGGAGCAAAATAGCAAGTCTAATCCCTCTTCAGATTGTTGAAGACAGCTCTCAAGTACTCCTTAAATCTTTTTTTAGGCTAAATATTTCCAGTTCTTTCCATTGATCCTTGAATGGCATAGACTCAAGGCATTCACCATCCTGGTTGTCCTCTAGATGCTCTCCAGATCAATAATACTGTTCCTAAAATGTGTTAACTAGAATATGTGGTCTTAACAAGGGCTAAGTACAAAGATGAGGTCATTTCTTTATTCCAGGAAGGAATGCCATTCGAAGTAGATCAAGATCACATTAAATTTGTTTGTTTATTTTTTTGGTGCCATATCACATTGCTGACTCATATCAAAGTGGCAGCCCACAAAAACACCAGATCATTTTTCAAATCAATGTCTAACCATGTTCCACCATATTAGATTTGTGATGTTACTTCCTTGAATCTTGACTTTACATATATCCATCTTACATTTCATCTTATTATATTAAATTCTAGATTTCATATTACTTAGATTTCTATTTTAATCTTATTAGATTCGGTCCACTTTCTAATCCATCAGGACATTTTCACAGATCCTGATGCTGTCATTCAACATGTTAGCTATCCCTTCTAGTTCCATGTCATTAGCAAATTATGAAAAGATGACTTCTGTACTTTTAGACACTGATGAAAATGTTAAACAGTAGTAGCACAAGAACAGCTGTCATAAATACTACATTGAAGATCTCCTTCAAAATTGATATGGAACAATAACTGACCTTTAAATACAGGCATTCAACTTGCCTATTTGATTCAGTTCTATACCCTCTCTTCCCAAGGATCACCCCTGGGAATGTTTCTGTTAGTCTTCTCTACCATGACTATGGTGAATATTCTACTACAATAAAGAACGTTTCCCTCTGTAACCATTTATACTTGCACTAAATGAAGCCTAGCTTTTCCCAAAGTCCATAGCAACTGTAAACTATACTCTGGAGGAGAGAGAGAGAGACAGAAAGAGACAGAGAGACAGAGAGAACCTCTTGGCACAAGGCTTAGAAGCAACCAGAGCAGTGATGGAGCAGAGAGATGTTCTGCATCTTACAATCCTGATCCAATCTAAGTAGAGGTACTGGTAGAACATCACAGCCCCAGAGACAATAGCTATAGATAGGAGAACTACAAGGCTGAATAATGAAATATCATGAATCCTAGCCTTCTGGAGAAGTGCTGAGGGTTTCTACAAGGGTTGGACACATTGCCACGGAGCTGGAAGAACAGCAAGAGATTAAACTATGATGTGAAAGATAAAATCTGAATGCTATCATGTATTACCACCATTACTCAGTGGGTCTTATATAAAGGGGCTTGCCTCTTTAGGAATCCCAAACTACAGCGAAATCAATTAATCAACAAGTCAACAAGTATTTATTAAGCATCTACCATATACAAGGCATTGTGCTAAACATTGGGCATACAAAGCCCTTATGGTGGTACTCTTAAGATTGAAGACCTATATAGATCCCTTGAGTAAAGGTAGGGCTCACCAAAATGAAAATAAATTTAGAGTTCCTAGAGTCTAGGACTTAAACAGACAACTTGCTCCCAACTGCTTTTCCTGCCTCTCCTACTCAAAAACATCTCTACTCTTTTGAAGTTGGAATCATATGTTCTCTCTGTTTTCCTGACACTGCTTTCTCCTGGTTCTCCTCCCACCTATCTTACTACTCCTCAGTCTCCTTTGTTGGATGTTCCTCTAAGTCAGGGGTGAGGAACCTGCAGTCTCTCTATCACAAATGACCCTCTAGGT
The DNA here is from genome assembly GCA_011680675.1 of Gymnobelideus leadbeateri. Taxonomy (NCBI): domain Eukaryota; kingdom Metazoa; phylum Chordata; class Mammalia; order Diprotodontia; family Petauridae; genus Gymnobelideus; species Gymnobelideus leadbeateri. The sequence continues at coordinate 204,721 of WOXC01011020.1, read as the reverse complement.
CTTCAAGTGCAGCCCTTTGACTGAATCCAAATTTCATAGAACAAAGTCCCTTAATAAAAGGATTTATTCTGTGAAGTTTGGATTCAGTCAAAGGGCCACACTTGAAGACCTAAAGGGTGACCTGTGGCCTCCAGGCCACAGGTTCTCTCGAGGCCTCAGGTTTCCTATCTCTGCTCTAAGTTACAGTTGCTAATCATGAGTGTCCCACAAGGACACTCTGTTCCCTCTTCTCATCTCCCTCTATATTGCTTCACTCACTAATCTCATTAGCTCCCCTGGATTCAATTATCATTTTTATGCTAATGATTCTTAAATCTACTTATCTATCCCTAACCTCTCTGCTGACTTTTAGCCTCGAATCTCTGACTACCTATTGGAATCTTGAACTGTATGTCCCATAGATATCTTAAACAAAACATGTTCAAAACTGAATTCATTATCTTTCTCCCAAAACCTTTCCCTCTTCCTAAATTCCCTGCTACTGCTGGGGAGTACCACCATGCCTTCACTCATCCAGGTTCCCAACTTGGGGTTTCATCCTTGACTCTTGAGTCTCAGCCCCCATATCCAATCTTTTTCCTAATCCTGTCAAGCTTTACCATCCATAACATCTCTCACATACACCTCCTTCTCTTTGCTGACACAGCCACCACCCTGGTGCAAACCCTCATCCCCTAGCACCCGGACTGTTACAGCTGGTTGGTCTACATGCCACCAAATCTCTCCTCACTCCAATCTATCTTCTATTCTGCTGTCAAAAAGATCTTTCTAAAGTACAGACTTGACCATATTACCCCCAACACCCACTCAATAAATTCTACTGTCTGCCTATCACCTCCAGAATCAAATATAAAGTCCTGTTTGGTATTTAAAACCCTTATTAACCTGCCTCCCCCTACCACTCAATCTTTACTGTCTTCTTACACCTTACATTCCCACTACTGGATCAATCCAATGACCCTCTCCTCCTTGTTGTTACTCTAAATGAGATACTTCATCTTTCTATTCTAGGCATTTTCACTGACTGCCTCCCATACCTGGAATGCTCTCCTTCCTCAGTTCCACCTCTTGATTTCCTTCAAGTCCCATCTAAAATCTCACCTTTAACAAGAAACCTTTTCCAGATCTTCTTACTTCTAGTACCTTCTCTCTGTTTGTTTGCAATGTATCATATATGTGTGTACATATGTGTGTATTTGTGTATATATTGTGTACACACGTGTATCTTGTTTGTGCATAATTGTTTGTATGTCACTGTGAGTTCCTTGAAAGCAAGGAACTTGCTTTATATTTTTTTTATTTTTTTTATATTTTTATATTTTTTATATGCCCACTGCTCAGCATAGTGCCACACATAGAAGACATTTAATATATGTTTATTAAATGACACCTAACTATATCACCCTCTTCCCTTCCAAATCAGTCACCTTTTATGGCAAACTCCCACTTTCCTCAATGACTTTAGCAATTAATTGGTTTCCTAATTCATGTCATTCTCTGCCGTAATCAACAGCCTTAAGGGACTTTAGTCCAATTTTCTCATTTTTCACATAAGAAAACTGAGGTCCATAATCAATTACTTAAACAATTATATTTGATGATTCAGACAACTTAGCCTGGATGTTTTATATGTATATTTGTTTGTATGCATGTATATATATATATATATATATATGTGTGTGTGTGTGTGTGTGTGTGTGTGTGTGTGTGTGTGTGTGTGTGTATCCGTGTGTGTGTATATATATACATATATGTATATATATATATATATACACACACACCTGTGTATAGTACAATTCATTTAGTAGTAACATTTTAACACAGGCAATGTTATTTCTTATTGAGTATTCCTTTTTATTCTCAAAGAATTATGGAGCAAAAACTTAACTAAGCTTGACTTTCAAATTAACAACTAAACTTTACTTTAGAAAACCAAACTTAAAAATATCACAAAAATACCCATTTTTTTTGAGACAACAGGGTATACCTACCTATATTCATCGCTGTTTCGCTGCTACTGCTCACACTTTAAACTTCACTATAATTTGAAACTATCTCACCTCTATAATCTCAAATTCTGAAATACTCACCTACATTTTAAGTATCTTCATTCCTACTAAATCTGCATTTTTCCCCATTTATGCCCTTTAGTCTCTCTGCCCCTGTCCTATTCTTCTTTCTATCCCCACACAATAATCACCAAAAGTCTATCATATCTATCTTTTCTAAAATTCCATTTAGGTCCTTAATTTCAATCTTGTCTATTATTTTCTATTATTTGTCTATATTTTTAAAAGAAATCTTACTTATTTTGGTAACTTATTTAACTTTTACTTCAAATATTTAGATACTATACCATTTGGTGTTGCATATATGTTAAGTATTTAACTTAATCATTTGTTTTTAGTACCTTTCAGCATAATGTAATTTCCCAGTTTATCCCTTAGCTAAGATTATTTTTGCTATTGCCTTGTCTGAGATCATAATTGCTACTCCCATCTTTTTAACTTTAAGAACCTTCTTTTAATCTTGTGTGAATCTTCATGTCTCAAACATATTTGTTGTAAACAACATATTTTGGATTCTGCTTTTTGATCCATTCTATGCTCTTCCATTTTGGGGGTGAGTTCATCATATTCATAGTGATAACTGTTATCTGTATGCTTTCCTTCATTAATCATATTCTTTTATACTTGTCCCCATTATTCCCCAAGTCTTTTTTTACAAAGAAGGTATTATAAGGGAGGAGTATGCTCAGCATCAGTGTTCTAGGTTTGAAGCAGTTTGTTTCCCTGCACTCTCTTTTACCCAGACCCCAGTCAGAGGTTCTTAGTACATTTTTTTCCTTTTCTTTTAAACCCTTAATTGTGATCTACCATCTATGGTTAGAGTTTGTTATAATTAATCCCTCCCTAATTCTACCTTCCCTCTTATTTCCCCCTCTCCTTCTTCCCTATTCCCTCCCATTTCCTCATTGAGGTGAAATATATTTCTGTATCCAACTCTGTATGTGTCTGTATTCTGATCTACTTTGACAAATTCTGATGAAAGTTTCCCCCACTCATTCTTCTTTGTTTCTATTATTTTATAATTGTACACCATTATTATGTGAAATAATTTCCCACCCCCTTTCCTTGTGTCTTCATTTCACTCATATTCACCATTGTAGGTTTCTTTTGACTCCTGTGTTTGTATTTCAAAGTTCCTCTTCAGCTCTGGAGTTTTCATCAATAATGCTTAAACGTTCTATTTCATTAAAGGTCCCCTATAGGATTATACTCAGTTTTTCTGGATAAGTTCTTCTTGATTATAAGCCTATTTCTTTTGCCTTTTGGACTACTATATCTCAAGTTCTTCACTCATTTATGGTGAGTCCCTAAATTTTGTGTTATCTTGATTGGTTCTCCTCAATACTTGAATTCTCTTCCTGGCTATCTGCAGTTTTTTTTGCTTGATCTGGAAACTCTGGATTTTGGCTTTGATGCTCTTGGTGGTTTGTTTCCATTTTGTTTGTTTTATGTTTTCAAAACTTGCCTCTGGTTCTACAAGATCTGGGAAGCTTTCTTTCATGTTTCTTGAAATATATTCACATTTATTATTATTATTATTTTTGGCTATCACTTTGAGTGGTCTTATTTCACTATGAAATAATTTTTTTACTTTTTTTTAACTCTTGCTTTATGCCTACCAGGAATTCTAGTTGAAATTGTGCCCACACCGTGTTCTTTCAGGCTTTACTTGTAGATGTTTTGGAGTCATTGTTTTCATTTAGGTTTGTCTCTTTGGTGTGTCTGTCACTCTAAATCTCTTTATGTTGGAAATCTTTTTCTTATTAAAATTATTACTCTTTCTTCTAGACTTACTTTCCAAACTAGGACTTTGTCTTAGGGCCAGGGAATGGGAATGACTGGGTTCTGTTTTAAATTCTTTTTTGTCCTGTTGCTGCTTTCTCTGGATAGTGAGTGCTGTGTTCTTCAGGAAACTATGGGAATGCTCAGGCTAGGGAACTTCAAGCTTCCAGTATGCCCAAAATAATTTAATCTAGGGCAGAATCTGTTCACTGTTCTTCTGGTCTGAATTCCACAAGCTAATAATTCTACTTGATATGTGGGCTATACCTCTGTAAACTTGTCCCTGAATGAAGCTCCAGTAGACTGCTGCTGACCCCAGATCCTGTCAGCTCTAGCTGGCAACTCCTTCGGGTTAAAAGTGGCAAAACTACAGGTTCCTCCTTTGTCTGAGCCCTCTGCCCTTATTCACCTACAGACCTCAGAGAAATCATTAAGTCAGAGACCCTGCCCCCGGGTAAAAGCCACAAAGCTACCAGTTCCTTCTGTTCCTGCTTTGTGCCTAGTACTCATCCTTGGGCAATTACCACAACATGTCCTTGTCTACTATCCCTCAGGCTCAGGTCTTCTCCCAAGCCCACAACAAATCTTCCAGGCAGCTATTCCTGCTCCTTAACCAACATCAGTCACCCTTGCTGTATCTGGGATTGTTCTTACCCTAATGCATAGCCATAGGCCATAATTCAGACCCCTCCTGGAAGGCTCCATGAAGTGCCTTCCTATTTAGAACTCCACCTTGGTATCTGAAGACCTATCTCCTTGTGCCAACTTGGGCTAAAAAAACAAACAAAAAAAAAACCTCAGTGATTTTTCCCTGGATTTCTCTATCAGGTTTGAGTCTGGTGAGCTTCCTAAATTATCGCCAGTGTAACTGTGGGTAAGAGATCTGGGTTTTACTGCTTGTTCCTACTTTACCATATTGGCTGGTCATCTCTCCTGTTTTCCCAGTCAATTAATTCTTTTTTCTTTTTACATGCTTCCCTACCCAGACTGAATTCCTTATTCAATTATTTCAACAATGTACTTATTAAACAAGACCTAGTAACAAATGTGTATTTCAATCTAGTGTCCAATAAACCCAGAACACAAACTGCTGGGAAAGAGACATTTTAATGGAAAAGAACTATGAGGAAAACTGCAAATCAAAAAAGAAAAAATAAGTTTAGGTCAATAACTTAAGCACATAAATTCAAATGGATAAAAGGTCTAAATGTAATGTTATTGTGTTTGTCTGTATGTGTGTGTGGGTACGAGAGAGAGAGAGACTGAGAGAGAGAGAGAGAGAGAGAGAGAGAGAGAGAGAGAGAGAGAGAAAGAGAGAGAGAAAGAAAATAGAATATTTTATCTTTCAGAATTATGGATAAGGGAAAATTCATAACCAGACCCAAGATAAAAAACTTCATAAAAGCAAACTAGATAATTGTGATCATATAAAATTTTTAAAGCATCTGAAGAGTTTTTTTTTTTTTAATATGGTTAGAATTAGAAAAAAAGTATGGATTGGAAAAAATCTTTGAATTAAGTATGTTTAGTAAATCTGATATCCAAAAATCTATAAGAAGCTGATAGAATATGTAAGATTTAAGGGCATTCCTTAATAGACAGAATCTGTCAGTATACTATTTTCAAGAGAAAAATGCAAACTACCAATAGCCACCTGAAAAAAAAATGGTCAAAAACAGAGAAATATAAATTAAAACAACTCTAGTCCAAGAGAAGAGCTGATGAAATATATCTCCTTCCTTTTGGTATAGAAGCAGAGAGGGCCTAATAGGTACAGAATGTTTCCTACCTAGTCACTGTATCAGTTATAAATAATTATAAGTTAATTATCAGTTATAATCAACTTTTTTTCTTTGTTACAGGAAAAGGCCCAGCAGGTGACTGACTGACAGAAAAACAAAAAGGTATGCATACAACTTATTAAAATAAATTTTAAAAACCCTCAGGTATATTGGGGCGGCTAGGTAGAGCGGTGAGTAGAGCGTTGGCCCTGGACTCAGAAGGACCTGAATTCGGATCCAACCTCAGACACTTAATGCACATACAAACAAAAACCTAACGGTGTGACCTTGGGCAAGTTACTTAATCCCAATTACCCTCCAAACAAAAAATAATAAATAAACCCTCAGGTATAAATCTCATATGCATCAAGCTAATAAACATGTGAAAATATGAGAAAACATATTTTTGGAAGTTTGGAAAAGGTAGCATGCCCTTCTATTCCTGGTAAAGTTATGATTTCAAAGATTCTGGAAAATTTGGAATTATACAAAATGTTCAAGGTAGCATTATGTGTAATAACAAAAAACTATTATTAAATGTACCCAATGAATGAGGAATAGCTGAAAAATTCTGGCATATAAGTATAATGGAACATTATTCAAAAGGAATGAGGAATTTCAAGAATTTGGAAAAACATGGGAATGCTTATATGAAGTGACACAGAAAAAAAAAAAGAAAGCAGAACCAAAAGAATATGATGTCTACAAAAAACTTGATAAAGTTAACAAGGAGAAGAAACAAAATTCTGGTTTAATACAATCGTCAATGATAGAAACATGCAGTCAAAGTTAAAGGACCCATCTTGTTTTGCTTAACACTCAATAAAATTTCTCATGAAACTCTATTAAATTAACTTCATAAAGGGGGAGGGGGGATGTTTGCATGTTTGTTGGGAAATGTCAAAATAAAATATATAAAGTTTAAAAAAAACAAAAAATCAATAAACTCCATTTCATTGAATGAACTTTATATACATAATCTTTTCCCTCAAGGAGTTTAAAATGCACACACATAGGGGAGACTAAGTACACAAGAAATAACCATTATAATTATTGTTTTTTATTAGGCATGAAAAAAAGTTAACAACATAAAGCTATGTTTAGGTGTCTGTTGGGAGATGTCTATTGCAGCAAAACAAAATATATCAGAAAATTAAAAAACAGTATGTTCCTACCTTCTTAGAACCCCTCTGAGGGCAAGGACTGTATCTTTACCCATGCATTTATATTAAGCTCCAGTTAAGTGTAAGGTACTATACAGGTGCTGATTATACAAAGACAAAAACCAAACAATATCTGCTTTGAAAGGGCTTACATTCTACTAGGGGTATGCAATACTTTTGGTCTGTTCACAGGTCTTACCACAATAGTAAGCAGCACGTACAGGCCTGAATAACTGGTTGATTGAACGAGGGAATGTCAGGAAGAGATAAGAAATACAGAAAGAAGACACTAGGCAAGTTAGGAATACTAGTTTGGACCCTTCATCAACCAGCCTCCTCAGTAAGAACAATTTAAGCTCAGGTTCAACTTTGTTGGACAAAAAAAATCTTCAGAACGAGAGAAAGAAACCTTTATACTCAGTAAAAGATGATGTGGTATTTAAGGAGAGAAAAGAAACCCCAGCTCACCTGGGATCTGGAGGCCAGGAGCCCAGAGGTCATTTCCTCCACCTCTGTGCTCTGCTTGGAGAGAAGGTCATATTTCTTAGGCAGAGCTAGGAAAGAAAAAAAGAACCATAAGGGAAATAGTCTTATAACTCTCAAATCTACAAGGCTAGAAATTGAAACACTGCATTTGGATTTGACCGTCTCCCAAGCATACCCAGGTCAAAGGAGTCCCAGTAGGATCCCTATCTCCTTCCTGGCCTTTATTCTTGATATTAACTTTGTTGTCTAAGCAGTTCCAGAAGACAGAGCCCTATGCATTCTTAGAATAAGACCACATGATGTGAATTCAAAGTTCTGTTCCCATGTGCACAGATAATGAATGTGATATGCCCACTCCGCTTCAGCTACCTCCTCACTTAATAAAGAAATATATTGCTGTTTCCCTCCCTATTTCAATTGTCCATATACTTCAGAGAAAGCATACTTTGGTTTTGTCAACGAGGTAATGTGACCCAAAAGAAAGAGCACAGAAATGGTTGGATTGTAAACCTAGTTCTGTCACTAACTAGCTGTTGGATTCAAAGCAATTCTCTTTATCTCTCCAATCACAATCTGCACATCTGTAAAATAAGCAGGACTATACCTATCCTACTAGTCTCTCCTGTTCTTGTGGAGATAAAATATAATAATAAAACAGAAAGATTTTTGTAAAGTAAAAAGTTTAATTCATAAATAAACTACAAATACAATGAATATCACAGAAACCATATGAGAAAGATTTATAAAAGGGTGGGTAATTGGGCTATTGCTTCCCATAGGAATATTGCTTCCCATAGGAATAACCAATGGAAGAAGAATGGGTTCCAATCTCACATCGGTTTTTTTTTTTAACCTGTTACCTCACTTTTATTTGGAGAAATAATGTTAATATTGGCTTCTAAGGGCATTTTTTCCCCACAAAGCTAGAAGGGGAAACAAGGGCTAAATACTTCAGGGGGCCATACTAAGACTATGAATATCCACACGGAGTCCATCATACCCTAAAAGCCAAGGAGAACTTCCTCTCCCCCAACTCTACTCAGAGCTATTTAGTAGGGGAAAAAATTCCCTATACTGTTCAGAAAGTATTTAAAAGGCCACATGAAGTTATTGTTAGCCTGGATATATATATGTCACATCTATGATTTTCTAATGTTTCCCTATTGAAAAATGTTCTCCTGTAACCACTGCAACCATTACCCAATTAACAATGCATTATTTTACCAACCTAGGACCCAAGTTCCTAAGCCAGTCCTCCCCTAGAAATATTAGAGTATATGAAGGAGGGATTGTGAAGGTAGACCACCAAAGGTCTGGAAATAGATGCTTTGGGGCAGGTTTCCCAGGTAGTATTTAGGAGACAGAAAGGAGCTGGGGGCAGGCATACTCACAAGCTGGGGCAGTCATTGTCCTCTACAGCAGAAAACTCCACTCAGGAAATTCATCATTTTTATACTTTTGTGCACAATGTAATTTTTTTCCTCTTCTGTTTTCTTTTAATGAAAATCCCTTTTGGTTAAACTACAACCTGTCTTGGCTGAATAAAGAGGACAGTGGTTTTTTATTACTATTATTATTGTTGTTTTGGGGGTTTTCCCCCCACATTTTGAGGATAGATAGAGGAATCAATGTACTCTAGATAGCTTATACATTAGTGACCAAGGGACTAGATCAGTCTAAGACTGAAAAAAGAAGTAGATTTGGAGAAAATGTAGAGAGAGAAGGAAGAGTCAAGGGGAAAATGGAAAGTAGGAACAGAGCCAAGCAGAAGATGAAAATTAGGTTCAGCTATGGATTTTGATAATGTCTTTTCTGACCTATTCACCCACATACCCTCCCCTAAGGGCTGTCTTCCTTTGTCTCCTACTGCAGAGATTTCTCCCCTTTCTTTTGTAGTTCTCACCTTTCTTCTCAAACATGTTCACCAGATCTCCCATAGTCACTCCTTCGCTGTTGTTCAGGGGATGCTCTGATTTCATCCAAGGATTGTCTCCTAGGACAAGATGGTCAGTAATTGTTCCAGCAGTCTCCAACTCCACACAAAGGTTCTAAATAAAGCTCCAGTGTGCGACCTCCTAAGAGAGGTCCAGTTCTTCAGGAGCAGCCTCTTCTACCTTCACCTTCTTTTGAAGAGGACTGTATAGAAGGAAAATTAAATTCCCTTTAGATGGGACCTTCTTCACTCTGGGGTTCATATTTCACCACCTTTGGGGAGGCTAGGTGGCACAGTAAATAGAGTAGAGCACCTGCCCTGGAGTCAGGAGGACCTGAGTTCAAATTTGGCCTCAGACAACACTTACTAGCAGGATGACCTAGAGCAAGTCACTCAACCCCAATTGCTCTGTCTTCTCCCCTCCAAAAAGCAAAAAAAAACAAACAAAAATCCCCACCAAATTATAACAGCAAGCACCCCAACATCCCCAGGGTGGCTGCCAACACAGGTTCTTAGATCTTTCTAAAAGAAAGCAACTCAAAATGGGTTAACAAGCTTACTTTAATCAATCAAACAGATATCATTTACCTAGTTTAGGGGGAAAAGGTCAGCACCCCGAACTTCTGAGTATACAGACAGAAGTTTCAAAACAGAGAAACAAACAGATCAAGCAGACAGGCTTCCAAACTGTCCAACCATTACTCAATACCAAATCACAGTTACCAGAGAGGGAAGCATCAACATCTGGGTTTTCAAAGCACGGGATGGGGGGGTGGGGGGGGCGGCGCTCTCAACAACGGCTTCCCAGAGTCTCATCTGGTCAAATCACACAACACTTCTCAAAGTGAGCCCCAAAGCAAAGCCTCACATCCGGGATTATATAGCCTTCTCCTGGATCAGAGAATATAACCACCCTCTTGAGGCACTGCCCAATCACACAGCACCAAGGTGGAGGCATTCCTGAAAACCAAGCCTCCTGCCACAGGCTCCATGTGACCACATTCAGCCTGTTAGGAGGCAGAGTATATTTTCAAATCAAGGACAGTTCTCAGAGTCTCTCAAGCCTATCAAAGGGCCTAGGGGCAGGGAAGATCTTTAAATTTGCATCTCCATTGCACAGATAAACCATATTTCACCACCCTACAGAAAATATACCACTTGGTGTCCCAGATGAGGTCCCTTAAAACTCTCCTAGGACTGTTGTAAGTAAATAAAGGATTAAGTCATAAGAGGAAGCTAATAGCCTCAGTCTCAATGTCTTCTGGGCTTTCCAGAGGCAGTTAGAGACAACCCATAAATCCAATACATAAGTTTCATTCATTCCTCAATCAACTCATGCATTATGCTAGATCTTATGGGAGACCAAAGCCTTCATGAAGAATACAAAGCTTTGCCTTCCAGGGATTTACAATTCCTTAAGTAAAACTGCAGATGGCACCACAACCAAAGTTATGTACACAAACACACACCTGAGGCCCCTTACTGACTGGTACACACACAGAGAAGCAGGGACACACAGATACATGAGGCTCCTCTTCTTTCTCATCCATAGACAGAAATAGAGGTGCACAGAAATGGGGTTCCTCCTAATGCAAACAGACACACAGCCAAGGACACATGGCTATTTTCTGGTTACACACATACAGAACACTAACCACTTGAAGCATGGATACATGGGCACACAGACCTATGGACACAGTGATACAGGGCTGCTGTCTTGTACCACATACACACGCACATACTCAGGGCTTCTGTGCTCCCCTTTCTCATTATACAGACCTAGGGGTCACCTCTTTCTCACTCTCTCACTCCTCCCCACCTCCCTCCCTCTCTGTTTCTCTGTCTGTCTCTCTGTCTCTGTCTCTGTCTCTGTCTCTCTGACACACACACACACACACACACACACACACACACACACACTCTCTCTCTCTCTCTCTCTCTCTCTCTCTCTCTCTCTCTCTCTCTCTCTCTCTCGCTTCAACCACAGCCACATACAGTCATAAGACTCCTCTTCCTATTTTCATGCACAAAGAAGCAGGGGTCCACTTTGCTTTTTCCCCACGGAGACACAAGACACAGGAATATAGAGCTCCAGTCCTCTACCCCTCTTTCTCTCCCCCCCCCCCCACACATATACACAGGGTCCTTTTCACACATAAAGACACATAGACACAGAGGTCCTTTCTTCACAAACACTCTCCTTTCTCTGTCTCTGTCTCTGTCTGTCTCTGTCTCTCTCTCTCTGTCTCTGTCTCTCTCTCTCTGTCTCTCTCTGTCTCTATCTCTCTGTCTCTCTGTCTCTCTCCCCCCCCTCACACACACACACACACACACACACACACACACACACATACACACACACTGCATAAATCAAGACACCCAGGTCTCCTCTCCCACATACAAAGACAGTGTTTCTCTCCTTCCCCCTCCCCCTTCCCCACATAAACAGTGTTCCTCTTCCTTCTCCAGTCGTACACAAGGCTTCTTTCATGCATGAAGACACACAGGTTCCTCTCTTCCTTTTAAACATATATATGTAGACAGAGCTTCTCTTTTTACACAAACACTCCTTTCTTCTCACACACAGACTTATGTATCTACACATATATAGTGCACCTCTCCTACCCCCTCTCTCCCCGTTCATTCTCTCTCTCTGTCTCTCTCTCTGTTTCTCTCTCTCTGTCTCTCTGTCCTCTCTCTGTCTCTGTCTCTCTCTGTCCCTGTCTCTGTCTCTCTGTCTGTCTCTCTCTCTCTCTGTCCTCTCTCTGTCTCTGTCTCTCTCCTCTCTCTGTCTCTGTCTCTCTCTCTGTTTCTATCTGTCTCTCTGTCTCTCTCTGTCTCTCTCTCTCTCTCTCCCTCTTTCCCATCCTTCCCTTTCTCTCTCTTTACCTCCCCCCCACACACTCTGCTCCTTTGTCACACACAGAAATACAGGGTTCCTCTCACACAAACACAAACACAGGGATAAAGAGTTCTACTCCTTTCACAAACATAGACATAGGTCCCCTCTTGTTTTCACACAAAGACTCCAGGCTCCTTTCCTCTGTTCACACACAAACACAGGGACAGTGGCTCTTGTTCTTTCTTGGACACACACATGCACACACAGTATTCCTCTACCCTCCTGTCATACTCATACACAGGGCTCCTCCCCTCTCACACACTTGCATATATACTTACACACAGAGCTCCTCTTTCCTCACACACACACAAGTGATTCACATGTCTCCTCTCTTTTCTCTCTTATAACCATTTTCTATATGCCTTTCCCATGATTCCTTGATGAGAGTTCCTTCACTCTATTGATTATCTATAATTGCTCCTGAATATAGTTTGCTTGTACATAATTGTTTCTATCTTGTCTCCATTAGTTTGTGAGCTCCTTGAGAGCAGGTACTGTTTTTTGTCTTTCTTTGTATCCCCAGACCTTAGCACAAAGCCTGGCACATAACAGATGCTGAACAAATGCTATATGACTAACACACACAGCTCCTCTCCTCTGATCCGAATATAGGGCCACTCAGATGCAGAACACGCACATGCCTGGCCTGCATGCACGGTGCACACACACAAACACACATTCACAAGGCTCCCCACTCTTCTCTCACACAGTGAAAAGAGGTTCCTCCTCTTTTCACTCATGAAGACAAGGATATGTACAGATGCACACACATTACACATGGGGTGTTCTCTGAAACAGTGCTAACTCCTCCCTCTCCCTATAATCTCACTCTTTTCAAGACACAGGGGCAAGTCTCTCCTCTCACACGCTAGTGCACGTGCACACACACACACACACACACGGCCTCTAGTCCTCTTTACCAGCACAAAGACACAAGGCATTTTCCCATGCAGACACCCAGGGGGTCCTCTCCTCTTCACCCACAGACACAGAGCTAATCTTTTATACACACACACACACACACACACACACACACACCCCTCCTCTCCTCCCCCCTACCACATACATGGGGCTTCTTCACCCGCAGTGTCAGTCACAGAGCTCCCTCTGAGACTATCTCCAAAGTATCCCATATATCTTGAAAGTACAGAATTGTTTACATGTTATCTCACCCTTTAGACTGTGAGCTCTTTTGAGAACAGGAATAATTTTTCTGCTTTTTTTGTGTAGCGATCACTTAGCACAGTGCCTAGTAAATAATGTTTAATAATGTTCCATCTCCATCTCACATGTTCACAATTGCTCCTCCTCTTTTTATATACACACAGGCAAGTAGACTAGGCTCCTCTGTCTTCTCACATATAAAAACATACATACATACATACATACATACATACATACATACATACACATACACAGAGAGTTCCTTTCCCCTCCTCTGTCACATAGGAAGACATATGTCTTTCCTTCCAATTTTTTTCCTTACCACAAGCACATGCAAGCATGTGGTACTCTGCCCTGTTTTCACACACAGACACATGGACAGACACACAGACCTATGGATGCAGGGTCCTTTCCTCTTTTCACACACAGCCCCAAAGACAATGACATGATCACACCTACCTCCAGCCCTTTGATTTCTATCCCTCCCCCAGTCCCTCTCTAACCTTTGGCCAGCCTTTCTACCTCTCCCTCCCTCTGTGCCTGCGTCCTTCTGAGGAGGAGGAGCCTGGGTTGATTCACCAACCAGGAGCCTCCAGAGAACAAAGGCGCCAGCAACTGCCACGTAGCCAAACTAAGGTCCCTGACACCTGCAGAGCTGATGTACTACTCTTCCCAGAAGCTTTCTGATCAAAGCACTTCATGTCCAGGTTCCATTTCCCATATGGCACAGAGCAAAAAGCCCCTGAATCCTGAAGGGTTTCTAAAAAATAGGCAACAAGAACTCTCAGCATTCTGGGAAATGTAGTTTGGATCTCACTTTTCTCATGTGCACACTGCCCTTCCTTTAAGTTTAAGGAAACTTGCCAATACCATGGGGCTTACCTGAAGCATATCTGAGTCAGATTCCAGAATTATAACATCATAGACTCATTCTCACTCTTTTGTTGGTTCTTCATCCATGCCATGCCTGCTACCTGTGGGTGTCCTGAAAGGCTCTGCCTTGGTCCACCTTCTCTTTTCCCTACATACTGTCTTGCTTAGGATCTCACCTATTTCAACTAGATTTATGCAACCCTACCTTCTCTCCCGAGCACTATTTTGTGTCCTCAACTGACTTGAAACACGTCCAAAACAAATTATCTTCCCCAACCTCTGCTTCCTCCAACTTCCCTGTTACTGCTGAGGATGGCACTCTCCCAGTCAAATCAGACTTGCAACTTCGGGGTCATCTCAATTCCTCACTTGAATTCACCTCACATAACCAATCTGCTCTTAATTCCTAATGTTTCTTCCTTTAAATCACATACATCCCCTTCTTGCCACTCATAGAGCCACCATCCCAGCTACTGTGGGCCCACATCATCTGAACCAAATTCGGTAGCCATCTGGTTGGTCTATATATCTCAGCTCTCCTCACTCTAATGTATCCTCCACTTGGTTGCCAAAGTTATTTTCTTGAAGCTTGAGTCTGACCCTTTTCAACCCACTCCCTCCTTCATTGAGCTTTTAAAGCCTTTCAGGATATGTCTCCTTACTTTTCACCTCCTTATACTTGGTTTCCCTCCAGGTACAGGACCTAGTACTTAATAAATGTTTAAACAACTGACAGGCTGGCAAAGCTGTTAGTATGGTACAATGGACAGAGCATGGACCTGTAGTCAGAGGAGCTGCTTTTGCTATGGACTACCTATATAACCGTTAGCAAATCCCTTAATCTCTCTATGCCTCATTAATCTCTCAGAAAGGAGGGGCTTAAACTGGATGACCTCTAAAATCCCATTCAGCTCTAAATCCATAATCCTATGATCTAGTTCAACCCATTCACTTTATGAAGGAGTGTGAGTTCTTGCTCTGAAATATTTACTTATGTGAATGTGTTAACAACCCTGCCTGCTCGCTCACCATTTAAAGAATCAGAAAATCTCAAAACTGCATGGAATTTCAAAGGTCATTCAGCCCAACTCATATCTGATCAGCAACCCTATCAGTAACATCCTAGAAAAATGATTATCTAACCTACTTGAAGAATTCCAGTGGCAAGGAAGGGAAGAATTTGGAGATTAGCAGGTCACTGGTGATCTTAGAATGAGCAGCTTCAGCAGAGTAGGGCTTATAATCAAGTCTGACTGCATAAAGAGTAATAAGGAAATGGAGTCAGTATATTTGACTTTTTCAAGAAATTTAGCAGTACAGGAGAGAAGAAGTTTCGATTGAACTGTTCCTGCTAGAATGCATTGGAGGTCCTCAATGATCAGAAAAACAAAAGAATTGCTGAGCCTTTCAGCTCTCATAAAGATTCAAAAGAGGGAAGGAGTTGGAAAAAATGTTCTCTGCTTTCCTCTCCCAATCACAGATACAAGGAAAGCAAATTCAGGCAAAATAACCTTCCTAATATGAAACAAAAAAAAATAAACAAAAAAAATTAAAATGAAGCTGGATACTAAAAAAACACTTGTCCCACAGAAGACAAAGCACTTCCTTCCACATTAGAACTGAGGCACTATTGGTACAAAATGTTGTATGAGTCCCTCAACCAGTTAGATTTAATTGCTCTTTTTTTTTGATGTTGCTACAAAGAAAAGCTCATATGACAGGAGTGGGAGAGTGTATCCAGAACTTATTTCAATAAAAAAGGACACAAGTATAGATTTAGAACTGGAAATGAACTTAGGGATCATCTAGTTCAATATCCATGTTTTGTAGCATGAGTAATCAGAACTCTCCTGATCAATTTGGAGAGGTCTGAGAAGGGGACAAAATCCATAGAGCAGGAAACCCGCCCTGCCCTTGGCTTAGAGACATAAACACTGGTCCCTTGATGGGAGGGTAGTGAATTCCTGATTGGTCCCCAGCAAATGGTGCTGTATTAAAAATAACTGGAGGTGGGAGGTGGGGAGAGGGCAGGGTACAGAGATACAGATTCTCATAATAGGGATTTCTCATTTTATAAAAGTGAGCTACAGGATTGGTTCTGTGTTTTTTTAAAGTCACTTCTCCATTTCTGCCTACTTGCCCTTATACTTTTAGCAAAAGGAGGAGAGAATATTCCCAGACCTTAACCTCTCCCATCACTTAGCAATCCGTATGACTTACAGAATCATAGGGCACAGAGGATTGTGCTTCCTCAGGTAAACTTGAGACTGGAGTCCATAGACTTCACAAGTCCTGTTTTTTCTGCCTTTCTATTTCCTTTTCTAAGTTCACATAAGAAAGTAGCTATCCTGAGAAATGGACGTGTCCAGCCATGGAGGAATACCTAGAGGATAATCACAAGTTCTTGGTTTCCTAAGTCGTGTTAATTTTCTTTTTTTTTCCCAAGTAAAAGAGTTGTTTATTATTTTGTTTTTGTAAATCATGTTCATAGTTATGACTGTGGCTTACAAATCAGCATAATCCAACATTCCCACTAAGCCAAATAATTTTTAAAAACTGAGTAGCACATAATATTAAGATCCTGAAAATTTTTAGTTTTAGGATTTTCTTTTTCTTTGTAGTTTATTTTATTTTTTTATATTTTAGTTTACATCATTCATATCCGCAAGATTTTGAGTTACAAATCTTCTCCCCATTTTTCCCCTACCCACTGCCTCCAAACAGTAATTCCACTGAATATCCCCTCCCCCAATCTGCTCTCTCATATATCTTCCCCCATTCCCCCTCCAACTTTCTAGTAGGGCATGGTGGATCTCTATGCCCCAGTGCCTGTATATCTTATTTTCTAGTTACATGTAAAATATTAATAATAATAATAATATATATTTTTAAACATTTGATTTTGAACCTTTGAATTCCAGATTCTTTCCTTACCTCCATCATCACCCACCCTTACTGGGAAGATAAGCAATTCAATATAGGTTGTACATGTGAAGCTATGCAAAACATTTCTATAGTGGATATACTGTGAAAGACTGACTATATTTCCCTCCATCCCATCCCACTCCCACTTATTCTATTCTCTACTTTGATCCTGTCCCTTTTCAAAAGTAGGTGCTTCCAACATCCCTCACCCTCAGTCTGCCCTACCTTCTCTCATCTCCTCTCTCATCCCCTTCCCCCCTTCTCTCCTGTAGGCTGAGATACCCTATTTAGTGTGTATGTCATTCCCTCCCTAAGCCAAATTCATTGAGAATAAGGTTGACTCATTCCCTTTTGCCTTCCTGTTCTTCCCCTCCACTGTAATAGTTTTCCCTTGCTTCTTTTATATGAGATAGTTTACCCCATTCTGTCTCTCTCCATCTCCTCTCATTATATTCCTCCCTTCCTATTCAACTGGTCCTGAACCCTCTGTCTTTGTATACCTGTACACACACAGACACACACACACACAGACACACACACACACACACACACACACACACATATATATGCACAAACTCACATATGTATTCATATGCCCATATACCATCCTATATAAACATATATATATATACATTTCTATTCCCTTCAACTATTCTCATACTGAGAAAAGTTTCATAAGTTACAATTATCATTTTTCCATGTAGGAATGTAAGTAGTTCAACTTTGATAAGTTCTTATGATTTCTTTTCCCTGTTTACCTTCTCATACTTCCCTTGCTTCTTGCATCTGAATGTCAAATTTTCTATTCAAGTCTGGTTTTTTCATCAAGAATGCTTGAAAATCCTCTATTTGATCAAATGACCATATTTTCCCCTGAAACATGATACTCAGTTTTGCTGGGTAGGTGATTCTTCATTTTAAAACCAACTCTTTTGACCTCCGGAATATCATATTCCATGCCCTTTGATCCCTCAGGGCAGAAGCTGCCAGATCCTGTGTTATCCTGATTCTGTTTCCACAATATTCAAATTGTTTCTTCCTGGTTGCTTGTAATATTTTCTTCTTGATCTAGGAACTCCAGAACCTCGCTATAATATTCCTAGGAGTTTTCTTTTTGGGATCTTTTTCAGGAGGTGATTGGTGGATTCTTTCAACCTCTATTTTGCCCTCTGGTTCTAAAACATCAGGACAATTTTCCTTGAGAATTTCTTGGAGGATGATTTCTAGGTTATTTTTTTTTTATCATGGCGTTCAGGTATCCAATAATTTTTAAATTATTTCTCCTGGATCTATTTTCCATGTCAGTGGTTTTTCCAATGAGATATTTTACATTGCCTTTTATTTTTTCACTTCTTTGGATCTGTTTAATAGTATCTTGATTTCTCATAAAGTCAGTAGCTTCCATTTGCTCCAGTCTAATTCTGAAGGAATGATACTCTTCAGTTTGCTTTTGAGATTCTTTTCCCATCTGGCAAATTTGGCTTTTTCAGACATTCTTCTCCTCATTGGCTTTTTGAGCCTTTTTTGCCATTTGAGTTGGTCTATTTTTAAGGTGTTATTTTCTTCAGTCGGGTTGTTGACTCTCATTTCATTATTTTCTTGCATCAATCTCTTTTCTCTTCCCAATTTTTCTTCCACTTGTCTTATTTGGTTTTCAAAATCCTTCTTAAGCTTCTCTATGGCCTGTAAGCAGCTCATTCTATTCTTGGAAGCTTCTGGTGCAGGAATTTTGACTTTGATGTCTTCCTCCTGTTCCATGCCCTGATATTTTTTGTCCCCGAAAAGGGAATCCAGAGTTGCAACCATTGTGCTTGCCTTGCTTTCCTCCTTTGCTCATGTTGTCACTCAATTACTTGACTTTTGAGCTTTTTGCCACAGTAGAACTCTTCTACCAGAGTGGGGAGCTTTGTCTCAAATGCTGATGTTTTTGCAGCTGCTGGAGCTATTAGTTGGGTGCCTTCTCTGAAGCCTCCACATGATCTGGCAAACTGGTCATGTATCCCAGGACCTCCATCCTAGACTGCAATGCAGATCCAAGCAGGTTAAAGCAAGAGCAATTACCCCTCTGACTGGATGCTTGGTTCCCCTACAGTCTTCAGTCCAGGATCTCTGAAGCAGCCAATTTCCATGGCTGCAGTGCCTCAGCCACTTCTCACTCTGGGGGTAAAGGCCTGACCATACTCCCAAACTCCCGGTTCACAAAGTCCACACTGCACTGACCTCTCACTTTGTCCTTAGCATCTATAGGTTGATAATTCTGGAGACTGCCACAGCTGCTGGTGATCTGAAGTTTCTCCAGCCAGCAGCTAGTTGTAGCCATCCTGAGGCTAAAACCTCAGGCTTTCTCATAGCTGGGCTTGGCTCCCAACACACTGCACTAGCCACTTCCTGCCAGCCTGCAGGGCTGTCCTCAATGGGAGGTTAGCTTCTCTGTGTCATTTTGTGGGTTCTGTAGCTCCAAAGTTTGTTCAGAGTCAACTTTTACATGAATTGGAGGAGGTGGAAGTGGGAGCCCCACAGAAGTCCTGTTTCTACCCTGCCATATTGACGTGTTAACTTTAAAGAAGAAAACTTTGCAATAAAGGTCCACAAGACCTGGATCTTGCTAATACTTCATGATAACTACTGTGAGTTGTTTGAGTAGTGCAGGCCTGCGATAAATGCAATGTCACAAAACCAGTATGTATCACAGACAGCATGGCTTCCTGACTCCAAGTAGACTATCACTATGCTGTGCTAACTCTCATAAAGCAACTACTAAAGTTAAAAAAAAAAAAACACGAGTAGCCAAATTTCCAGATGAATTATAGCAAATGGTTTAAGTAGCATCAAAAAAAAGGGCTAGGAAAACTGAAATAACAGCAGGTACTATGTAACCTTCCCATTAAGGCGGTGTCAAAAGTGCTAAAGTTAAGTAAAGTTGAGGTTGATGAGGAAAGTTAAGGATCACAAAAAAGTTTTTTTTTCCTTTCTTTTACTATATTGAAAGAGTTTAAATAAAGGATAGAATTACTGCTTGGGAAACAGGAAACTAAAACAGCAGAGAGAAGATAGAGCTATTCAATTTTTATCTTGCCCCTCTATTCTCTGTCAAGGAGAATGACCTTTGCCCTGCAAATGTCAGGACAAAAATGGCTAACAGGAAGTGGATACCACAGATAAGGAAAGAGGTAAGAAGAAATAACCTAGTTTGACTTGATGAATTCAAGTCATCTGACCCAGAGAAACTACATCCTTATATCTGAAAGAACTGGCAGATACAATTTCTGAGCCACTCTGCCAGCAATGTGTTTCAAATATAATGGAGAATAAGAGCAGTCCCAGAGAACTGGAGAAAACATAAAGATTTTCCAAGCTAGAAAATTAGTCTGCAAACTATGGATGAGTGAGCTTGATTTGACTCCTGGGAAAATTCTAGAACAGACTAAAGAGATCATTAGTGGACAACTAGAAATGAAACAGAGATTATAAAGAGCCAACATGGCATTGAGAACAAATCATGATAGAATAACCTTCTTTCCTTATTTTGATGATTAGTAAATAGGAGGCAACAGTAGGACAGCTACATGGTACAGTGGATAGAACACTGGGCCTGGAGTCAGAAGACGAGAGTTCAAAACCAGCCTCAGACACTTACTAGCTGTGTGCCTGGCAAGTCACTTCACCCTGTTTGCCTCAGTTTCCTCAAATGTAAAAATGAGCCAGAGAAGGAAATGACAAATCACTCCAGCATCTTTGCCAAGAAAAATCCAAATGGGTTCAAGAAGAGTCAGACATGACTAAAACAACTGAACAACAAAATAGACAAGTTTTGATATGATGTATAGAAATTTTTCCTATTAGTTACAGAAGAATAGTTAAGGCTAAGTTAGATTTCAGTTGAGATCAATAGTGACAATAATAATCCTGGGATATTTGTGAATGTATAAGCCAACAGGTTGTCAGCACAGTACGATTTTCACAAGTGACAACAGAATTCTGGTGCAGATGGTTGGCCCAGATACCAAGCTGCATGACAAGAAATTGCATGGATATATAGCATATAGGACAGCCCTGTGGGATGACCATTCTGTATACCCAGGGCAATGCTCTCATGCCCAAAGTCTATGACCTCTCAACTGTGAGTTGGTTAGGTTCAGAGATAGAACCCATATGGGAAGAGAGGTGATAGTAGCAGGCCTGAGATTCTGGATGGGTCAGGGATGCTCATGAAAGGGTCAGGCCATGCATCCTAAACCAAAGTTTTCTACTGGGAACTTGCAAAAGGTCCAGACTTAAAGGACAAAACTGCTTTGAGTAAGTGATAAGAATATTTGGAGAAAGGAGGCTCAATTTTGCCTCATGGATTACTTAAATTCTTTCAGTTCATGTGCTTGGGTCCTACATGAGACCATTAATGGTTGACAAAATTACTTTGCATGTATAGTACTTATTTACCTATGAAAATGGTGTGTTCCCCTAGTAAGCTCCTTGAAGGCAAGGATTATTTTTTGTCTTTCTCTCTATCAGCAGGCATGTACCTTTCACATAGTAGCAAGTTTTCAGGACTCAGAAAATTAAGAAATTCTTCCAACTATGCCAAATGTTTCAGATAAGAGAATTCTTCCTCAAGGGAATATCTAGTGATCTCTAATCCTTCAAATACAAGAAACTTTTTTTTCATTTGTCATTTATTTTTTAGTAAAAACTTAGAGGGTTGATAAAATAAACCCCAATAACTTCTAGTATAAGTCTAACAGTTCAGACTTATTTTAAGAATACCTGGGGGCGACTAGGTAGTGCAGTGAGTAGAGTGCCGGCCCTGGAGTCAGAAGGACCTGAGTTCAGATCCGGCCTCAGACACTTAACCCACACAAACAAAAACCTAGCTGTGTGACATTGGGCAAGTTACTTAACCCCAATTGCCCTAAATGGGGCGGCTAGGTGGCGCAGTGAGTAAGAGCGCTGGCCTCGGAGTTGGGATGACCTGAGATCAAATCCGGCCTCAGAAAATGAGCACCCACACATAAATAATGACTAGCCGTGTAACCTTGAGCAAGTTACTTAACCCCAATTGCTTTAAAAAAAAAGAATACCTGAATTATACTTAAATAGTTCATGACCAGGACCAAAGCCCAAAGAAAGTAGATGTGAATGGCTATCACTTTGGAAGAATTCCGGCATGGTGCAGTGTGTTGTTTAGTGTAGTAATTGACCAGGAACAAACTGTTCATGTTTATACTGTGTAAGCTATAAAACAGTATATTTTACATTTCTGGAAGGCAACCTAAGCATAAGTAGGAGTAAAGATTCATTTACATATAGTGATCAAACTTCAGCAACAGTCAAAAGGCCATTGTTGTTACTCAGCTAATTGATGGTGCCCTAAAGAGAGCTTGTCCACAACACTATCACCATCTAGAA
The DNA here is from genome assembly GCA_011680675.1 of Gymnobelideus leadbeateri. Classification (NCBI taxonomy): domain Eukaryota; kingdom Metazoa; phylum Chordata; class Mammalia; order Diprotodontia; family Petauridae; genus Gymnobelideus; species Gymnobelideus leadbeateri. Next base: position 182,240 of record WOXC01011020.1, on the reverse strand, counting down.
TCTCTATCCACAATACAAAATCCTATGGACTAGTTGACATGACAGTGATAACTACCAAAATGAAACTTCAGAGGCCATATGACCTAGATATGTAGGGAAAACAAATAAAAGATGGCCTCCCAGACTCAAACTGGTCTCTATGGTTACTTAGTTAAGCTGTCTGCTTTCTGCAATGCTTCTATAGTCATTTTTTTCCCACTACACAAGAAGAACATTTACTGTAATAGGGAAAGAATTAAAAATGCACATGAAAATATGTAAAATTCCATAATATGTACATATTTAAAGGTACCTGATTCTGGACAGTATGACAATAGAAAGAACACTCACTCTGGAGTTTGAGGATCTAAGTTCAAATCCTCCTTTAATGCATATGAAGTGACAAAATCACTTTAAAAATTAATTTTATTTTCCTTGACCCCTGTTCATTTTCAAAAGTGTTTGCTTCTGACTACTCCCTCCCCTAATCTGCTCTTTCTTCTAACATCCCTCCCTCTTATACCCTCCCCCACCAACTTTCCTGTAGGGTAAGATACCCAAATGAGTGTATATGTTATTCCCTCCTTAAATCAAAACCAGTGAGAGTAAGATTGACTCATTCCCTTTCACCCCCTGCTCTTCCCATTGTAACAGCTTTCTTTTGCCTCTTTTATGTGAGATAATTGACCCTATTCTATCTCTCCCTTTCTCCTCCCAATATATTCTTCTCTCACCTCTTATTTCTTAGATATTATTCCTTCATATTCAACTCACTCACATGTGCCCACTGTTCATGTATACATATACACATATATACATACATACATATATACATACACACACCTATATACACACATACACACACATTCCCTTCAACTATTCTAATAATGAAAAAAGTCTCATGAGTTACAAATATTGTCTTTCCATGTGGCAATGTAAAGAAATAAACTTTAATAAGTTCCTTATGATTTATCTTTCTTGTTTGCCATCTCATGCTTCTCTTGATTCTTGTATTTGAAAGCCAAGCTTTCCTTTCAGCTCTGTTTTTTTCATCAAGGATACTTAAAAGTCCTCTATTTTATTGAATGACCATATTTTCCCCTAAAGTATTATACTCAATTTTTCTGGGTAGGTGATTCTTGGTTTTAATCCTAGCTCCTCTGACCTCCAGAATATCATATTCCAAGCCCTTTGATCCCTTAATGCTAGATCTTGTGTTATACTGATTGTGTTTCCACAATACTCAAATTGCTTCTTCCTGACTGCTTGTAATATTTCTCCTAGACCTGGGAACTCTGGAATTTGGCTATAATATTCCTAGGAGTTTTCTTTTGGGGATCTTTTTTAAGAGGTGATCGGTGGATTCTTTCAATTTCTATTTTACCCTCTGGATCTAGAATATCAGGGAAATTTTCCTTGATAATTTCTTGAAAGATTATGTATAGGCTCTTTTTTATCATGGCTTTCAGGTAGTTTAAGAAGTTTTAAATTATCTCTCCTAGATCTATTTTTCAGGTCAATTGATTTTCCAATGAGATATTTTACATTGCCTTCTATTTTTTTTCATTCTTTTGTATCTGTTTTATATCTTGATTTCTCATAAAGTCATTTGCTTCCACTAGCTCCTTTCTAATTCTGAAGGAATTGTTTTTCTCAGTGAGCTTTTGGACTTCCTTTTCCATTTGGGCAATTCTATTTTTTAAGGCTTTCTACTTCTCATTGGTTTTTTGGACCTCTTTTGCAATTTGAGTTAGTCTATTTTTAAGGTGTTATTTTCTTCACTATTTTGGGGGGTATCCTTTAGCAAGCTTTTGACTTGTTTTTCATGATTCTATTGCATCACTCTCATTTCTTTTCCCAATTTTTCCTCTACTTCTCTTACTTGATTTTCAAAATCCTTCTTGAGCTCCTCCATGTCCTGCAACCAATCCATATTTGTCTTGAAGGCTTTTGATGCAGGGGTTTTGATATTGTTGTCTTTTTCTGGTTCTTTGTTTTAATCTTTTTTGTCACGAAAGAATGATTCTATAGTCTGATTTCCTATGTTTGCAAGTTCCTTCTTTTACTCTGCCATCTTGGCTCCATCCTTCAATAGTCTTTCAATAATCACAAATAAAATGTATTCAAAAGTATCTGATCAGGTGGTAGTAGTCCCAGATTCAAAGAATTGCTTTTTGGACAAGATCTCAGATACCATCCATTCCAATCCATATTTGAAGAGAACATCCCTCTACAATGTCCACAATAAAGTCATCCAGTCTTTTGTTGAAGTTTCTAGTGAAGGAGAACTTAGTGCTTCATAAAGAAATCCATTCCATTTCTCTAGAGCTCTAATTGGAAGCTTTTTTTCCCCTTTAATAAAGCTTAAATTTACCTGTGCAACTTCCACCTTTTGCTCCTAGTACAAACAATTAAATTCAAAAGTGAATTTCTATGGTAGTTGTTGGAGATATCAAAACAAAGTAACAGTACTTGAGTTTAAGAGGACTAAATTCTACTAGAAGGTGGATACAAAAGCAACAAAGTACATGCAATGTAGTTTGAGGAAGTAGAAGGCATTAACAACTATATAAAGAAATGCTTCTTTCAGCAGGTGGTGGCACCTTAGATAAATCTTAAGATTTATCTTAAGAAAACTAAGGATTCTAAGAGGTCAAATGTAGTCTCAGATCATATATTTTTGTTGTTGTTTTTAAAAAGACACCTTCATTGCAGTTTCTTGTACAAGATACTCCATCTTTTGGCTATAGACATTTTCTCAGGCTGTACTCCTACCTGGAATGTTCTCCTTCCTTATCTCTACTGAGTAGCCTTCCTGGTTTCTTTCAAGACCCAGTTAAGATCTCATCTTTTCCAAGAAGCCTTTCCCAATTCTTATTTATTTTTAAATCCATTTTAAAATTTATCTTAAGTTTTCGACATTCACTGTTTTAAAATTTTGAGTTTTAAACTTTTCCCCCCTCTCCCGTTCACCCTTCCCAAGATGGCATGGAATCTGATATAAGCTATACATGTACCATAATATTAAACATTATTTCCACATTAGTCACATTGTAAAGAAGAATCAGAACCAAAGGGAATGACAAGAAAAGAACAAACAACAACAAAAATCTGGAATGCAGACTCTAGTTTTTTCTTTGGATGTGGATAGCATTTTCCATTATGAGTCTTTTGGAATTGTGTTAGATCATTACATTGCTGAGAAGAGATAAATCTATCAAAGTTAGTCATCATAAAGTGTTGTTACTCTATACAATGTTCTCCTGGTTCTGCTCACTTCACTCAGCATCAGTTCACATAAGTCTTGCCAGATTTTTCTGAAATCTGCCTGCTTATCATTTCTTATGTAATATTCCATTATATTCATATACTAAAATTTGTTCAGCCACTCCCCAGTTAATGGGTATTCCCTCAATGTCCAGTTATTTGCTACCACAAAAAGAGTTGCTATAAATATTTTTGTATACATGGACAGCTGGAGTCTTTGGGTTTATGAAACAGTAGATTACTATAGTCATTGACTATTGTGTATTTTGTACCTAATCTATGCCACTGATCCACCACTCTATTTCTTAGCTAGTACCAAATAGTTTTAATGATTGCTGCTTTATAAAAATTTTAAATCTGGTACAGCTAGCCCACCTTCACCTGAATTTCTTTTTGCTTATCCCCTTGATATTTTGGACCTTTTGTTCTTCCAGATGAATTTTGTTATTATTTTTCTAGCTCTATAAAATATTTTTTGATATTTTATTTGGTATGGCACTAAGTAAATTAATTTAGGTAGAATTGTCATTTTTATTATATTAGCTCAGCCTCCCCATGAGCAACTGGTATTTTTCCAATTATTTAGATCTGATTTATTTGTGTGAAAAGTGTTTTTGGGTTTGTCTTAGCAGGTAGACTCCCAAATATTTCATACTGTCTACAATTACTTTAAATGAAATTTCTCTATCTCTTGCTATTGGGCTTTGTAAGTAATATAGAGAAATGCTGATGATTTATGTGGGTTTATTTTATATTCTGCAACTTTGCTAAATTTGCTATTTCAAGTAGTTTTTTAGTTGATTCTCTAGGATTCTCTCAAGTATACCAGCATATTATCTGCAAAGAGTGGTAGTTTTGTTTCTCCATTGCCTATTCTAATTTCTTCACTTTCTGTTTCTTCTCTTATTGGTAAAGCTAACATTTTTAGTACAATATTGAAAGACAGTGGTGATAATGGACATCCTTGTTTCACCCCTGACCTTACTGGAAATGCTTCTAGCTTATATCGATTACACATAATGCTTGCTGATAGATTAAGATAAATACTACTTATCATTTTAAGGAAAACTCAGTTGATCCCTATGTTTTCTAGTGTTTTTAATAGGAATAGGTGTTGTATTTTGTCAAAAGTTTTTTTTCTGCATCTACTGAGATAAATATGATTTCTGCTAATATCTGATTATTCTTAATAGTAGTACCTTCTCGTTGTTCACTTTTCCCCTATTTATCTGTATATAAGTTGTCTGCACATAGTTGTTTGCATGTTGTCTTCCCCTTTAAATTGTGAGATCCTTGAGGACAGAGACTGTCCTTTGCCTTTCTTTGTATACTCAATGCTTAGCAAAGCACCTGCCACATAGAAGACTTCATGCTTATTGACTGACACTTCTGGCTCATACTGGTCTTGCAGTCCACAAAAACCTGTGGCTCTTTTTCCCCCATATAAACTGCTGCCTACCCATATCTCCATTATTGTGTAATTGTAATCTATCTTGATCATATCTTCATCTATTGCCAGGACCTTGCCCAGCATGTGGAATTTGTCTAAACCATCTTACAATATCTCCATCAGCACCAGTTACTTGAAAAAGTGCAGAAATTCCAGTCTGAGGAAGAGCTGGAGTCCCTGAGGCATTCAAAAGGACAGTGGGGAGTCCCAATGGAAACCTTATTGTAGTGAGTGATCCCCAGCTCTGCCAGCTCCCTACAGATATTCCTTGGCTTTGTATGGTGGATTGTCAATTTATCCCTATGTTCTCTGCTTTGGCAGTGTCATACCAGTCTTTCTTTTGGCAACTGTATTTAATAAAATAGAAGGCAAATTTAATGACCTAGAGGATTGGTTCATCTGGGATCCTACTTTTACATACTTAGATGGGGAAAAAAAAGTACATTATGTAGAACAATGCATCATTCAGCATTGCCAAGGGGCCCTCTTTTCATAGTTCACACTAACATTGTCCACATCCTGTCTCTATACATACTTCTTCAGCAGAAAGTGATGGAGACAGGAAGAAAAAAAAAAAAAACTTTTGTACCCAGCAGATAGAGATGCTCATAAGGCTACATTTGAGTCATTCTGAAGCAGCATTTTGAAAGAGCATAGTGTGTCACCATTACCCACAGCAGAGGGGTCAAGCTCAAATTAACTCTCAAGAACACTAGATTAAAATGTAATTTGGAAATGTTCAACAAATTAAAAAAATACAACATAATTTTTTTTTTTTTATGTGGCTTTCTAAGTCTATGTGGGCAGCAGGGACCCTTTCTATTGAATTTGACACCAGTGACCTACACAGACCATGGAACATATAAGATACCTTCAGAATACATAGCTGTCCAAATGTCTAAGCTATGATAGCTTAGATAGTTCAACTAAATTATCATCTATTTTTCCTGACATCACAATATTCAGGTAGACAGGGTCAGGAAACATTAAGACCCAAAAGATCAATAACCCCCCCCCCCAAAGTCCTATAGATTAATACGTTTTTCATCCATTAAACCTTAACTGGATCTATTATTGTTAACCTCCTACAAGCTTGACTCAGTTTTTACACCAGTTTTCTGCTTCTGGAGATGTCACCTGGAAACTGTTTCTACAGGCTGCAGCCCCCACCTCATGGGCAGCCACAAATATTTCACAACTAGAAAACGAAAGTTTTCTCCACGAAAGTCCTTAGCACTATCAAATGTTTCTACATTGAGGTGACTAAATGGCACAGGGAATAGAGCAAGGGCCCTGGAGTCAGGAGGACCTGAGTTCAAATTTGGCCTCAGACACTTAACATGTACTAGCCGTGTAACCTTGGGCAAGTCACTTAACCCCAATTGCCCAGCCTTCCCCCTCCAAAAAGCAAAAAAAAAAAAAAAAAAAAAAAAGTTTCTACATCATGACATCATGTGATTTTCTTAAGTGAAAATGACATCAATTTGCTTTGCTGCTGTACCCTAAGGACCCCTGGAGTTTCCATCCGACTCTCAGCAGAGATTCTCATAGCTTCACTCTCTGTATCGCCAGAGCTTTGCAGTCAGCACTTTTTGCTTCATCCGGACTCATCCCCAGAAGAAACTCTGGCTTGCACTTGCCCTTAAACCAAGAAGGACAGCTAACCAGGGCCCGGAAATGGACTATTGTGAAGCAGCCAAGGATTAAGAACTGATCTGGACAGGCTGGAGGTCAGAGTTGGGGGAGGAGAAGGGGCGCTTTGGGGAAGTTAGGTCACAAACCACGGAGGGGACTCTCTTCCGCAGATGGCAGGGTGTGGTAGGGCCACAGCCCCTGCTGGGCTCGGCTGCTGCTCCCTCAGGCTCCGTCACACCCATCACTCCTCCCTCCCCCTCGTCCCTTCCTACCCTCTCTTTCCCTCTCCCTCTCGCTTTCTCTCCAGTGGGCAAGGGAGACCCAGAGGTCCGTATACACATTTCCTCTCCTCCCCACCCGGGGACACCGACACCGCCGTCCCCACCCACCCCCCAAGATAAATTTAAAAGCGGGTGCAGAGTGAGGATGGCGCCACACCAAGGAGCACCGCATCGCCCGGGGCAGACACTCCGGCCCCCTGGGGTGCGTGACAAATGCAGAGCTCTGGGCACATAGGATGCCGGGAGGCAGAGGCGGGGCGCCCCGGGGGATTCTGGGAATGGTAGTTGAGCGGCTCAGCGCTGCCCAGGCTTCTGCGCAGTTTCCTTTTCTCCGGGTTTGCTGCATTGTCCGTCAGGTCAGCTCCAAGTTCAAGGTGAGTCCAGCTCCATCCCTCATCCCTTCCTTTGCCCGTGCTCCAGCGCCTGGAGAGCCGGCAGCCGGGAGAGCGCGGTGCGAGGCTGAGGCAGCGAGCACCACCCGGGCTCCCGGGACCCAACCTCGCGTGCTCCGACCTCAGCTCCTCAGGCTGCCCTGGACTCCCGGACCGGATGGAGACTGGGGCTGAGCCGGCCCATCCCGCGGGGCGGCTCTGCGGGGTCCGAGACCCGGAGGGGCCCCCGTGGGTCTGAGGAACAGGGCAGGGACTTGTGAGGCATCCCTCAGGTGGTAAACGTCAGAACTCAGCGCGAACCCCCATCGACTGCCCCCGGGTCGGGCACCGCTCCCTGCTGCCTCAGTGTGCCTTACCCCGTGTGAGTGACCATCCCGGTCCCTAAATGCCCGTGTGACCCAGCGGTGCCATTCCCCGTGTGACAGTGCGGTGCGCCTTGTCACCATATTGTGTGGTAGCCTCTGTGTATGGCTGGGCTGCCCGAGTGCGTGAGGTGAATGTTGAGGGGGCTCCTGTGTTCATGGCCTTGTATCTGGTGGCCTCTGTGACCCTGTGTGCATAAGTGAAACCATTACTGACTGTGACTCTGCGTGTATGTGGTTGTCTATGTGCATGACGGTTGTGTGGTCTCCCACAAGTGCCCCTGTTCTATGACCATCCACATATTCACTTGTATGTGGTCAGCTGTATGTGGTTGCCTAAACATGCTGTGTGTGGTAACCTTGTTGTGTATGTGTATGATCTGTGTGTAGGCAGACACATAGGAAGTCATGTATGCGAGATCATGTACTTTGTGTGATTACTTCTGTGTGGCTCTACATGCTTTCAGATGCATATGATCTTATGTATCGGATCACCTATATGTGGTCTTAGATATGTGTGTTCACTTTGTATGATTTTATATGTATATAAGTATGCCCGACAGTGTTTGTGAAGGTATGACTATATGTGTTTACTTGCTGTGTGTTTTTGGTGACGTGTGTATGTGGCCATTTATGTGTGTTTCACATATGTGGTCATTACCCTGTGTGTATGTGAGCCCTTGTATGTATGACCACATGTGTTTGTGTATGGTGATGACCTTGTGTGTGTGTATGTTGTTGCCGCCTTTGTGCATGCATTCGTGTGATTATTTGTGGTCACTTGCATGTGTAATTGTCTTTGTGTCCATGCACTCTGTGTGTGAATGGGTCTGATATATGAGGCCATGTGTGGTTATCATTACTTATGTTCTGCTGTGTCAGGTGACTAGCTGGGTGCTTGAGCCTAGGTGTGTGGTTGTCAGGGAGTATGAACTTGTTAGATCAGTGTTTACCACCCTAGTGTGGATTGAACCCTCCAGATATGATTGCCTATTTGTTCCCATTGCATGATTTTTCTCTTTGGCTGTGTTTGACCATGTGTATGACTAGTTAACCACACTCCAAGGCCTGAGTACCCTTGATGTAAGTGGAGAGTGCTAGGGGAAGAGGGAAGGTTTGTCTGTATTTCCTAGTTCTGAGTATATGGTGGGTGGTGTTAAAATGAGAAGTATGTATCTGATAAAAGCTCCATACATACTTGTGTACCTGAGTAGTCATAGAGAATGACACAGATTATCTAGAGATACTCTAGAGAAAGGAAGTGACTTGTATCCATCAGAGGGAGGGTTCTTTGCTAGGGAGACAAGAGAGTTGAGGTAGAGACAGGTCTTATGAAGTAGGTATCTTGCTTAGAGGACACATCTGACCTGAGACTCTAAAACTCAAGTTCTCTTTTATCAGGAAAGAGGCAGATGAGTCAGGAAAAAGCAGATTTTAGTAATGGAACAACTTTTGAGAATCCTCAGAGAGGTAGGACTTAGAGAAAGTCCTATCCTGGCAGGCCCAGGAATTATTTTCAGATCCTCTGATATTGTGCTCTTTCAAGTACATCAGGCTAACTCCAAAGGGTCTCTTTGGAATTTACTTTGATTTCTGTTCTTTCTGGTGCTGCTTTGTCTTATCTTTTTGAAGAGCTTTGTTCATAGGCACCTGTGTTCATTTGTTTATCTAAGAGGATAGCAGGGGCTCTCCTTAGATTTTTAGGACCACAGCACCCTATTATCCCTTGTATTCACCATATTGATCATTGTATCCCAATGGCTGGTTTTCTATCTGAGTTGCCTTGTGCAGCAAAACACTCTAAAACAGCAGCAGGAAGGAATTTCTTCTCCTCCTCTCCACCCCACCCCTGCCCTGACTGCTTCTATGTTTTTTTTGTTTGTTTGTTTGTTTGTTTTTTGTCTTTTTCTCAGCTCCATATTCTCAGGACTCTGCTTTAGGGAATGACCAACAGGCCTCTCATAGTCAAATCCCAAGTGAGTTGAAGTCTCCTCTCTATCTCTTGAAATCTCATCACATGGTTCTTAGTGTGTGGACCCCTTTCTTTCTGACATCATGTAGTATCCTTGTCCCAGCTGCTCGACTCAGTTTCTTTTTCTTTTCTCTAGAACAGTCATCCAGGCACTCACTCATTTATGTCTGCTCTTTTCTCAGTGCAATCATAGGAACTATTAGGGAAATTAAAAAAAACAAAAAAACAAAAAACCTCAGGTCCTGCCCTAAAGGAACCTTCATCTCATTGTGGAAATAAGATATGGACTCTAGAAATGTTTTAACAAAACAAGGAAATATAGAATATGAGAGTAGTAGTAAAGGTTTAAAGAGTTCATGGAACTCCTTAAAAGATCAATGGAAAGATAAATGCAGACCTAAATGGATTTTGTGCTTTAAAAATTTAGTTCATAGGAAAGAATATTGTATACATTATATCAATTGTATTACCCATTCATTGTATTAATTGTTTTTGCATAAATATGTTTTCTTTATTAAAAGGGAGGGTTTAGTGTTGGAGTAGCAGAAGACCTGTATCCAGAAATGTTTGTGATGTAAAAACAAAGCATCAATAAAATATTTTAAATTAAATAAAAAGATGGATAGCAATGTTTTACATACGAGACAGGAAGGGAAATGGAGTGGTGTTCCATAGGGAGAAAACATAGCTAAAGTATCAGAGGCAGGCATGAACATCTCATTTGCAGAGAATATTCAATCAATCAACAGAGCTTATTAAGTACGTACTATGTGTCAAGCATCATTCTAGGCACTGAACATATGCAAAAGTGAAATGCCATCTTCCCTCAAGGAGTTCACACTGTGTTAGAGAAAACAATATATACATATATAATTATCAATGGAGTATCTTTTTCTAGGGGTCAATTATCTGTATTTGCTGAATCCATCAACTTTTTGAGAATACAAAAAATATAGCCTATGCAGTATCAGTAAAAACTGAATAAATTATTTTTAAAACATAGACAAATTAGAAAATTTCATAGATGGAAGGAACCTTAATCCTAATCCAACTAATATTTGAATCCCTCTCTAACATTACTAACTAATGTGTCTGCTCAAAGACATCCAGTGATAGGAAATGTTCTGTCTCCTGAGTCCATAGCTCTGTTGGTTCCCCTACAGGGGCAAGAGTTTGGATTAAAAGTTATAGGCTCTTTAAAATGTTCAAATAACTTGCATGTGGAGGATGTTCAAAGTAAGCATGCTTTATCTTTATTATACTAATTGTATCTTAATTATATCTTTGATTTATCAGCATAGAATATGGTGTTAACAAAACTGACATGTTAAGTAAAATCAGTTTACTCAATGTTACTGTGATTTTCGGAGCATCGGTTCCTATTCTTTCAACAAGCAGACTAATCTATTCATATGTATATGTCCTACTGGATATAGACTATGCTATTGATATGAAATCATAAGAAGTAAATGGCATAAATCAACATCACTTCTTTTTATTCCCCAGACATAGTTATATTCTAGAGGGGGCTTCACCTGAGTTCAAACAGAGCCTCAGACACTTCCCAATTGTGTGTCCTTGGGGGAGTTACTTAACCTCTGTGTGCCTTGGTTTCCTCAGGCGTAAGTGGAAATAATAGCACCTACATTTCAAGGTTGTTGAGAATCAAAGGAGATAACATTTGTAAAGTGCTTAGCGTAGCACCTGGCACATAGCAGTACTATATAAATGCTAGTGGTTATAATTATCATTATCTGATTATTATTATAAATGATTGTTGTTATTATTATTATGATTATTTTATTACCTCTTATTTAGGCAGGCGATACATGGCTAAAAAAGTATATTCCCACAGTTGTGTATAAAGAGTGCTAGATTAGAGATCTGGATTTGAATTTTGATTCTATCAATTCTCATCTCAAAAATGAGAGATAATTGAACTAAATGTCCCCTAAAGTCCAAATACATAGGTTCCTAAACATCACAACCTTACTAACAGAATGACCTTGAGCAAGTGACTTAATATCTCTGGACCTTAGTTTCCTCATCTGTAAAATGAGGACATTGGATTCAGTCCCTTAAGATTAGGTCATAAAATCTCATGGCAGCAACAGTCTCAGATTCCATGACTTATGGGCAGAACTTTTCCTTTCAGAACTAACAGAACTTCGTTCTGCCCCTAGTTACACAAATATTTATTAAGTGCCTTCTATACACCATGAAGTACTTTCATTGAGTTTATAGTCTAGGAATGGGATGGGACACAAATTACTATAAAATGTGATACATAATTTGTTTTTTAAGATTAAATAAGATGCAAGATGTGTTTCAACTGGAGGGTTTATGAAAAGCTTCCTGAAGCAGGTGGCCAATTAGTTGAATTTTGAAGGTTAGATAAGAATTCAATGAGTATTACAGGCATAGGAAATGGTTTGAGCAAAGATCCGAGGTAAGAATATAAGATGTATATAGGAGTTGGCAGTGTTCCAGTTTTCCTAGAGCTTAAAGTAAGCAGGAATAGAAATAAATAAGATCAGAAAGGTAAGGTCACACTAGATTATGTGATTTGGTAATTAGGAGGGAGCAGAAGGAACCTAACCAGATGTATGCATGAGGAAGATGAGCCTGGCAGTTGGGAAAAGAATTGAGGCAAAAAGATCACTTAGGAGGCTTTTACAATTGTCCAGGCAAGTTATAATGAAAACCTGTACCAGGGTAGTAACAGTAGGGATGAAGAGTTGCGTACAAATAGGCAAGATGGTGCAAAGATAGAATAAACAGATTTAAACATAGGGAGTGAAGAAGCTAGCCAAGGAAGTATAAAGAAATACCTAGAATTCTGAAATAAAAGAGAAAAGGTGGATAATTATATGTTATTAGATGGACTTTTGATAGTTTTTAAACTTTGCTCAATCCTCACAGAACTAGAGCAATTCTAAATAATAAGACTGTAGTATTTGATGCTGGAATGCAGCTGAGTCCACAATCTCATCACGATCAGATAAAAAGCTTTTAAATATTATTGTTGTTCAGTCATGCCCAACTCTTTATGACTCCATTTGGGGTTTTCTTGACAAGGATAATGAAGTGGTTTGCCATTTCCTTCTTCAGATCAGTTTACAATGAGGAGCTGAGGCAAAAACTCATGAAGATGAGTCTTCCTGACTCCAGCCTAGCACTCTATCCACTGTGACACCTAGCTATCTTTTAACTATACCCTAGGTAATTTAATTTAACTATACCATAGATAAATTAAACCTCCCTCACAAGTCCTTTAATTCTTTGCCAGGTACTTGTTTATCCCTTGTTTTCCAAGAGGTCCAGTGATGTCATAGGTGATTCCTTGACTTGCATGTGAGTTGGATTTAAGTATGGCAGAGTTGCACAAAGTCCTCAGCCTTACTGTCTTTTCCTGAGTCATCCAAGTTCAGGACAAAACCAAGACTACTGGCAGTGTCCTGGGATGCATCTTTGATGCTTAACCAAGCTGTAAGCCTCCACAGTGCCTGCTTCAGCTGCCTTCATGGCCATTGGAACAAAGTTTTCTTATCCCCCTAGGGAAAGTCTTCACATGCTTGGAGTAAACATCATCCTAACTCACCAATAGGTTTGAGGTCTGTCACTTTCCCTCCACCCAGGGTGTGGCTACTGGGCATGCTATAGTTTCTTTTTCTTTTTCTAATTACATGCTACAGTTTCTTGGAGCCACAGGTGAGTTTGGTGAATGAAGGGGACATCAAAAGTGGATGAGCAGCCCTGAAAAGGGTGTGGCAAGCCATCACACTAGAGGTGCTAGTCCTCCTGAACAGCCCATTCACCCCAGGTGACAGGTACATGGCAAATGAATAACTTGCTATGGGAGTTAGCCACAAAATGTAGCCATGAAAACTGCCAACAAGAACACAAAGGGCTCAAAGTCTGCTAGTATGGAGATGTGGTTATCTGAAATTTTTCAAGCCTGCTCTTTCTAACACTACAATGTCTCTGCTCTAGACATGACTGTCTGTTCCAGACATTATCCTTCCTCCTGACTGCATTCCCTTTCTTTTCTGAAATCATCTATGTCTACAGCCTTCTGTCTTAAAATCTTCTAGGCACTATGGTGCCTCCTGGCCTTTGACATCAGAACTGTAAAGCCTTTTGGATATTCCCAGTTGAGCTTCTATCTTCATTCCCATATTGGCATTCCTGAACTACCCCAAATCAAGGGATGATTTTGGAGCCAGGAATACCACCTATGGTACCTAGAATGTGTGATGATAACATAGTTCCTTCAAGAACAAGTCATGCCAGACTAACATTATTTGATAACTAGACATTGGTGAAAGAGGGTGAGTGAAGCATATCTAGATCTCAGAAAAGAATTTAAGTCTCATACAATCCTTATGGAAAAGTGGAGGGATGTGGCCTGGGTGATAGCATAATTAAATGGATTTGGAACTGGTACAAGGACTGAATAAAAAGTGTTCATTAATGAGGTAGATTAGCCTACTCTGATTCCTCATTGTATCATGGAAATAATCTTGGATTCTCAAAGACTGCCAGTGGAATACAAACTTTGGCACATTTTACCATGATACAAAATCTTTGAATATAGATGGGGTGGGAAGAGATATCATCTTTCTTAGGAGCAGCTTCTCTAAGTACAGAAAGGCTTAACACCAGTATTCTGGACACTCAGTGATAATTTCTTTGGCCATGGCAGTCCACCACATGAGAAATGTGATATGGATATTTGTAATGTGTAGCACCTTTCCAGTTGGGCAGAATAGTAGACTAGGAAAGAGGGTGCTAAGAATCACAGTTTTTAGACTATCTTTTAGAGATACTGTATCCGTAGAAAAAAAAATCAATGATGCCAACAGCTCCACATACCAAAGCATAGAACAGACTAGAGCTGTTGGAATTCTAAATAAACAGTCCTTGTTCAGTGACCAATAAATAGATATACTAGTGAAGGAACTGAATTCTAGCAATTTTTACATTCTTACTATTTAAAAAAATAAAACAAGAGAATTACAAGATAAATGGAAGAATGATTGTTCATAGATTCTCCTTGGAGAAACAAATAAAAGTGTTGGCAGGGTTAGTTTTATAGACTGCCTAAAGGTAGTCTATAAATGTTACCTAAAGAAACATTTCATGGAATATTTGGTCTTCTCAAATCGCTCTCTTACTGATGAGTATTTACAAAGAGGCCATCATGAAAATAGTAAGAAGATGAAGAATTATATGAAGGATGAATTATATGAAGAACTTGACAAGGGCCTCCAAATTAAGCTGATATATACTTTGATACTTAGTGATTTTGAGGCAAAGGTGAGGATAGTGAAAAATGTTAGAAAATATGCCCCAAGAATTAAGGAGAAAGGTACTATACCAATACATCATGGATATTTCCTTCAAGAAAAGGCCTAAAAGATGTTGGACACAGCAAGCACTGAACAACATCACTGAAAAATCAAACTGATTCTATTTGAACAGTCAGACCAGTGACTTGTTAGAAAAAAGATTAAAATTAATAAATTTTAAATAAAAATAAATTTAATAAAAAGAAAAAAATTTAGAAAGCTATATGGTGGGCAACATTGTAGAGACTATGGGAAGACAGGCATATTAATGAGCTTTTCTTAGAATTGTGAATTGTTTTGACTATTGTAGAAAACAGCTTGGAATAATGCAAGAAAATTTACCAAACTGTTCATACCCTTTGACCTACTGACCTCACTACTGGACATATGCACCAAAGAAGCTTAAAAAACAACAACACATATACCCAAATATTCATAGCAGTGCTGTTAGTGTCAAAGAAAAATGCAAATGAAGTGGTTACCCATTAATTGGGACATGGTTAAACAAACTGCAGAAATAAAATATTATTACACCATAAGAAATGAAAAATATAATTCGCTTCATAACATTTTCACATCATTGACGCCTTTTTTCCAGCTCCTCTTTTTGTGCTAGAAGACAACAGGAGCCTATCCCATTAGAATACAAGTAGGCAAATTATGGGCCATGGGCCAAATCTAGTCTACCACCTGTTTTTGTACAGCCCACAAGCTAAGAATGGCTTAAGTTGTACTGGAACATAGCCATACTCATTCATTGTTTATGGCTGCTTTTGTACTACAATGGCAGAGTTGAGAAGTTACAGCAGAGATCCTATGTGACAGTTTCATCACTTTGATTTCTGCTCAGCAAATTGCAGTGACGGTCATAATAAACAGCTTCAAGTGATCAACTCATTGCTCTACTGTGACAGTTTATTTGTGACCTGTGAATGTCCAGCACGTCAAAAGAAGGAGGAAGAGGAGAAATAGGAAGAAGAGGAGGGGAGCAGAAAGAGAAAGAATTAGAAGAAGAACCACCCCCAATCACTGTTATGGAACACTTAATGGCTTTAGAAATTAGCTTTTGCTGCAGACTTGATAATATTTCTTAATGAATTACAAGACAAAACGGAGTTTTTATGGGAAATTTATACTATGGTAAAGCCAATTGAAGCAAGTAGGTGGCGCAGTGGATTGGGTTCTAGGCCTGGAGTTAGGAAGACCTGATTTCAAATACAACTTGAGATACTGAATAGCTGTGGATTCACGAGTCATGTAACTTAAACAAGTAAACAATGACAACAAAAGCCAATTCAATGATAGCTAATGTTAAGTCATAAATAATGTCAGACTACTTTATATACTTCCTGTGCTGTCAAAAGTTAAAACAAAAAGCAAAATTTCCATTCCCAAACAAATTTGCAGCAGATATATTTTCCAAGCTCAGATTACAGTTCCAACAGTGTTTTTTTGGACCTTGATGCAAATACAAAAGAGTTCTATATTTCAAAATCTGTTTAACTGTACAATGATGACCTTCCACCTAATCTTCATTCTCAATTACTTTTTTTTTTTTTTTTTAGGGCAATTGGGGTTAAGTGACTTGTCAGACAGCTAGTGTGTCAAGTGTCTGAGGCTGGATTTTAACTCAGGTCCTCCTGACTCTAGGGCTGGTGCTCTATTCAGTGCACCACCTAGCCACCCTGTTCCTCCTAATCTTCAATTGGAAGTGATTAGTCTGCAATATTAATTAATTAATCTGCAAACAAAAGGCAAATATCAAGAGAAGAATCTAATCTAATACTGTAAATGCCTTCCAAGCTCTCTCTCTCTCTCTCTCTCCCTCTCCATACACACACACACACACACACACACACACACACACACACACACACACGTTATCAATTACAATTATATGCTCGTGGATTGATATCAGTATTTGGCAATACTTGTCAGTCTGAAAAGACATTTTCAAAGATGAAATATGTAAAATCTCATTACAGATCAACATTAAGAGATGAACATTTACACTTGTTTTAGTGACAGGGAACACTAACTTTGAATCCCAATTAAGTGAGCTATTATTTCCTCCAAAAATAATTACATTCTTCTTACTAGTAGACCTGTATTACAAAAAATAGTTTTCAGTTATTGTTGTTATATTTTGAATTTCATCAATAAAAATATTGTAGAAATTTGTTTTCTCTCTTGTTATATTAAGTGCCTACATATCCTTGATTTAGCCTCTTGGCCCTCAAAGCCTAAAATATTTACCATCTGCTTCTTTATAGAAAAAAAAAATTGGTGAACTCCTGCATTAGAATATAAGCTTTTTTGAAGGAAGGAATATCTTACATTTATTTGTTTTACCAGAACTTAGCACAGTACATAGCATCTGCTAAGTGTTTGATATTTTATGTCTAGTTCAGAGAAACTTGGCAAGATTTCCATGAACAGATGCAGTGGGAAGTAAGTAGATCCAAAAGAACAATATATCATTATTATAATATGTAAACAAATATAACCTAGATTTACCTCTTAAGCTTATCTTAACCCATAGTATTTCTTGAATGTATTGGAAATTTTCTTCTTACTTAGTCATGGACCCAGCCACATGCTCTGCCCCCAGCTGTATTCTTGGGGTTGGTGATTAGGCCTTGGTCCTATACTGCTGCAGTTTGTTACTGTCATTGCCATAGCCTTGCCATAGTTTTGGGTGGGATGAGTCCTCCTCCTGCTTCCCCTCCCCGTCCCTGCCTTCTTCCCCAGTTCTTGCTAGGTCACTGGGACAAAACTTGAACCAGACTCAGCCCTCTGACTTAATCTCTGGCTTTTGCCTTCATGTCTTAGAGGTACA
Source organism: Gymnobelideus leadbeateri (assembly GCA_011680675.1). Lineage (NCBI taxonomy): Eukaryota > Metazoa > Chordata > Mammalia > Diprotodontia > Petauridae > Gymnobelideus > Gymnobelideus leadbeateri. Next base: position 164,712 of record WOXC01011020.1, on the reverse strand, counting down.
CTGCCTTAACTGTTCTTCATCTCTTCCTCTAATTGTCTACCAAGAGTTGGCTTTATCCTCTGACAGACCCTAACCAGATATCAGAAGTCACATTAGCTCCAGATCTTTGGGAGTTGGTTTTGACCCCTACTAAAGCTCCCATTGGCTTAATGTCCCATTTGCTGAAGATAAAGAGAGAATCATACCTCACTGAACCACCCCACCACCAGGAGATCACCTGCAGGCTTTTGACTTTATTCTTGTATAGAACTATAGTGAATAGGAGATATTATTACTATTTCTCTTTGGTTTTATTGTACTTTTGCTTATCTGGTATTCTTTTTCCTGCTGACTCAAGTATTTTTCAGGGAAGCTGGAGTTTGTGAAACCTTTCATGTTGCCATCTTTGCCAAAAATACAGTGCCCTCCCTTCCTCTTTTTAAAGTAGCACTCCATTCTTTCCAGTAATTTCAAAGTGGAGAGATGTCCCTTTATCTTCTTTCTTTTTTCTTTCCTAAGAGTGAGACGAGCCTTCAGGCTGTATGCTCTGTGCAGGTTACTACAAAATCATTCCTGATCTCCATACTTATTAGAAGAGAGAGCATTAGTCTTTTGTCATTTTCCCTGGAGAGGTAGGGGGTGGTCATAATTCACCATCATTCAAAACTGCTCCTCCTCCTAGATCTTAAACTCTGTATGTCTCTTCTTAGTCTTCAGTCTTTCCATTTATGCCACTATACTTCACTGTTCCCAAGCCTGTCCTTTACATGTATTGTAATAACCAATTATGGCTTCATTTCACTCTCAGCCATAGTTGATTCAATATGAACTTTTCAATTCTGTAATACTTTATTGCCTTGAACATCCATTATTCTATCCTTCAAAACCCCAACCCTAGGTAATTTACACCATCAGGCTTCTGTACTCTTATTATCAAATTGCCAAACACTGCTGGAGATACCTATAAAGCCATATTGAGTCCACTGTATATTAATACTATTTAACCTCCAACAGATCTTTCACTACAGCACAATTCTTTTATTTTTCTCTTAGTGGCATACTATTACATCCCCCATAATAGTTTCATATATTCTCCTCAAATTTGCTACATAATTTTATCATATTTCTCTTCATTCTCAGCAGATAGACTCTTTCCCTACATTACTAAAAAAGATGAAATACATCTCGGGTGTAATCTCTCAGTTCCCTCCCACACTTCTTGTGTGGGAACAAACACACAAACAAATCCATGTTTTGTTGTTTCCCTTTGATTTTTTCTCCTTATATTGCTCAAAGTTAGCTCCTTCACGTAGCCCTTGGCCCCATCTTCTCCTGTCTCCTCCTTGACTTTACTGTACCATCTTTGCATGTATATTCAATATGTCCTCTCCTCTACTGGAACCTTTCCTTTCTACAAACGTCTTTAGTTCTCTCTTATACTTGAAAAACAAAAATTTTCCTTTCACCTCCTCTTTACTATTAAGCTTCCAGAAAGAGTAATCTACATTTGATGCCTCTGCTTATTACCTATCCTCTTTCTCCTAAATTACTTATAATCTGACTTTTCTCCTCTTCACTCAACTGAAACTGTTCTTTTGAAGGTCATTAATAACTCCTTTTTTTCTAGTGAGCACAGCACAGTTCGTAGAACCCAGGTTAAGAACCCCTATTCTAGATAAACTTGTATACCTTGAAATCCAGAACACTGCATTCTGCTGGTTCTCCCTTATTTCCATGACTGCTTTTTTTTGCTGTGGACTCCTCTTCTTGGGCAACTAGGTGGCACAGTTGATAGAGTGTTGGGCCTAGAGTCTGAAAAACTCATCTTTGTGAGTTCAGATTGGGACTCAGACACTTACTAGTAGTATGACCCTGGGCAAGTCACTTAACCTTCTTTGCCTCAGTTCTTCATCTGTAAAATGAGCTAGAGAAGGAACTGGCAAACCACTCCAGTATCTTTGACAAGCAGAACCCCAAATGGGATAAAAAAGAGTCAGACACAACTGAAATGACTGAACAACCACGACCTTCCTCTTTTTTCTTCTTAAATTTTGTAACCCCATAAGGCATAAGGCTTTTTCCATGGAAATATTAATAGTCATTGGTGATATTAACTAAACCCATAATTTGAGTTAGCACCTCTGTACAAAAGACTCCCAAATCTCTATCTCTGGCCCCAACCTTCCCTGGAAGTCTAGTTCAACATTTCCAGCTCCCTGCTAGTTATCTACATTTTTTTCACCCTTGGCAGCTCAAACTGACATTCCCAAACAAAGCTTATCATCTTATACCCCAGACTCACCTCTTCTAACACTATTTTGGTGATGGCACCAGGCTTTTAACCATTCTTTAAATTCTTTGACTCTTTGACTCTTTCTTCTCCCTTACTCCCCACCTTCAATCAGTTGCTAAAAAGTATTGGTCCTATTTATGTAATAATACTTGCATCCCTCTTCTCTTTTTTACTGTCAGTACTCTAGTTAAAGTGATCTTTATCTGACTTTTTAACTCTTATCTTTCTTCCTCCATTATTTCTTTTCACTAATTTATCTTTCACACTGCTGTAGAAATGATTTTGTAATGTACAGATATGATCTAGTCATCCTTTTGGTCAAAAGCTTTTAATAGCTCTACCAAAATATTGATTCTTTACCTTCACATTCATATCCTTCTATAATCCAGGTTTCTAGTACATTTCCAGCCTTATTTCTTCCTATTCTCCTTTATATGCTCTGCACCCTAGCTCAATTAAACTAACAAGTGCTTTGCTCTAGTCTATTCATAGCTTTTTTCTGTCTCTGTCTTTGCTTATCCCATTCCCTGAATTTATAATAGACATCTAGCCTTAATCACTGTCGCTTCAGTCAAACTGAAACCTTTTAAAGACCTTAGCTTAAAAAGACCAAGGTCTGCCACTGCATCCAAGTTGTCCTGATCTGGCTACTGGACCCAGATGACTCTGGAGGAGAAAGTGAAGCTGGCAACTGCACAGCCCTCCTTTGCTTAAATCCATTTCACTTATATGTCATGGCATCACCTCCTTGATGTCTCAATCCTCTTCTAGAATGAAGGAAAAACAAAAATAGATACCACTCTCCATTCCCCTGCCATCTTATCTCACTCTGTTGAAAGCCTTCCTTCCATCATCTAATATTATCTAAGGTTCCAGCTCCTTCATGAAGGCTAATCTGAGCTCCCCCTGCTGGAAGTGATAATTCCCTCCTCATCTGTGGCTCTTTGTGTAGAACTCTCTTTTGTGTTTATTCAGATTTCAGGTTGTTATTGTTGTTGTGTTGGTTTGGTTTGGTTTATGTCTGTCTCATCTCATCTTTCAGTTTGTAAGCTAGTTCATAACAGGGTCTCTCTCCTTGTTCTTTGCATCTTTTCATTCCCAGGGTAGGTTCTTAATGTTATTTGACTTGAATATGATTCTGTCCTAAGAAAGGAGAGATTTGAACTCCTTTTCATATATATTTTAGAGGTAAAATATATTCCAAAACTTCAGGATAATGGTCAGTATAGCGACCTTGCCTATTTCCTGCTTTGCACAGAATATGACAGGCTAGATATAGAGAGAGAAAAGTCATAGGGGACATATTGGTTTCTATATTCAAATATTTGAAGAGTTGTCATGTCGAAGATAGAGTAATCCTACTCTATTTGACCCCAGAGGTCAGAACTAAGACCAGTTAAGGTGGAGGTTAAAGGGAGACAGATTTCAGTAAGGTATAATATATTCCAAACAGAAATCAACTCCTCACAACCACCACCACCTCCATTAACATATCCAATCAATCATTCAGACTTGTGGATTCTACCTTTGAAATATCTCTGGAATCTTCCTTTTCCTTCCTATTGCCACGGCTACTTAGTAGACATGATCCCTAGGTAAGCAATTTTTTTTTTCTTTTAGGAATCAGTAACATTCAAAGATTTGACTGAATTTTACCAGGACTGGGAGCAACTAGAGTCTTCTCAAAAGGACAACAAAAGGAAATAATGCTGAGGATCTATAGGAACCTGGTCTTATTAGGTAAAGATGGTTTTCACATGTCTCATAATTTGCCCTTTGGGTGCACTCGTTTCCTGATTCCTGGAATGGTTTGTTTTCCCCAGTACAAATATTAGATTCCTACATATTTTCTCATAAGCAGGTTATCAAATTTCAAAATTAGTGTAGTATCATCCCCTCAACTTCACTTATATGTCCTATCCATTGCCAAATCTTGTTTTTACTTTTGTGGCATCTCTGATAAAACAATAAGCACCCTAGCATACCCAGGATGGCTGCTAGCACAGGTTCTTTGATCTGTCTTTCTAAAGGAAAGCAACTCAGTAAAAGTTAACAATCTTACTTTAATCAAACATATATCATTTACCTAGTTCAGGGGGAAACATCAGCACCCTGAACTTCAGAAAATAGAAGCAGAAGTTAGAAGCAGATAAAAAATACAGACAGAGAAAATAACACAATTCAACAGACAAGGTTCTAGCTTTCTGATCATCACATACCGATGTAGTTAGTCACCAGAGAGAGAAGCACCAACATGCAGGTTTTCAAAGCCAGGGGGCTCAATGGTTGTCCAGAGTCTCATCTGACCAAATCACTCAACTCTTCCCATAAGTGATCCCTAAAGCAAAACCTCACCTCAGAGTATATATAGCCTCCTCCAGGGTCAGAGAACTTCACAACCCTCATGACCCCCTGCCTAGTTACAAAGTAACTCCCTGAAAAACAAGCCTCTAAGTAAGCTTCTCTTCTTGGGCTCTGCTTTACCCTTCAGCAAACTCCTCCCACCACAGGTTCCATGTGACCACATCCAGCCTATTAGGGGGCAGAGTATATTTTCATATCAGATAAGGTCCTCAAATTCCCTTAGGCTTATTAAGGGGCAGGGGAGGTCTTCAAATTCCCTTACCATTACATGCACATAGATACATATGCACACACACGTAGATATATATGTGTGTATAATCTGTATATATGTATGTATGTATGTATGTATGTATATACATATACCCTTCTCACCACTTACATAGCTGCCACCCTGATGTAGGCCCTCTTTACCTCACACTTGGACTATTGCAATGACCTGGTTTGTGTTTGTGGGCCTCAGGTTCTTATGGCCCAATAGAAATGAGACCACAGGTACCTTAGGCTCATAATGTAGGGAGATGGAAATCTAAGTGTACACTAAGGACTTGCCTGGACTAAGACTATCCCATAACTTGCCATATTTATTACCTATAATCTCTAGGGCTCAGCAAGTAAGATCATGCTAGGCCCTAATGTCTACTCTGCAGAGTCACCAGGTGTTTTACCAGTGGAGAGCAAAAATTCTCTGAGGCTACCCCATTCAGTTGAAAACATTGGAGGGTTGAGCTCATGTGACTACAACCTCTGTGCCTGGAATCCCTATTTTCTCTTTTAGTGGAATTAAGATTGTACTGGAAATGTCCCAGGAGAGTGGGACAATATTCATTCACATTTCTCTCTTTTCAACTTCATCTTGCTTTGCTGCAGGCACTACCAGCTGGATTTCTGGAGGAGCAGAGGAATCAGAGTTTGTTGGCCCTAGTGTTTTTTCATTAGTTTCTGTCCAGACTGGGGTAAGTAAGTTTAGAGGAAAAAAGGGAAGGAGGATGGAACTCTAAGGGGCACTGTCAGGAGGGGAGGAGAAGAAGATTTATATGTCATTTATTTTATTTTAATTCCAAACTTAACAAACATCAAATAAAATGGGTATTTGCATATATCAAATAAAACAGAAAAAAAAAGATAATTGTTCATGAAACTGTAAATTTCATGCATGGGACTTGTTTTTTTTTTCTTTTCTACATATATAATAAATTCAACATATAACTTTAAAAGCTATCCTGCTTATGTGTTTCCTTTTGGCCTTTCTTCTGTTCTCTTTTGTGCATTAAAAATTCTTCAATGGCTGTCTTTTCTTTCTTTTGGGGGCAATTTTATTGCTAACTTCCCTCTCCTTTCCACTATTAGAGAAGGGAAATCCCTTCTAACAAATATACATAGTATAGCAAAACAAATCCCTGCATTGTAAACTTGGATCTCTTGAATTAGAAATCAAGTAAAGATTCCGCTGAGCAGATTCAGAAACAGCCAACTCATGCTGTGGTTGGATGATCACTGATACCTCCATCTCTCATTGACTTTCATCCTTCAGATAAGGGGAAAAGAGAGTCCATTTCTTCAGGGCCCTGGGACAGTCTGTGGATCACCTTTATCCTTGACTTCTAAAGGCTTTTCCTCAAGTGTGTATTAATCTCATGGCTTGCCATTGGTTGTTTCTTATTAACTTACATTTGATCCAGATCCCTGTGTCTTCCTTGCTCTCTTCATGCCCTACCTTTCCCCACTCGTGCCTTTTTGTGGCTTTTATTTATAGGCAAAGCTGTTTTATTTTCCAGCTCTAAAAAGAAAGTGACAGATATTCACTTCTCTAGCCCTTTTATCTGTTTTTTACATGTGAGGATTGAACCAAATCTGAAAGTATCATTTATATTAATTTCAGAGCACCCTTCCGTACTACTCTCTGAACTGCACTTTGTCAGCTTCTCTGTCTTTACAATCTCTTTACAGTCTGTAAGATCCTAAGTACTGTTTGTATGACTGAAGCCTGTGGAATCTTCCTGTTAATTCTCATCTCTCTCTGCCCACAGCACTAATTAGTAGACTGTAGATTCTTTGCCTGAATGTGAATGGATTTGGTTCCTTCCAAAGGAGGCAGATTTGAACCCTAGAATAAAGATCCCAGATGAGGAGATATTGTCCATGAACAAGGAGATGGCCACTTCTAGGAGTACTCATGGTCCGCACTTACAAGAACAAGATGAGGTTCTGAGAATGACTTTTTCTGAGGAACATGAAACCCTTCTAAAAAGAAATACATTTGATGCTGCAGTCTCTCATCGTAACTTCAGGCACTTTCAATATGCAGAAGCAGATGGACCCCATAAAGCCCTAGGCCAACTTCGAGAGCTCTGCCATCAGTGGCTGAGGCCAGATATTCATACCAAGGAGCAGATCCTGGAGATGCTGGTTTTAGAACAGTTTTGGGCAATCTTGCCTGGAGAGATCAGGACTTGGGTAAAGTCACATCATCCAGAGAATGGGGAAGAGGTGGTGAACCTGATAGAGGATTTGACCCAAATGCTTAAGGAGGAAGGTAAGACTTACAAAAAGATAGGGAGGAGACCTGTGGATGTAAAAAAAGGGAAATATGAAGGTGGAGGGGTTAGGGTGGCAGGTGCTTAGAAAGAGAATAGTGGAAAGGAAAATATCTAGAGGGTAGATAAAGGGGCACAAGAGGCTCTACCTGCACAAGTCAATAAGAATATTTGAGCCTTCAAATGGAATCCTGGTATCTTCTTAGTTCTCTATGAGCAACAATATGTGTGAAACCACAGAAGAGAGAACATTCTCCACTTGATAATCCTCTTTTGGTTTTAGTAATGTGGGACAGTGATACACAGCTTACCATCATGAAAACCTTCCACAGAGGGGGTTTTCCCTCCAAAGGCTGATGCCATTCAGTTTATAAAAAAAATCAACAACAGCAGATCATTTAACTTGTTACAAGTCTTTGTGTGTCTTACTTATGTCCACATTAAGAGGACCACACAGATCTTCTGACTTCCATCTTTGTCTCTTCTAGATTAATGTTATTCAGCTGCCAATCTGTTGTATGGCAAACTAATGCCAGTTCCAAAAACTTTTACAACTTTTATTTCTTAAAACAGAAAACTCTTTGAACTCTTTATTCTACTCCTTCTTCTTATACCCTTCTCCCTTTATCCCTGCTCCATTTTTTCTCCCAGTGCTTTCTGTCTGCCTTGCCCCTTCCTCTGATTTACCATATTGAAATTGTAGAGGGTGGAGTGGTCTCTTGCAAAGACTTTAGATATTTTATGAATCCACAGTATTATTTGACTTGAGTAAATTGCACTACATCACCTTAACTCTGATATTAAAGCCAATGTTTTGTTTTCTTTGGAGCTGCTTTCTGTAAAGATGTTGACAAACCGATCTCGCACATTCTGTAAAGTAGGATAGGGGCTTGGAAAATATTCCTTCAGTAGTTGAGGAAACTCCTATGGCAGAGAGAGTTTGAGTTATGTTTTTCATATCACATAGCCACTTGAAGATAGAGCTACACAATCAGTTAGTGCTTCCTGATGCATAAACCAGAGCTCTATCCTCTGGAGTCTTCTGTGACTCCAAAGATGAATTTTGAGCTATAGTAATTGATGTCCAGGGTCCTTTATTCTGATCCTCACAAAATTAGAGCTATTTCTGGGCTTTTGTTACTTTTGTGTTTTATAAGAAGGGCAAATGTTGTATGAAGATTTCTAGTGTGGGATTTGACATACAGGACTAGTGTCCCTCATATCTTCATTTTCCTTCCCTAGTTCTACCTTCTCAGGACTCTGTCCTTCCCCAAGAAGAGGAAAGAATAGGCCCTGAATTCATGACAGTCAATTCCCAGGTGAGTTGGAGTTTCCCCCTTTTCTTGAAATCTTGGTGCTTAGAACTTGAATAGATACTTTTTCCTTCCTTTGTTCCAGAACCAAGGAAAATTGGTCCACCCAGGTCAACAAAAGTTCCCTTAGAAAATTATTTCCACTTATCTAGTGCCCATCTTCAGGGTTCTTTTCCTATCTACCCAGCATTCATTCTTTCAAGAATGGGAAAGAGAATTTGGTAAAATTATTTGCCTTGATGATAGTTTTATGCTTCAAAAAGTAGAATATGCAACAAGGGAAACTCTTGTGGACCTCACTCCTACCAGTAATGTAAGAAATTGGTTGTTGAAGTAGAAATGATGAAAACCTGAGGGCAAGTGACCACACCATATTAAAATTTGTGATAGAGCAAGAGAGGCTTTCTAGTAATATTCTGATGCATGTGCTAGATTTTGGGAGAGCAGATTCCAAATGGCTACTCAAAGAAAAGATAAGATTCCATGGGTTAAAATCCTGCAGGGCAAGTCATCCTAAAGGAGTTTGAAAACACGAAAGAATGAAATTCTGAAGTCATAAACAGAAAATTTCCAATGAGAAAGAAAAGAGAGAACTCTTTAAAGATACCAGTAGGAATAAACATTACAAACTTAGATTTGTAAAAGATGTAGAGAATATGGAAGAAAGCACAAGTAGGAGTTGATGACTATGAAAGAGAATCCTGAATCTAAAAGTGATAGCCTCAGAAACTAGAGGTCAGAATGAACTAAGGCCAGTGATGAAGTAAATGAAAGTTTTTTTGGAACAATATTAAGGGATTATCAGAGTCTTACTCAACTGATCATTATATAAAGGTGACCCTGGATTCTAAGGTCTATACCAGCAGAGCACAAACTATTCTATCAAGATGGAAAGGTTTTCCTGGTCCCCACATCTAAGTACTCTCCTAGCTAAGTACAGAGTTTCATCATCAGTGTACATAGTAATGGAGCCTTTGGCCATGGCAATCCATGAACAAAGAAGAATACAAAAGGTCCCTCAGAACTTTCTGGTACCCCTCTTCAGTGTTTACAGTGATAGAGGGAGAGGGTTCTAAGAATCATGCAGTTTTTAGGACACTTATTAATATGGTTTGTCTAGTGACCAGTGAGTAGACATACTGGAGAAACTAACACATTAATCTTGACATTCTCACTGTAAGTGAAAACAGAAGATAGAAGGGAAGTTTCAGCTAAGTGGGAAGATGGTTCACAGATTCTCCTTGTAGAAGCAAGCAGAGGAGTTGGCAGAGTCAGTGTTAAAATACAACCAAAGCAGCATTTCCTGAGCATCTGGTCATCTTATAGTACAGTAATCATGAAAAGTATTTATAAAAATATCACCATGAGAATAAGTTACCTTATGCATAAATATCTGTTCCAAAGAATAAAGTGATTGAGCAACTCCTTGAAGAATTTGATAATACCTTCTAAGGTAAATCAATATATATTCTTTGATATTTGATGACTTCATGATAGAGGTGGGCTGAAATGATAATATATGATAAAAAAAAATCTTGGAAAATATGGTTCAGGAATAAGGACTGAAAGAGGCCAACAGTTTGTAGACTACACAGAATCCTTATACCTATACCTCATAAAGCTTCTTCTAAGAAAAAAAAAAATTGAAGGGACTGAACAAGATAAACCCTGAAAAATATCACCAAAATAAAACTAATTATTTTTAACAGGAAGTGACTCATTGATGTGGGAATAGTTCTGAAATCAGTTGTCTATGATGTTAGATAGCCAACTTATTAAAGCAAAGATAAAAATTAATACAAAGTAAGAAGAAAAAATAAAAACGTGAAAAAGACATGGCATACAATTAAAACTTCAGTATGACCTATATGAACAAGTTTTTGATGCCAAAAAAATGAGAATTAGATGGGGAAAGGACATTGGCCTTATCATAAGAATTTCATACATAAGTTTCACTGATGAAAATAAGTTGCTATTACAGGAAAACCAAAGAAACCTAGAGCTTCCTTAGTAACCAAACATTTTATTTATTTGCTTATATAACAGCTGATAACAACATCAATTTAGACTATAAACTCATTTGTTAAATCTTGTAAAGACTGTTGGGTTATTGTAAGTTATATTTCCTTCTGAGCCAACAGGAACTCTGGAGAGAAAAATATCTAATAAAGGCATAATGAGAGACACAACTAGGCAGAATCATCTTGAGAAAATTGAAAAGATGCAAAGAGAGTTAAAGGGAGAGGAAGCATGAGATAAGTCAAAACGACCCAAGTTCAGTTCTTGCTTCTCACTTACACTGGCTGTATGTCCCTGGGCAAATTATTTAACCCCTCACTCCACGAGGCAACTCTATAAGATAATACATTGCAGAAAAATTGTAGATCTATATTGGTAGAAGGCCCCATTGAAGATATCTACATGAATGAAATCACAGATCAGGCTCAAAAATAAATGATTTAAAATATACAAAAGACATAAAAAATACATTTTTTGTAATAAACTCTATTTTCCACCAAAGACAGTGAAGCTACCACATTTGCAATCTACTATCTCATTCCTAGCTATGTTTTTAGAAGAATAAAAAAGTGAAATTGAAGAGAGCAAAAGTGGAAGTAGCTGGACTAGAGCAAATATACACTAAGGAGGCTCTTGCTGGAGGTAACATGAATTTTAGGTCATTGGAAGATCAATTCTGGAGGCTTCTGGAGGAAGAGGGGGTGCCAAAGATTTTTTTTTTTTTTTTGGTTTTTGGAGGGCTATTGGGATTAAGTAACTTGCCCAAGGTCACATGGCTAGGTTTTTGTTTGTGTGTGTGTTAAGTGTCTGAGGTCGGATTCGAACTCAGGTCCTTCTGAGTCCAGGGCCGACGCTCTACTCACTGCGCCACATAGCCGCCCCAAAAAGATATTTTTAAAAGTCTCAGATATTATTGTCAAAAAAGATGCCTGAAAGATGGTTACTAACTTAAGAATATGCTTACTTTCCCATTTCTAAAACTGTTTTAAGAATGATCTTCATATGCATTGAGGTCACTCTTGACAGGAGTATTCATAGAGTATTTAGACCCTCCAAAGTTACCTACCACTGGGGACCACATATTTGCAGTCATACCATGGAAAAATGGACAGAAATTTAAGGTTCAACTGTGCTTGTTGTTTAACTGTCAAAATTAAAAAAGCATTTGATTTAATAGAATAAAATGCTTCCTTAAATGCTATCCTCCAGAAAAAAATGCTACCCATTCATATGTTAAAACTGTCCTGGAATCCTTGAGAGATATAACTGAAATATTATAGACTTTGTGGTCATTTCTATCTTGTGTAACATTAAATGGGGACATAAATGCCCATTTTTCCTTAGTCTTATAGAGAACCAACATAGAGCCCATACTGAAGAGAAATTCCTTGTAGAAGGGGAGTTATCCATATATTCCCATTTGTGGAAGACATTGTGCTATTCCAAGCCCTTGATCAATACATGAGATTCATAATTATGCAAAAGTTTGACTATGCTGTAAATATAGGGGAAAAAAAGATTAAGGATGCCTGTTGCCCATGCTGTGATATATAGTTGACTGGACAGTCTATAGAACTCCAACATACATCTTGGACCAAGATAGAAGTGTGGGGTCTGGAATTAAGAAGACCCAAGTTCATACCTAGCCTCAGACACTAGCTGTTCAACCATGGACAAGTTCCTTAACCCTGTTTACCTCAGTTTTCTTGTCTGTGAAATGAGCTAGAGAGGGAAATGGCAAACCACTCCAGTATCTTAGCTAAGACAAGCCACAGATGGGATCAGGAAGAGTCAGATATGACTGAAAAATGACTGAACAACAACAGCATTCAAAATGAGTCAACAGTGTGATGTTGCAGTTTGAAAATCTGATTTCATTTTGGGCTGGATTAAAAGAAATATAACTTCTTGGAGTAAGGAGATAAGTCTGCCCTAATAAGACTACATCTGGAATATTGTGTTCAGTTCCAAAACTTAGAAATTATTTAATGTACTGGATATTTTCCAGAAGTTTAGTTTAGTCCTTTGAACCAATGAAGTCTCAAGGACAGTTTCACTATCCTTTAAGAAAAAGAAATAGTGCATCCCACATTGTCTGAGATAGTCCTATCACATAGACTGGATGTAATAAGAGCCATGTCATTCACAAACAAAAACGTATAAAGGACCTGACCATCTATAGGGAACCCTTCAACTTACATTCTGTATTGAATTTCTTTCATGGCAATTGGTGAATACTTTTGGGAATAATGCATCTCTACATTTAATTTCTTGCTTGAGAGCAATAATCAAAGGGCCATTAAACAAGATTCTCTCTAGTTTTGTTTTCTAGGAAATCATGCTTAATAGCTTTGTTGGAAGAGAGTCTATAAAGACCTTAAGATTTTGCTCTACAAATAAAATATTTTTGTAGCCCATAAACAATAAGCAGTGAGATCTTTTATTTTCTAATCTGTCAGTTATATTGATGATAAAGATATAGTTTACTGTGAAGTGTTTCTTGAGAAAACTTGCCTATCACCTTTTCATACCTTCATCCAGTGGTGGCCTAGATAAATGATTCCATGTATTATAAAATTTGCATATTAAAAGGACAAAATAAGCATATGAACTGATAGATATTCATGTCCTCTTAGTCATCTTTTGTGATAGTAAGGTCTGATATATTTTCCATGCCTTTGGTATCTTTTTCTCATTCCTTCATTTTCTGCTCCATTTCTCCTGAACAATTAATACCACAGTGTTCTCAAAATTGTTGCCTCTACCACAGACCACCCTCTGTGTACATAGGATCTTATTTCAATTGCTTTTCTTCTCTTTGCATTCTACAGTGCATTTTTATTTCCTCTAGAAACACTGTAATAAGTGTTTACAGAAAGACTGTAATGAGAATGAGACTGTAGTCTCACAGTCTTTCATGTAAAAGTCTATTATAAATAAAATCTTTGCAGATTTAAAAAATGTTTCCCTCTTAGTTTCTTCCTGTAATGCTGTCAGATGACTTTATTTAGTTGGCTCCTTAATCAAACATTCTTTGATAGGGTTTTTCCCTCTAGTATATCTCACTGTTTTCTCAGCTGATACTCCTCATGCTCTTCTATTACCTTGCTTCATAAGATTTTATTTTTTGTTTTATTTTCAGTAGTACTGACAGGATATGATCCTTCATTTATTTATTTTGACATTATTATTATTATTTTTTTTTTTTTGGTTTTTGGTGGGCAATTGGGGTTAAGTAATTTGCCCAAGGCTACACGGCTAGGTTTTTATTTGTGTGTGCGTTAAGTGTCTGAGGTCGGATCCGAATTCAGGTCCTTCTGACTCCAGGGCCGACGCTCTACTCACTGCGCCACCTAGCCGCCCCGACATTAATTTTTTAATTTTGATTTCCAAATTTTCTACCTCCTTCCCAACCCTTCCTCAGCCATTGGGAAGGCAAACAATATAATATCAGTTATGCATATGAAGTCATTCAAAACATTTCCATATTATCCATTTTGCCAAAAAAGAACAACAAAAAAGAAACATAAAGAAAGTGAAAAAAAGTATGCTTCAATATGCACTCAGAGTTCCTCAGTTCTCTCTCTGGCGATGGATAGCAATTTTTATCCTAGGTCCTTTGGAATTACCTTTTATCATTTTCTTGATCAGAGTAGCTAAGTCTTTCACAATTGATCATCATTACAATATTACTGTTACTGTGTATGATGTTCTTCAGGTTCTGCTCACTTCACTTTGCATCAGTTCATATAGGTCTTCCTAGGGTTTTTTTTTTCCTGAAACCATCCTGCTTTTCATTCTTATAGTACAATAGTATTCTATGAGCAATAGTTACCACAACCTGTTCAGCCATTTCCCAATTGATGGGCATCCCCTCAATTTCCAATTCTATGCCACCACACAAATAGCTGTTATAAATATTTTCATACATATGGGTCCTTTTCCCTTTTCTTTGGTCTCTTTGGGATACAGATCTTGTAGTAGTATTGCTGGGTCAAAGAGTATGCACAATTTTACTGTCCTTTGGACTTGGTTGCAAATTGTTCTCCAGAATGGTTGAACCAGTTCACAACTTCACCAACACTTCATTGGTGTCCCAATTTTTCCACATGCCTTCCAGCATTTATCATTTTCCTTTTCTGTCATGTTAGCCGATTTGATAGGTATGAGATGGTACCTCAGAGATGTTTTTGTTTGCAATTATTTATTCAGTAGTGATTTAGAGTATTTTTCATATGCCTGTTGATAACTTTGATTTTTTCTTCTGAAAAGTGCCTGTTTATATCCTTTGACTATTTGTTATTTGGAGAATGGTTCTTATTTTTATAAATTTGGCTCAGTTCCCTGTATATATGGTAAGTGAGGCCTTTGTCAGAGAAACTTGCTATAATTTTTCCCCCAGTTTGCTACCTTCCTTCTAATTTGGGGTTCATTAGTTTTGTTTGTGCAAAATCTTTTTAATTTAACATAATTAGAATTATACATTTTATTCCTGTGATTCTCTCCATCTCTTGTTTGGTCATAAATTCTTCCTTTATCCATAGATCTGACAGGTACATTTTTCCATGCTCCCTTATTTTGTTATGATATCTCCTTTTATGTCTAAGTCATGTACCCATTTTGTTCTTGCTTTGATATATGGTGTGAGATGTTGGTCTATACCTAGTTTCTGCCCAACTACTCTCCAGTTTTCCTAGCAATTTTTGTCAAATGGTGAGTTCTTGCCCCAAAGGTTTAGATTTAGGGTTTATTGAACACTAGATTACAATGGTCATGTACTCCTATATATTGTATACCTAATCTATTCACCTCATCCACTGCTCAATTTCTTACCCAGTACCAAATTGTTTCAATAATTACTGCTTTGTAATATAGTTTGAAACCTGGTAATGCTAGCTCACCTTCGTTCAATTTTTTTTTTCATTGATTCCTTTCATATTCTTGACCTTTTGTTCTTCTGGGTGAATTTATTATTATTTTTTCTAGCTCCATAAAATAATTATTTGACATTTTGGTATGGCATTGAATAAATAAATTGATTTCAGTAAAATTGTCATTTTTAGTATATTGGCTTAGCCTGTAAGCAATGAGTATTTCTTCAATTGTTTAGATCTATCTATTTTTATGAAAAGTGTTCTGTAGTTGTGTGCATATAATCCCTGGGTTTATTTTGTCAGACCCCCAAGTATTTCATGTCTGTAGCTATTTTAAATGGAATTTATCTTTCTATCTCTTCCAGATACATTTTGTTGATAATATGTAGAAATGCTTTTGGTTTATGTGGGTTTATTTTATATCCTGCAACTTTACTAAAGTTGTTATTATTTCAAATAATTTGTCATTTAATTCTCTATGGTTCTCTAAGTATACCATTTTGTTTCTTATTGCCTATTCTTATTCCTTCAATTTCTTTTTCTCGTCTAATTGATATAGCTAGAATTTCTAATACAATATTGGATGATAGTGGTGATAATGGAGATCCTTGCCTCATCCCTGATCTTATTGAGAAGGTTTTTAACTTATTCCCATTACAGATGATGCTTGCTTTTGAGTTTAGATAGACACTACTTTCATTTTATGAAAGGCTTCATTTATTCCTATGCTTCCTAGGGTTTTTAGTAGAAATGAGCGTTGTATTTTGTAAGAAGCTTTTTCTGCACCTATTGAGATGATCATATGATTTCTGTTGGTTTTGCTATTGATGTGGTCAGTTATGATTATAGTTTTCCTTTTTTTTTTTTACATTCTTTTTTTTTTTTTGGAGGGCAATTGGGGTTAAGTGACGTGCCCACAGTCACACAGCTAGTTTTTTTGTTTTGTTTTGTTTTGTTTTTTTGGTGTTAAGTATCTGAGGCCGGATTTGAACTCAGGTCCTCCTGATTCCAGGGCCAGTGCTCTATTCACTTTGCCACCTAGCCACCCCTATAGTTTTCCTAATGTTGAACTAGCCCTGCATTCCTTGTATAAATCCTATCTGATCATAGTGTATGATCTTTGTGATATATTGTTGTCATCTCCTTGCTAGCATTTTATTTACAATTTTTGCATCAATTCATAGGGGAAATTGAGTTATAGTTTTATTTCTCTATTTTTGGCTCTCCCTGCTCTAGATATCAAAACTATATTTGTGTCATAAAAGGAATTTGGTAGGGGTCTTTCTTTATCAATTTTTACAAATAGTTTATATAGCACTGGAATTAAATGCTCCTAAAGTGTTTGGTAGAATTCACTTGTAAATTCATCCAGTCTTGGGGATTTTTTCTTAGGGAGATCATTTATGGCTTATTAATTTCTCTTTCTAGGATGGAGTTATTTAGATATTCTCTTCTGTTAATTTAAGAAATTTATATTTTTGTAAATATTCATCCATTTCACTTAGATTATCAGTTTTACTGGCCTGTAATTGGGCAAAATAATGCCTAATAATTTAGTTCCCTCTTTGTTGTTGGTATATTCAACTTTTTCTTTTTAAAACTGGTCATTTGGTTTTCTTCTTTTTTAAAATCAAATTAACCTATGGTTTATCTATTTTTTTTTATAAAACTAGTTCCTAATTTTATTGATTTGTTCAGTGTTTGTTTTTTCTTTTCCATTTATTAATCTTTTTTTCAGAATTTTCATTGTGGCATTTAATTTGATGATTTTTAATTTGTCCTGTTTCTAGTTATTTTAGTTGCCTGTCCACTTCATTGATCTGCTCTTTCTCTCTTTTATTCATGTATATATTAAGAGATATAAATAAGACTTCCTCTGACATCCTAAGTTGTCTTTGCCTAGAAAAACATCTCACTTTGACCTTTTGTTGACTCTGCTGCTCCAGAATTTGAATTAAAGCATTATTTTAAAGTTATTTAGAGGGGGATTTTAGGAGACCTCAGCTGCTCCCTGTACTTGGCCATCTTGGCTCTGCCCCTAGAAGTGTCCTTCATGAGCTTTTACAAATAATTTTGTATTCTAAGCCAGTGTTGTCTTTGACTATCATTTCTTTACTTTGCCTATAGATTGAGTATTAGCTGGCTAAATCTTTAATCTCTTCTGATTTTCTTATTATTGTACTTAACTTTCTTCAGATAAATTTATTTATAAAATTATTATAATTACAGTTGGTGTCTTCATTCATTTCCCATTTGGGGTAGCCAATAACTTATTTAAAATGTCAGAATGGAGTTGAGGATACTATGATTCCTCTTTAAAATCTTCCCTTAGTACCTGAGTCCCTACTCTTCATTCCTCTTTGAATCCTCATGACCTTACTATCTGATCCACATAATTTAGTGCTTGTTTAATACTATTTTGTATTGCTTTCTAATCATTTTGCATGTTTTCTTCCCCAGAAAATTGTTCCTCAAAGGTAGGAACTATGTATACTATCTCAAAAGTTAGTCCTAGTACTAGATACACAGTAGAGAATCAGCAAATGTTTCACAATAAAGTGAACTCTGAATTATATTAGATCCCTGGACGTTATCAGAACCTCTGCCTTTAAAAGCTTCTCACCTCCTATAATGATTCTAACTCTTCCCAGGCCTACATGGGAAGATAGTTACAGATTGAACAGAAATGTCTTTGGCATTTCAGAAATCAATGGAATTCAAGGATGTAGCTGTGGATTTCACCTTGGAGGAATGGGAACAACTACACTTTGCTCAGAGAGAACTGTACAGGGATGTCATGCTGGAGAACTATAGGAACCTAGTCTTCCTGGGTAAGAATCTTCCCTCCTACTCCACCCATAAAGTAACTCTTTAAGGCATCTTTGCTTCCACACTTGCTAAATGCTATAAGATATCTCAAATACTTAGCTGAATTTTGGTATTTCATTCAGGGTACTATTTTTCCTAATCCCTTAAGTCAAGAGACAGGATGCTTTGGCTCCTCATCCCCAGATGAAAAGTCTGTATAGAATTGGAAATTAGTATCTTCACTATACTATTCCTTAGACTGAACTGTACCCTTCTAGATCAAAAACTCTCCCCGAAGTCCTAGCACAGATGCTTGAAGAAATGAAATGTATCCATCAGCCTTCTCTTTCTAAGAACACAATATAAACTGTCCTTTATCTCATCATCTGATCCTTCCAAATATGTCCTTCCCAAAAGGAAGAGGCTAAGATTAAATTCTGTAATAACTCTTCATCTCCAGCATTTTCCCATTTCTTTCCTCATGAGTAGGGCTGTCAGTTTCCAAACCAGATGTCATCACCCAGTTGGAACAATTGCAAGCCCCAGTGATGCTGCAGAAAGAGGCCTCAGGATATAGCCCTCCAGGTGAGTCATTGCAGGCAACAGCTTAGCTGGTTGATTAGGAGAATATGCCTTTGACAAGTTGGACAGGGAGCTCTCCTCAGTCTATCAGCTTCATGGAGAAGGAATGATACTGTGAATTATATCTTGTAGGCCTCCAACATATTTTTTAACAAATTACTTTTCTGATGATATCTCTCTCATGCTTCTCTTTAGTTAAAGAAAATTGTCTGTCCCTTACTACTCACATCTGTCATTTCTTCCGTGGTTATTCTCCACTCTGAAATCATCCTTGTCTCTTCCTCTTTACTTCTGCCTTCAAATATGCATAGCTCTACCATACATATATATATATAGTATACACAGCTTGTGTTTAACCTTGCTACTTGGCTACCTGCTTTCCAATTTGTCCATCATCCAAAAAACACAAAATGCCTCTAAAGTACCCAAAAATATTTCCCATGTTTTGCATCAATAAATGTAGAAACCTTCAATAAAATAATTGAGTTGAAAGACATGGAAATGAAAAGTTTGTTGTTGTTGTTGTAGTGAAAAGGCATCTATTGAAAACTGAGATGATTTTCCACTAAGTATGAAACAAAAATTCCCACCATCACCATTATTATTTGACTTACTATTAAAAATGCTACCTCCAGAAATTAGATAAGAAAAAAACACATTAAAAAAAGTCATTATTTGAGTTACTATTAAAAATGCTACCTCCAGCAATTAGATAAAGAAAAAAAATAACATAAAGAATGAGTATGGGTGGGCGGCTAGGTGGCATAGTGAATAGAGAGCACTAGCCCTGGAGTCAGGAGGACCTGAGTTCAAATCCGGCCTCAGACACAACACAAAAACCAGCTGTGTGAACTTGGGCAAGTCACTTAACCCCAATTGCCCCCCAAAATGCAACAAAAAAAAAGAAAAAGGAAGAATGAGTATGGTCAAAGAGGAAGCAAAAAGAAATCTCTGTTTTTCACTGATATAATGATTTACCTAGAAAACTCAAGAGAATCATGGCCCTCAGTCTTCATACCATTCCTTTACAAACATATTTTACTGCTCCCCAAAATGGTCTCTCTCTAGTGTTGTTATTGAGCCCTGTATCTCACTGAACCTATACTTGTAATTATGCTATGCCCCCTACTAGCAGAGTCCTACCCCTTCTATTCTGTAGATCCACATATCTATATATTCTATATATCCATATCATTTCTTTTAAGGCCCAGAGTAAGTCCTATCTTTTATTTACCCTTTTTTTTTTTTTGCTTTTTGAAGGGCAATTGGGGTTAAGTAACTTGCCCACGGTCACATGGCTAGGGTTTTTTTTTTGTTTGTTTGTTTGTGTGTGTGTGTGTGTGTGTGTGTGTGTGTGTGTGTTAAGTGTCGGAGGCCAGAACAGAACTCAGGTACTTCTGACTCCAGGGCTGGCACTCTACTCACTGCGCCACCTAGCCGCCCCAGTCCTACCTTTTCTACTACCTTTCCTTGACAATTTCAACTCACTAAAGAACCCTCCCTTCCCTGGTCATCTGGAACACTTGCAGTCTGTATTATATAGTCTCACAACTTGATAATGTATTTTCCTTGGTTCATTTTTTTATATATTCATACGCGCGCCCCCACCAAAGTCATAGCTACTGAAGAAAAGTGACTGTGTCTTTCAATTCTTCTTCATCTCCAGTTCTGGATACCTAGTAAGCACTCAGTATACATTAGATTGTTTGAGTCAGGCACAGGACACATTACTGTTTCAGTTGTTAGAATGGTAGAAGTATCTAGAAGGAGATGATCTTTCCCCAGCAACACTAAGCAATGTAGTGATGTACAGAGACATGCTGCCCTGCAAGACCAGTAAATGGACACCATCTTTGCTATTTATTTATAGTTATTGTTTTTATTATTTTATTATGTTAATAATTAAATTTGATGGTAATGATGATGATAGTATTTATATAGCCCTATGTACTGTGCTAAACACTTTAAAAATATGATCTCATTTTATTATCACAACAACCCTAGGAGGTAGTTGCTATTATCCCCATTTTACAACAGATGAAACTGAGTCAAACAGAGGTTAAGTGAATTGTCCAAGGTCACATAGCTAGTGTCAGATGCTGAATTCAAACTTAGATTTTTCTGACTCCAGGCCCAGCGCTCTATGCATGCACTGCCTAGCTGCCCATTTTTCAGTTCACTAAGGCTTTTCAGTGTGGTAGCACTGAAACTGGATTCCTCTGGCACTGTATACTTGGACCACAACATTGGAACTTGTCTGTTACTCCCTGTGGAGATTTAGGTCACTTATCCCTATTTTTTTCTGTGCAAATTTTGTGTCCCCTTTCCAGGTTGAGGAAATCATTCACAGACTGAGTACAGTATTGTTTGTCCATATTCCCTGATGAGCCTGATCCTATTGTGGGACCCTACTGGTCTGAGTGTGATTTTCAGTGTGTGAAGCCTGAGAAGATAGTCTTAGATTAGTACAACCATCTAGCTTATGTCAGTAATCTTTGATGAGGTTTGGCTCACATATTTTCTCAGGTAGGTTTATCTAAGAACTTTTCTTATTATCTAGAAGTATAAGAAGTTCATTTGAGTCTGATAGGAAGGATTTTTCTCTTTTAAATTCATTATTAATATTACTATACTTTCACTATAAGAACTATACAGTGCTCTATATAGAACATTTTTATCAATAATTCTGTAATGTAAATAAAATAATTCAGGTATTTTTATCCCCATGTTATGAGGGAAGAAAACTAAAGCCCAAAGATTCAGAGACTTGCTCCTATTACAGAGAGATGAAATTAGGAAGAGTAGACATTTATTTCTTTTTCCCCTTCCAGATATGGAGACTACTTCAGAAATCACAGAGTTAATTCCAAAGCAAGACATTACTTTGAAAGAGTCAGCCCAAGAACAACTCACAAGGGATGGTTCCTGGGTCTACAATTTGGAAACACCTAGAAAATGTGAAATCAAGTTAGAGAAACAACAAGACATCCAAAAGAAACATTGCCAACAAATAGCAACTGGCCACAAGAAAACTTTTAAAAAGGTGAGCAGCCATGAATTTAAGAAATTTGGGAGAAACTTAAGTTTGGGACAAATCCTTGTTCCCCAAGAAAGAATTTCTTCAGGAAAAAGTCTCCATAAATGTGATACACACTTAAGAAACTTCAAACAGTATTCTGTGCTCAAACCAACTAAATGTAATCAAGTCCCTACATCAGGGAAAAAACCTTATAAGTTTAATGAATGCAAGAAAATGTTTATTCCCCACTCAGATATTAATGAATATCATAAAAGAACCTCTGGAGAGCTACCATACAAATGTGACAGATGTGGGAAAGTCTTCCACTGGAAGAGACATCTTGTTCAACATCAAAAAATTCATACTGGAATAAAAACCTATGAATGTACTGAATGTGGGAAAACTTTTAGACACAGCTCATCTCTTCCTGCACATCAAAGAATTCATACTGGAGAAAAGCCCTATAAATGTAAGGAATGTGGAAAAGCCTTCAACTATAGTTCATCATTTTTTGAACATCAAAGAATCCATACTGGAACAAAACCCTATGCATGCAATGTGTGTGGGAAAGCATTTAACCATAGCTCATCACTTACTGAACACCAGAGAATTCATACTGGAGAGAAACCCTATGAATGTAATGAATGTGGGAAATCCTTCAGCCAGATGGGACATCTTACTAAACATCATAGAATCCATACTGGAGAAAAACCCTACACATGTAATGAATGTGGAAAGTCCTTCAGTTGGAGTGCAGATCTTACTCAGCATCAGAGGATTCATACTGGAGAGAAACCCTATGAATGTAATGAATGTGGGAAGGCCTTCAGGTGGAACACATACCTTACTCAACATCAGAGAATCCATACTGGAGAGAAACCATATGCATGTAGTGAATGTGGAAAAGCCTTTAGGCAGAAGGGTCACCTCACTCAGCACCAGAGGATCCATACTGGAGAGAAACCCTATCAATGTAATGAATGTGGGAAAGCCTTCAGTGTCAGTTCATCTCTTATTAAGCATCAGAAAGTTCATTCTGGGGAGAAACTTCATAAATGAAATTAATATGGAAAATTTTTCAAGTGTAGTTCAGTTTTTCTTCAGCTATCAGAGAACTATGGAAAAGCTTTAGTCAGACTTGGCGCTTATTAAATACTTGAGAGTTAAGATAGCAGTTCAGCATTTGAGACTTTTTAAAAGTTTCCTTTTCCCTTTTTCTGGAATTGT
The DNA here is from genome assembly GCA_011680675.1 of Gymnobelideus leadbeateri. Taxonomy (NCBI): domain Eukaryota; kingdom Metazoa; phylum Chordata; class Mammalia; order Diprotodontia; family Petauridae; genus Gymnobelideus; species Gymnobelideus leadbeateri. The sequence continues at coordinate 141,700 of WOXC01011020.1, read as the reverse complement.
ACATTATGAACAACAAGAGGGGAGTGTTTGTGCAATTTGGGGATTTTTCTAAGATTTTTGAGATAATGAAAATTGTCCTTAACTATTTTTTTTTCTTGACAATCATCTCCTCTTTTCTTTTTCTTATGTGGGTAAAGAGCATGATTACTTAATGACTAATATAACTTGATTTCCCAACTTAGGTTAGCTTTTCTAAAATATCTTGCATATTCAAGTAGTCCTAATGAATTGAAAGTGGAAAATACTTGCCACCCAGTAGATGTATTATGTTATTAGTGTGAGGGAACATGGAACTCTGAAGTCCTTGAAAGAAAATGGGAAAACCAGCCTACTTGAGAAGTTGGCTTATTTTTTTAATGATTTATCTTTTTTTATTAGGAATTTAATAAGCTTTCATGGAGCATGAGCATTTCTATATTCAAAGAATAACAAAAAAAAAAAAGGATTTCATGTCTTCTATTTAACTTGGCTTATTTTTTAAAAGGAGTTATCTTCCATGAAATTATGGGCACTTGTTTATTAGACTTAATTATGACAGTTTTTAAATAATGGCATATTTTCTTTTTCCTTTGTTTTCAAGTGTGTTTGAGAGGTAAGGAAACTCCACTAGAGAGATAAATCTTTCTAGCTCTCAAACTTTGAAAAAAGAAGCTGATTCCGTGGTCCTCAGATATTTTAATAAGTTACAAAGGAAAAGATAGTGGCATAGTGGAAAGAATACCAGACTTGGAATCAGAGGATCTGAAGTCAAGTCTTGGTTCTGCTACTTACTACATGTGTAACTTTGGGTAAGTCATTTAGCATCACTAGGCCTCAGTTTCTTCATCTGTAAAATTAGGAAGTTAAATACAGTGATCTCTAAGGTTCCTTCCAGATTGTTGCATATAATATATTTTATATTTATTATATATACACACACACATATATGTATGTATACCTATGTGTGTACAATCCTGTGGTTCTAAAGAAGTCAAGTATTAGCTTCTTTAGAAGTATTAGGATGAGGAGAAGAAGTATTATGAATAATATGAGGGAAATACCTCAAGTCCACAATGTTATTAATATTATTAAGATGTTTCTTTATTGGTTGATATTGAAACTGGGATTGGAAGAGTGAAGCAATGAACTCAATCATAAAATCTCAGATGGATGAATCCCAAAATTAGCTTTTCTGTGTCTGAAAGGAGAGGTACCATTTTTTTCTTAGGACATAAGGTTGTAATAGGAATTTAGCTTAAGGAGACTCAGTATAGGCCAGTGTACTCTTGTATAATTTTAATTAGGGATTATTGTTGTTCAGTCATCTCAGTTGTTCCAACTTTTTGTGACCCCATTTGGGGTTTTCTTGGCCAATATACTGGAATGGTTTGCCATTTCCTTTAGCTCATTTTATAGATGAGGAAACTGAAGCAAATGGGGTTCAGTGGCTTGCCCAGGATCATACAACTACTAAGTGTCTAAAGCCAGATTTGAACCCATAAAGTTAAGGATTAGGTTGGAAAATTTAGGCAACAATTAATCCAGGGCTGGGTTGATTTCATTTGCACTTCTAATTACCATATCTTGGTATATTATTTCTGAATTTGTATGTTGTTTTTTTTCCCTTGTTGTTAAACAAGGTCTTGAATGTGTGAAGACAGGGAATAAAGGAGGGAAAAGAGCAATCATGTTAAGACCAAAGCACTTGGAAATAGTAATAGTGGCTGAGGAGGTAGAATAAGTACGTAGATGGAACACATCTGTGAATTCAAAAAATTAAGCCATATCAGGGGCCTAGGAAGGTCCAAGAGATTCAACACTTTTTTTGGAAGTTCAATGATAGGAGAAATTCAATAAGAAATGAAATCCTTAAGGACTGGAGATAATTCCCCTATATTAATTCCCAAAGGAGTTAATATTTGAGGAACCTGACCACAGGTCAGTAAGATCCTATGTATGGTTAAGATATGTTATAAAGGACCATTCTCATTTTTAATTACATGGGAAAAGGATGTTCTAGAACCTAGTGGCATCATGGGGATTAATGACTGCTAAGAATTTTAGGTTAGGGTAGACTGAGAACTTTTTAAACCACCCAGTCTGTACTGGGTAATGTTCATTTATATGCACTTTCAATTACCTGAACTTTCTTCTTGATATTTCTGAAATTATAATTTTCCCTATTAATAAATATCTTTATTTAAACATAAGATGTTACTTGCATGATAAGAGAAAGAAGCAGGATCATGGGAACTATACATATCTCCTGATGACAACATTTAGTTATAGTATCCTTGATCCTTAAAGAATATAGTTCCTCTCCCTCCCCTTGCTGTGACCTGAAGACCAGCCCACCTGGCAGCTGTCCTGGTTGTATTGCCCTTGTATCCCCATGCTCTTTGCATAGGGTGTTTCATTTTATGCCTTGAGCCTCCCCTTTTAAATTAAAATGCCTTTAATAAAGACCTGTTTTGTTTTTTTTAAAGGAAGCCTATGGAAGTTGATTATTAAAGCTCAGGAAAAACTAAAGTTGGAGATAAATATTTCTGAGTCATATACATAAAGATAATAAATTCATAGGAATTGACAGTCAACATGTGAGAATTGGTAGAGAGAAGAAAATAAGGCCTCGGTCAGGGTCTTGAAGAATGCCTACGTTAGAGGCATGAGATTAGGAAACTTTCTGACTGAGTGAATTTGAGGCAGTAGTGAGAACCAATAGTCCAGGACCAGCACACACACAGGCTAATCACTAATTAGCATGGGGTATACTGGGATAAGATATTTGGTATTTCTCTAGAAACAAGGAAGGGAAGCTCTAGGTCAAGAAAGAATCTTGATTAGTCAAACTATACTCAATGCACTTTAATTAGATTGCTCAGAAAGTTTGACCATTTACTCTGAAACTTAGGCAGTTTTCTTTACATTCCTTTATACTAAAAGGCTTCATGCTGTATTGGAGAGAGAACTGGTTTGTTTTGAAAACAGTAATATTTTAGTTCAAGTCCTGACTCTGACATATACTGTCCATGTAACCCCAAGCAAGTCACTTAAAATTTCAGTGCCTTCAGGCAACTCTCTTAACACCGGAAGTTACAGAAAAAAATGTCAACCTACATTGTCTCACCAAAGTTCCTTACACCAAGGAAATCTCAGATCCAGCCACTATCCTAATATATTATATATATATATATATTTTTTTCTTATATATAAACCCTAGAAAAATGACATGATCTGAGGTGTGTGGCAACAAGATAAAAGGGAAAATGAATACAAGCCAAAACCAGCCATCCATTGGTGGTGTCTAGAACAGAAAAGGGGATTAGCTATTGAGAGTCATCTCTGAAACCAAGGGCCATAGAGGCACAAAATGTTCAGTGATTAGGACTGGGAACCTTTAGAACAAAACTAAGGCTCAAGACTGTGAGGGTAAAGGCAAAGGATTTGAATTTTAGATTAATAATTTGGGTTATTATTATTATTAATTTGGATTAATAAAAATCCATCCAAAGATAGGTTCCAAGGAGGAGTTCACATTTCAGGAAGTCATCTTGGTTCACTGAGGCCCAAAGGCCCAGGGCAGGACCTTTTAGGGGTATGGACCTGCAAAAGATAGAAGACATTTGTGTTCCCATCTTCCATTTAAAATAAGCTAGTTCTCTTGGAACTTTGAAGCATCTTAACTTGTCTCTATGTTTTATCCCAGAACTTTACCTTTAATATAGATCTGACAGTATATCTTGTAAATGGATCACATATAGCTAACTTTGCAGTAAGAAGGATGGCAAAATCGTCAAATTTGTACCATATCCTCTTCCCAAGGCAATGGTGGTGGATTAAAATGGTCTAACAAGAATTAAGTAACATGTATTCTTGGCCACTAATACTTGCCTCCATGTCCTTTTCCTAAAGTCTCCACTCCATAGCCCCAAATTATATCTTGTTGCCCTTATCAAAAACACCATTCTCTTTATCCCACTTTAGGGTGGATTAATCCAATTAGGTCACTTTTTCTAATGTTATAGAATCCCAATTGGAAAGATTTTTTCAAGTTATCTACTTCAGCTCTCTATCTGATGCATATTGTACATTTCTAAAAAAACTTGTCCAGCCTTTAATTGAACACTCCAGGAACATGAGGCAGATATTCTGATAGCTATAAAATTATTAGAAGTTGAGATTTACTACACTATAATTTCTACCATTGATCCTATTTCTCTCTTAACCAACCCCCTCCCCCCACGGCCCCCATGAAGAACAATTCTAATCTTTTCCATGTGATAGCACTTCAAACTTTTGCAAACAATCATTATGAATGCCCTAAATCTGAGGTGGCTAAGTACTGCTGTAGATATAATACTGGGCCTAGAGTTAGGCAAACCTGAATTTGAATTCAGCCTCAAACACTTCCTAGCTCTGTGACCCTGGGCAAGTCAACCTCTGTCTATCGCAGTTTCTTCAATTGTAAAATGAGGTTAATAACAGCACCTACCTCCCAGGGTTGTAGTGAGGATTAAATGAGATATTTGTAAAGAGCATAGTCCCTGGCCCAAAGTACTCACTTAATAAATGTTCTTCCAGGTTAAACATTCCTGGTGCCTTCAATTCTTATTTCTATGCTTTGTTTCCTCACTATCCTGGTCACCCTTCTCTAGTTATACCATAGTTTTTCATCATCCTTTTTAAAATGTTTAGCTCAGAACTGAGCACAGCACTCTTGCTATATGATACAACTAGTACAGAATATAGCAAAAGTCCATTCTGGCTACTGTGGTTTTGTTAATATGCTCTAAAATTACATTGGCTTTTTTGGAAAGTCATGTGTCTTTGTATTAAGCTTGTAGTCCATTAAGACCTTGAGTTCTTTTTTTTTTTTTTACATTGTTGTCAAACTATGTCTCACATTTTATATTTGTGTGGTTGTGGGTTTTCGTTTACTGTTTTTGAAGATAAATGCAGGAATTTGCATTTATTCATATTGGATTTCATATTGTTAAGATATAGCCTATGCCAGCTTGTTGAAATATTTCTATTAAATTTTTGTCAGGAAACATACACATATCCCTCCCAGCTTTGTTTCTATGGCAAATTTGGAAAGTACACCACTTATATCTTGATCTTTGGTTAAAATGTTGATCTCAGGTCTGCAACAACCCACAAGAGACCTCTTTCCAGATTGACATCCATGTATTAATAGGCATTCGAATTCTAGTCATTTATGTTCCAGATTCATCAGGCTGTACTATAATACTGCCCACATCAATCAATCTTGTCCACAAAAGTAGTAGGACTTATTAAATACTTTGCTGAAATCCAGATACCACCTACAGAATTACTTTAGTATAAAGTCGTATAACTGTGGCAGCCCTAAATAGTCTGATGACAGAATTCATAAGTCATTAAGGTTCTTCTGATTTTCCTGTCCATATTCTTGACCCTAATGCTCTTGCAAGTTACACTTCTATAATTACCCCATTAGCTTTTATTTTTAACCTTTTGGAAACTGTGCCCTAATTATGAAGTTAGAGATGGGGGCTAAATACTTATTGACCCATGGTCAACTTCAACCTCTGATGCCTCAAGCAAAGATAATTTCCCCTCTCTAAAAGCCATGACCACTATAGTAGGAAGGAGTAGTGTCCTGGCACTGAAGTAACAGCAACAACAACAACAAGGACAACAACAACAACAACAAAAAAAAAAAACTGCCCATAAATCTGGAAGTGCGATGAGAATTTGATGTAACTTAGGTTTGCCAAATCCAAGGACAGCCTCTCATAAAGTCATCTTTGATCCCTTTTTCCTCCAACTGTGGCCTGAAGGCCATCATACCCAAGACTCCTTCAGCTATTGGAACCTGGTTTATCCTTCTGTCTCTGGCAAGTGAGATATATTGGTATCATTTACTTTAAATTCCTTTCTTCTACCCTTAACCCTTACAACCCTTCCCCTGTATACTTTGAACTCCCCCTTGTGTGAGTTGAAACATTTGCCATAATAAAAGACATTGCTTTATATGTTACTCTGTCTGATTTTTTGGCAAAAACCTCCAAGTCCTAAAACAATTGGAATGGACTGGAACACCTTCTTGTTGACAGAAATTAGGTTAGTCTTATTCTTAATGAAACCATAAACTCCTGGTGTTTATCACTTACCCAAAGTGCCCAGAAAGCAATCCATTCTAGAATTTTGTAGAAGGCAAACACCAAATTTGTCTATAGTTTGTGAACTAGTTCTGCTTTGTTTCCCTCTTTTAAAAAATCAGGGTAGAGTCCTGGGTAAAATGGGTAGAGAAGGGTAAAAACCCATGAATATAGTACTGGGTATTTTCCATGCTAATTCAAAGATCATATTAGTGGTTCAGAAATCACATGAGCAAGTTCTTTCTGAGATATTTTCTATTTAGGTCAGTTGACTTGAATTCATGTAGAGAAGTTAAGTGCTCTACTATGGTCTTCACTTGTGTTTCAGTTAACTTTTTGTCCTTTTCAGTCTGACATTTCCACTCAGAAGAGAAGATAGAAGGAAAATAGTAGTCCTTTTTCTGTTGTTAATACATTAATATTCCCACATATTTTTATTAGGAATAGGCCTAGCCATTCTTTCTTATATCTGTTGCCTTGGAAGTAGTCCTTCAAAATAAGAACAAAGAAAGCAACTCTTGTTGTGAGTATTTTTGCAAGTCTTAGTGCATTCTGGGCTTTAATCTTCCTGGCAGAGTCTTACAAGTATTTATATTCATCCTTGGTTACCTGATCCATCAATCTTCCATTCTTTTAAAATTTGAGCCCCAGAAACAACTTCTATAGCAGTATCATTCTCTTTAGATATTTCTTACTGAGGGAACTGAGATTGGAACAGCAAGTAATGGTGGAAATTGAGTGAACCATACTGACTCCATCTTGTGAGTTAGTATCCTTTATATTCAATTATGGGTTTAATATAACTTCTCTCTTGTGAGAAAACTTTGTTCAATTTTGGGAATTGGGAGAAAACCTTATTGTATTGTTTGAATCTAGCTTTGCATGGCTGGGAAGCAGAACTACTTCTACCTGCTATTTAGAGGCCCTTAACTAAAAGCTTAGGTTATGTTTACTAGAAACTTGGTCATATCCAAAGATTGGTACAAAAAGTTTCTCACAATTGTGTATCTCAGGCAACCCATATGTATTATATGAAAACTGGCCCCATACTGATCAGTTATTGATTTCATGTTCCTTTGATTACAGACACTTGGGGAGAGTGGGACACTGCTTTTCCTGACTTTAGAGAATTCTACCTATTCCCTCTGCCCCTTCCAACTTGGAAAGTCACTAATAATTCTTCTAATTAGAAATCAGATTGCCTAATTTTGTATTCTAGTTAATTGTTTCCTTTTAATTAATTGGTCATACTTGGTTGTTGTTTTTTTTTTTTTTTAATGTATAAAAGTCTGTCTCTCCTTGTATTCAAGGTCTAGGCCAAGGTGAGGAGGCCTGATCCTGTTTTGTTGAGCAATTAGCATGTTTTGCTGAATAAATCAAAATGCTCAGAAGCTGGAATCACTGTTTCCTCAATCATTTCATGCTTTCAATTTAAGAATTTGGAGAGAGAGAGAGAAAGAGAGCGAGCGAGAGAGAGTGCTTCAGTAGATTCCTAGGTGTAGTTGCCCAGGTGGTTGGACTATAATATACTCAAACAACAATATCATTTCAGCTTGAGGATTTCCACTGAGGTATATATCATCTTGACATACAATACTACTCTCCCACCTCTTCTTGTCTCTGCTTTTAAATAAGGTATATTATTTTATTCCTATACTCTAATCTTGAGTTCTTCCATACTTCTAATAGGTCAAAAGATTAATGATTTCTTTAACATAAGTATGCCTTTCATTCATGCAGACTGCAAACCCTCTCTCCCTTCATTGATGGTTTTCAAGAATTGCTGTTATCAAGAGAATTCAATACCTTATAATTAAGCTGGTCCTCAGACAATAGACACATAGTATATTACAATACCTTGACTCATAGGAAGCCTTTACTCACAGAAACTTAGCCTGTGGAACATGACAGGCATATCTTTTAAGAGCCTAGGGTCACTTCCTTGATACCAGGAAGCCCCAGAATAGGGTTTGAAATAAAATTTTCAGTTCACTTTGTTTAATATCTATACTTAGTGCCTTGGTACATTGACAACTGGGACCATAATCTTCCTGCATCCATTCTTTTTCTTCCCAGCATTACATCCTACCCAAAATACCCCTATTCTCCCTACAAAACTCTTCCACTACATATTCCTAGAAGCACCATTCCATTGTTAACAAATTTCCCTTCATCTTCAATCTCATAATATACCTACCTCCTTTTATATATTGAAACTAGGCTATCTCCATGAGATCCTAAATCTCTAGCTTTCCTTTCTGCTACTGATGCTTTTTCTACATGCATGTCTCACAGGTCCTTGAAGTGGAGTTATCACTGAACTTACTTCCCACTGAAACTTAATAGCCCTAGCTGTTTCATCACTTAGCCACTCTTTTGAAGATCCTGCCATGTAACCATACCAGCCTGTCTTTGTTCTTGATATCTACTATCATTTAAGACAGCTCCTACCTTTATTCATGACTTTGACACTTGCTTCATGATCTTATTTACTGTCATGCCTCTGCCATCATCCTTGGAGATTTCATTTTCAAAATTAATCATTACTCTTAAAACCTGCTTTCACATTTCTTTGAGTGCCAAACTGTTGTGACCTCCATTTCTACTTTATACCCTCACCATCAATCAAACATAGTCCACCTTCAGGATCCCAACTCTGGGATGCCTCTATTTGATCACAGTCTACTATCTTTTTACTTCTCTCCTTAGTTTTCCCATAGCCATTGCTCATATTCAGTTTACCTCAACTCCTTACCGTTCTCCTTATTAACTCTGTCCTGGCCTCCTTTTCCTTGCTCTCCAGGTATGACCGTATGGCCATTTCAATAATTTCTTGTCTTTGCACCTTTGAACTTTCGCCTTTTCCACCTGGAAACTTAAAAAGTGATTCCCCATGCCAGTTTTGTTTTATTTTTCAGATTCTACATTCTTATTGAATTGGGTTTTTCGCTGTCTCTACTGTCATGCCTCTCCTGTCTACATATCTATACTTTTACCTTCCTTCATACTGTAATGGCCTTCCTCTAGCTCCCATCTCAATCTGTGGAAGTTTCTTTCTTCGAAGACCTACTCAGATGCCAACTAAGCCATGGCCTGCACACAGCTGAAGTTGCTTACTCTTCATTTTCCTCATAGTATTTCTCCTGGACCACTCCATTGTTATATCACTATCCTTTTTATCAAAGATCTTTAAATGGATGTCTTTCCCTACTATTCAAGTGTAATTGCCCTGATGGCATGGTTTGTGACTTAAGTTGTGATATTAGTTTCTTTTTATGTTTTTGTGTAGGGTGGTTAGACCATCAGAGGGAAGAAGGGAGACATACTGAGAGAAATAGCAAGAATGACTTATGAATCCATGGGTATAAACCCTTGATATCATCAGAACTCTACTTACCTACCCCTGGATTTATCCTTATGTATTCATGATTGTATTCAAAGGTGTTGGAGATTTGCTTTTCTTAGATTTATACATTTACAAAAGATTCCACTTAACATGTGTGTTTTTAAGTATAAAGCTTCATTAATCCTAACTAGCACCTTTATGTTTCAGCCTAAAATTCTAAGTAGGACTAATTTTCAGGTTTGGAATTATATACATATCCTTAATTCTTAGGACCATAATAAGAATAATACCCAGAATTACATTAAAATGGAAGTAAATGTCTCCTTGGATCCTTTTTTCATCTGAGTATTTTTTTGAGTGGTTTTTATGCTGCTAATAAATAAGAAGGGGGTGTATCTATGTGTGGGTTTCTTAAAACTATGAATCACAGTAGTACATTCCCAAAGCCTACCACAGTGCCTTGCACATAGTAGGTCCTTAATAAATGTTGCTTAAATTGATTTTTTAAAGATTTAAACTTTTATTGATACTTTTAAAATATTATTACTATTAATTCCTGTTTCCCCAATAGAACCCTCACTTATTAGAAAGAAGTAAAGTTAAGCAAAACAAACTGAAGCCTTGACTGTGTCTCATTACTTACACCTCCTGCCTCTTTATTATCTCTCTTTGTGAAGGAGATGTTTCTCCATAAGTGCACTGGAGTCAAGATTGGTTATTGCTGGATCTGGATTCTGAGCTATTTAGGCATGTTCTTTTACATGACTGTGGTCATTATTCAGTTGCTGCTGCTTACTTTGCTCCACATTTCCATCAGCTGAACTAAGCAATCCCAAATTCCTCCAAATTCCTCATACTTGTTCTTTATAGAACAAAAATATTCTATTACATTCATAAATCACAGTTTGTTCAGTTATCCCCCAATTTATGGATACACACTTTCTTTCCATGTCTTTTTTTTTTGGACCACACAAAAATGCTATGAAAATTTTAGTATATTTGGAATATTTCTTAGTTTCTTTTACTCTCTTGGTATAAATACCCAATAGTGGTATTGCAGGCTCAAAGGTAATAAATAATCTAATCACGTTTCTATTATAGATGAACTCAATTTTTAAAATATTGTAAACTTTAAAATCATCAACAAATACAAATATTCAAGTAAGCAAATAACTTTAAAATGATTGTACATGAAGCCATACAGTTCTCCTATTTAAATTTTGTTTGAATATGCAGATTTAGCTTGACAGTAACAAAATCATCCTGATTGTTTCAATGTTCTTTTCTAACCATTTTTGGTCTTCTGTATAGTTTTCTAGACATTTTTGCTATTGTTGTTATCATATACTTAGTCATAGGGTATCTTTTCCTCTGATTCAGTTTTTAGAAATATCCTTTATTTCTTCATATTTTTACATATATTGTATATATGCATATGTTTATATCTATATATACATATATTACTGTGCAATAATGATTGATTATATTTATATACTATAGTTTATCCAACTATTGGTATTTTAGGTTATTTCGAGGGGATTTTTATTATTTTGAGCAACAATGCTAGGATATTTTTTTTAATAAATAGGTCTTTTTTCCCCATATCAATAACATTCTTAAAATATAATTCTAAATTTCTTCTGTTGGAAAGTTAAGAATTTTCCTCCTTTCCCAATTGTGAGAGATAACGTTCATTTTCTTACAAAGTCATTTGCTATTGTCAACTTGAAATAAAGAGGACTACCAAAGTAACAATATCAAGGGTCTTTAATTGAGACAAGGAAACTGCTGGACACCACACAGCACTGGAGTGCAGGAATTCCCCTGAGCACCAGAAGGAGCAGAATTTAAATATACTTCAACAGGGATAAGTGCTCAGGAGAGTTAAATTGTTTTACAAAATTGTTGTTGTGTTTGTCCTTCATTCTTGAAGAGGACCATGACACAAGGAGATGATGACATGACTTGCAGTTGACTTCAATTTGAGTGAGGGCTGTTCAAGGTTATCAGCCTCACTTTCTCCTCCAGAGCCATCTGGGTCAAGTGGCCAGATACAAAATAGCCAAAGGCTGGGGAGGCTGGGGAGTGGTAACATCTGAATTGCAGGCTTCTGTTGCAACCAGTATTTTTTTTTGTTTTAATGGTTTGGACCAGTTTGACTGTCCTCAGGCAGTTTGTAGCTCTGGGGTCAGGACAAAGTCAGCTCATAGCTAGCTGCATTCAACATTCCCTCCTTTTGGTCAAGACAAATTCCATTGCTGACCAAGGGAAGTGTCAAAGAGTTTGATGTACTGTTAGACCATGATAGCATTAATCACCTTAGTTCTGAGTTTCTCTGAGCAAGTGAGGCAACATCTGAAAAGGAAAAATAGGAAAATGATAATGAGGAAGTGGCCAGGAGGGCCTGGAATACTAGTCTACAGAGAAAGCACAGGCCTATAGCTAGCTGAAAAGGTCATGAGTCCACAAAGGGTGGGAGGGATCCAGGTCAACCTTGCTTCAAAAGCCAGATCCTTCCACCAGCCAGTTATAGTTTTGCAATGATCCACCCTCAATGTCCAGGTGTCCTTTATAGATGTCTGGTCTTCTAGAAACAATTTCTCTTGAACATTCTGGAAATCTTCAGGGCAGATTTCAAAAAAGTGTTAATTCCAAATTAGAATGATAAACCTAAATAAGATTGACTTTTCCACTGAGGTAACACAAGATATTCTATAAATTACTCTCCTCTAAGAAAACTAAAATTGTTTTCATTAAAACAAAATCTGTTTCTGGTTTTAACTTGAACTTATATGTATATGTGTGTGTGTGTATATATATATATATATATATATATATGAGGAGAAACAGAAATCTCTGCCTAAATGGGAGTAGCTGGGGAGGAGATATCTTGAATAATTAAGATGGTGAAGGCAACATGCTTTTCCTTTGGGAACTGCTAGACTATGAAGATATGATGATCTGCTTATGTACAAGGGTCCCAGCTGCAAAAACAGTTTCTTTGTCTGGTGCAGACTGACTGGTGCGTATCTTGATTGCCAAGGACACACAGGGAGTCCAGCTTGGGGTACAAACAATAAATTATGTCCACTCGGGGGAGAGGGGTGTTGTCCTTGACACATGCAATGCCTCTTGCATACTCTGGATCCAGTGTTTCTGGAAAATATGACAATTCAAAAAAACAAGCTCATGGAACTGCTTATATATGTATGCACATGAAAGTGTGTGTATATGTATATTTTTGTATGTGTATGTGTATGCATCCCACAAACTCATATAATAGTCTGATTATTTTGAAAAACATAAGGACTTTTTCCAATACACAAATATAGATAGCTATAAACAAGCAGGTAACAAAGCCAAATACTCATTTACTAAGTTGTTCGGGATATAGTATTGTGACAATAAAATTCATCACAAAAATCACACTTACCTTACCCTGGTTAGAGGGATTTACTATGAGAGGAAGGCAGGGGCATGATTACAACATCCTCATTTCCATTTAATTTTAGGCAAGAATAGTATAAGCAGCCAAGGGCATGATGGAATACCATAGCCAGTCTCAGAATTAACTGAAGGGGAAGATTTCTTGTATGGGAAGCTGAGTCACGAGGGTCTTATCTGAGCCTGTTGCTCTCCCAACCTTTTCCCCAGGGACAGATCTCCATTGGCCTTAGATCTCAGACCTCATGTCCATTGATCTACTAGCACTTTCCTTGAAGCAGTGAAACATTGGCTCAAGGACACAATATACCTGAAAATGGAGCTCAAAAAGAAAATTCAGGGTCCCTAAAGGTTTTACCTCCAACAGCAAAGTTTCACTAACCACAGTAGAACTGGACACATTGTTTTCAATACTTTCATCTTGTTATAATAAATTAACTAGCAAATAAAAATTTATCAGACCTTCAAAAAAATCACAAAAGATTTCACTTCACATTCTTTTCTACTAGAATTTCTCCTCAAATACAGTTTAAAATTAATCCTGGTGCAAAAAGGCAGTATTAGAAATTAAAAATCACATTCCGTAAATTCACATAGATCCTGGATATAATGATAGCTTACTAACCTCTTTAAAACAAAAATATTTCAAAGACTGGAGTCTGTTAAGACTATGCTGGTTAAAGATGTAACTTCAGTACAGACTATTCCTAGTATAATTTCACAATTTTCATAATCACTAATCGTCCTATAAACTACTACTACACTATAAACTTTGTCAAGGAGTGGTCTCATTTTCTCAGCAACCATAATCTGCACTTTTACCAGATACAGGAAAGCCTTGTAGTAACAGAGCAGTAAGTCTAGCCATGAGTGGAGGGGGTACAGAACTGGATCAAGTTGCCTAGGGCCTTTCACTCCCTCCCCTCTGTTGTTAAAATACAAAATTTTACTGAAGCCAGTATAGCCACGGTGTTCAATAGTGCCACCAGGGGCTTTTGAAATTTAAGTAATGGTTGTGTTTCAAAATTCCAGAAGAGTACTGGGTTCTATAAGCTCATGCTTTTTGTTACTAAGACATGACTTTAATGCAGCTAAATAAATTTAAATGGAATTTATTTTAAACTTTCCTATTGCTTTCAATTTACCCCTAGCTCTCTATAACTTTTCCCTATATAGTTCTAAATCAAGCTGCAACTGCTTTATTACTATAGTTCCCAATAAAGAGACACATGAAGTTTCACAAAACCTTCCCACTTAAAGCCAAAACTTCCATCAAACCTTTCTTTCAACATATTCTCACCTTCATTTCCTTCCCTCAAACTTCATTTTATTTTGTTCCAATTCTGTCATTCCCTAAAAGATGAAAGTATCACGAATATGTTGAGATGCTTTCAAAAATTATCTTGCAAAAACTTGGTTCATTGAAATAACAATTAAGTTCTAGTATATCATTCACAGAAAGAACCCAAAGGTTTTTCTAAATAAAAATTATATATATATATATATATAAATATATATATATATATAAGCAACTTGAAATATATATATATATATATTTCAAGTTGCTTTCTTTAAAAAGCTTCTCTTTTGGGGTCAAAAAACAGTTCTGAAAAACACAAATACATAATACATTACAAAATGGGTAGGGGTCTCATAATTTATAGCAAATTAATTTCAAAACATACACTAATTCAAAAAGTTATTCTAATTCACTTCATTTTGTAAAACTCACAAGCATCCAATTAGATTTCCTAATAAAACTTATTCACCTAATTTTTACAAACTTTTCTCTTTTACATGAACCAGGAAAGAGTTAACATTTATTCATAGTAGAGAATGTAATTACTCCTTATCTGTCTTGGCCTTCCCCAAAGCTTCCTCAGATTTTAGAATTGTAAAGGAAAAAAAAGACTTGGTGTAAGGGCTTAAAAAATTAAAAATAAATAAAGCTAATGACTTTATGAGAAATCAAGATGCTGTTAAGCAGATCCAAACAAAGGAAAGATTAGAAAGCAATGTGAAATATCTCATGGGAAAAACCACTGACCTGGAAAATAGATCCAGGAGAGACAATTTAAAAATTATTGGACTACCTGAAAGCCATGATCAAGGAAAGAACCTAGAAATCACCCTTCAAGAAATCCTCAAGGAAAACTGCCCTGATGTTTTAGATCCAGAGGGCAAAATAGAGGTTGAAAGAATCCACCGATCACCTCCTGAAAAAGATCCCAAAAAGAAAACTCCCAGGAATATTATAGCCAGGTTCCAGAATCCCCAGATCAAGGAGAAAATACTACAAGCAGCCAGGAAGAAACAATTTCAATATTGTGGAAACACAATCAGAATAGCCCAGGACCTGGCAGCTTCTACACTGAGGGATCGAAGGGCATGGAATATGATATTCCAGAGGGCAAAAGAACTGGGAATGAACCCAAGGGTCACCTACCCAGCAAAACTGAGTATTTTGTTTCAGGGGAAAATATGCTCATTCAGTGGAATAGAGGACTTTCAAGCATTCTTGAGGAAAAAACCAGAATTGAATAGAAAATTTGACATCCAGACACAAGAAGGAAGAGATGCCTGAGAAGGTAATCAGGGAAAAGAAATCAAAAGGAACTTATCAAAGTTGAACTATTTACATTCCTATATGGAAAAGAAATAACTGTGACTGATGATATCTTTCTCACTATGAAAATAATGGAAGAAGGGGGTGTGGTCATATGAATACATATGTGAATGTGTGTGTATATGGTTACAGTTATATATGGATAGAGGGCATAGGTTGAATTTGTTGGGAAGGGAGAATACTCAAGGGATGAAATTATGAGGTGAGAGAGGAAAGTGGCAAGAGGAGATGGGGAGAGACAGGGTAGGGTAAACTATCTCATGTAGAAGAAGCAAGGGGAAGTGGTTGTAAGGGGGGGAAGAATAGGAAGGCAAAAAGGCAAAACCATGTTCTCATTGAATTTGGTTCAGGGAGAGAATGATATACATACTAAATGGGATATCTCAACCTGAAGCAGAATAGGGGGAAGGGGGATGAGAGGAGGGAAGATGGATGGGAGGGCATCCTTGGGGGGAGGGGTGGTTGGAAGTACCCACTATAGAAGAGGGACAGGATCATGTGGGGAATGGACCAGATGGGGGGTGGGATGAGTGGGAGGGAATTATAAGCAGCCTTGTACAATATATCTACTATGATAATGTTTTGCATAGCTAGACATGTACAACATATACTGAATTACTTATCTCCCCAGAGGGAATGGGTGACAAGGGAAGAAGGAAATGGATCTGAAAGTCGAGGTCTTATCATTAAATGTTTCAAATATATATAAATATATATATATATATATATATATATATATATATATATATATATATATATATATATAAAAGAAGTGATAGAGCACTTCTTCATATTCCTAAAGATAGCTTTGATTTCTTTATCTGAAAGCTGTCTGTTTGTATCCTTTGACTATTTGTCATTTGGGGAATTACTTGTATTCTTGTGAATTTGACTTAGTTCTCTATATATTTGAGAAATGAGGCCTTTATCAGAGACATTTGCTGTAAAGATTGTTTCCCAGCCATCTGCTTTCATTCTAATCTTAATTGCATTGGTTTTGTTTGTATAAAAGCTTTTTAATTTAATATAATCAAATTCATCTTTTTACATTTTGAAATGTTCTCCTATCTCTTGTTTAATCATGAATTCTTTCCATACCCATATATCTAACAGGTATGCTACTCCTCACTCTTCTAACTTGCATATGATGTCACCCTTTATGTCTAAATCATGCAAAAGGTCTGTCATATCTAACTTTTCTAATATTCTATTTACTTGCATAATTTCTTTTCTTTTTGATTTTTGGAGGGGGGAGGGCAGGGAAATTGGGGTTAAGCAACTTGCCCAAGGTCACATGGCTAGTAAGTGTTAAGTGTCTGAGGCCAGATTTGAACTCAGGTCCTCCTGTCTCCAGGGCCAGTGCTCTATTCAGTGTGCCACCTAGCCCCACCCCCAACCTCTTTAATCTCTTGTTTATTTTTTGGTTGGATTTATCAAGTTCTTATAGGGGACAGTTGAGGTTCCCCACTAGTATAATTTAGCTGTCTATTTCTTCCTGTATCTCACTTAACTTCTCCTTTAAGAATTTAGATGCTAGTCTTTTACAATATATCTACTATGGTAATGTTTTGCCTAGCTATACATGTACAACACATACTGAATTGCTTATCTTCCCAGAGGGAGTGGGTGACGAGGGAGGAAGGGAATGTATCTGAAATTCGAAGTTTTAAAATTAAATGTTTCAAATTTATATATAAATATTATTTTAATACTATTTTGTATATAATTGGGAGGTAAAATGTGCAGGCATTGGGGAACAGAGATTCACCTTGCCCTAATGGTAAAGTCGAAGGGGTCATGGGAGAAGATATGGGAGAGAGCAGAGTGGATGAGGAGATATCTTGTGGGACTGCTATTCTGGGGTGGTGGGTAGGGGAAAAATGGGAAAAAAATTGTAACTCAAAATCTGGTGGAAATGAATGATGTAAACCAGAAGTTAATAAAGCATTTGTTTAATTAAAAAAAAAAAAGAAAATGCAGTGCTTTCATTGTAATCCACCATTATAAAAGGCAATAGCAAGTTTGTGGCTGAGATAGTAAATTTTTTGATTTTCTTGATTCAGAATCAAAATCCCAGGATCTTTAGAATTTGATTAAATTCAAGCCAAAGTGTTTAAGCTTTCTGACATTCTGAAACCACAATATGTTTAAAGGATCAAAAGGTAAAATACACTCAGCCTCAAAAAGGACTGGCTCATGCATTTAAAAGTGCATCTGCCCTGAAAACAATGTTAGGAATCAAAATAAAACTATTAGTGAAATTGAGATGTTAGGTTAAGAAAGTGAGATTTTTTAAATTAATTTGATTTCAAATTTTTTAAGAGTAGCAGAAACACTAATAATTTGATATGTAATTTTAATAAGCATTTATATAATGCCTGTTATGTTCCAAGCACTATATCAAGTGCCCTTGCAAATATTACCTCATTTAATCATCACAACAATCCTGCAAGAGAGATATTATTATTAGGAAACAGTTAAGTGACTTGTTCAGGATCACACAGCCAGCAAGAAGGGTCTTAGGACACGTTTGAAATCAAGTCTTCCTGACCATAGGCCCAGTGCTCTATCCAGTGTGCCACCAGCTGCTTCAGAACTATATATAATACCAATGCTTATTCCCACAGAGAAATATACAGTGAGCAAATGAAATAATCAAAACAATAGTGCTGAAACAGTTTCTCAAAAAGTCACTGGTTGGCCAGTTACTTATTAAAGTCTCCCCAAGGAATAATGCCTTTTTGGGGATAGATTCCATCATCCTGAAAGTGATCTTTCACATTCTGATTTCACACTGTGCAAAAAATATGTCAGGAATTTTGCAAAATGCAAAATTTTATATAGTATACTATGATACTGTGCCATATTAAATATTATTTTTAGTGATTTGTTGTGTTGCCTTTCTAAAAGCAGTTTATATATACTTTAGAAAGCTATATACACAAGCATGTTTATAATTGAAACATCTGATCACAATATATGGGTTATTTTTTACATGTTAAAAATTGAACATAAGGCTTTTGTTGAGGAATTTGAACCCTTTTATAATATTTTTCCTATAGAAAAATTAAAACATCACTCCAATTTACCTTTTATACACCTTGCCACAAGTATGAATACTTTCAATGTTTGTTTAGAGCTTTTGTTCAGAATATATATTTAAAGATACATTTATTGTGAAAAATTTTGTTTAACAAGCTAATTTATTTTCTCTGAGAAAATTTGGAGTTGAATGATTATTTTTTTAGACCAATAGATTCTCCAACTTGGACAATTGTACTGCTATCTGTAACAGTCTACATGTATAAAAGAAAATGGAAAAGTAAAGTAGAAAAAGAGCATGTTTATTTCTACAACTACAAAGTCATAGTTTATAAACTAGAATATTTTCATTATAGAATATTTAACCACATAAGATATTTTTCAAAGATTTTCCCTTCATTCATTACATTCCCAACATTACACTCCATTTTGATGCCTTTGATATTAGAGTGGGGCTTCTTAAACTTTTTCCACTTGCAACCCCTTTTTGCATTTTGGCAGCATTCCTTGGCATTGCATGGCCTGAGGGCATTATTGTGCAGTACAACGTGCGGATGCTGTGGGTTCACAAGGCTGCACTGAACTCTCATGATGCAACACGGGCAAGTGTCGCTAGAAACACTCTGGATTCATTACACATTTGATTTTGAATTAATTTTTGGTCATTGCATATTCAGAAGCCTTTTACTGTTGCCAGATTTTTTGTGATCCCATATGGAGTTGTGACCTGCATTTAAGATGCACTGTGTTAGAGGAGAAACCTCCTCTTGAAAGTTTTCCCACATTCAGTACATCTAAAAAAAGCCTTTTCATCAGCATAAGGGTTGCATGGAGTCTTCAAGGAGGACTAGCATCTCTGCTGTGAGGGCTTGTCAAGCCCTTTTCAGGGCTGTTTATCCATCTTTGGTGTTTGCCTGTCACTCACCTCTCACCTTGGCTCCAAGAAGCTGCAACCTCATCCCAGTAAACCAGGGCCAAAACAGGTTGAGGGTAACAGATAGGCCTCTACCCATTGGTGAATTGGGGGGGTGTGTGAAACATGTCAAGACTTCCCATGGTCATAAAGGTGACTGAAGTAGGTACTGTGGTGCATTTAGAGCTTGCTCAGACATCAGAATGCCAAGGTCATCCATGGCATCCTGGATCATTAACAGTCTCTTTGATTTTTGTCTTGCCACTGGACTTTAATGACTCTGGAAGAGAGTAAGCTTGTGCAGCTGTGCAGGGCTTTCTTGTCCAAGTCTCAGTGTGAAGGACTTCAGGTGCAAAGATTGTATAGGGAAGGATAGCAATGGGCTTTAAGATGGTTTATATCCACTGGTTCTCAAATTCTTCGTAAGAAGAGAGCCCTACATGAGACGAGACTTAAGTGGAGGGCGTAAATGACATAAAAAATAAAGACCTATTCCAAATACCATAGTTTTTCAAAAATATCATCAACATATGTTTTATACAATAGTTTTATTTAGGATCTAACATGTTTATATAATGCTTTACCACTTAGTGTTTCACACATACGTGCTTGTTTGCTTCTCCCAAGAAACTTATGATGAAGGTAATAAGTCTAGGTAGTAGTGTCAGGGAGGGCAATCAAGCCCATCTACTATCCTGTTCTATAGAGGAACATCATCCTTTATCACTATTTTCAATGGCTGATCTTTTCTTCCCCTTCACATACTTCTCAACCTCTTCTTTCTTTGATGCTACTGGAAGTAAAATTCCTATTTTTGTATGGGTGACTGTTGCTTGACAATTAATACTCTGCGGAGTGCTTTTTCTTTGTTGTACTTGCATTTACTCTTAAGTATTCATGCCTTGTCATTGTTTACACATGCTGGGACATCTCCAGTCATCCTGAACCATGTTTGGCTACTGGACCCAGATGGCTGTTAAGGAGAAAGTGAGGCTGGTGACTTTGCACAGCCCACCCTCACTAAAATCCAATTCACTTGCAAGTCATAACATCATCTTCCTGATATCATGGTGTTCTTCAAGAATGAAGGACAAACCATCATCATCACCACCACCACCACCACTCCACCTCCAAGGGTTTTGACTAATATCAATTGATACAGAAAATGTTTCTCACCAAATGCAGCACCTAGTCAAGATACAAGAATAGGGGGAAAGTATTTTCATTAATATGATAAAATAACATCTACTTCAAACCAAAAATTAATACTATATATAACAGAGAAACATTAGTAGTGTTCACAGTAAAATCAATTAGTCTTCAATTTTACCACTTCTATTTGACCCTGTTTCCAAAGTGCTTGAAATAACAATAATAATAATAAGCTAAAAGGATAAGCATTGGTAATAAGCATCTTTCCATGCAGAGGAAATACTATGTAAATAGAAAATCCAGGGACTTAACAAAAATTGAGATAAAAAGCTCCCATAAGGTAGCAGAATATATGATAAAGCTGGAAAAGTCATTCATGTTCTTTTATGGTGCTAATAAAAATAATGAACTAATAAAGAATGAAGTATCATCTATATTAATGACACAAATATGTGGTTATTAATTTACTAAGACTCATACTAAACCTTTGTAAAAATAATTATACAAAATTATTAAGACAGAACCAAAGGAACTAAACAATTGGAGGGAACTATTTTGCACATGGGTGGGTTGAATAAATATAGATATTTAATCAGTTATTCATAAACAAATTTAGTACATCTATGTAAAAAAGGGATTCTTTTGTTAGGACTAGACAAAGTAATAATGAAATTTATATGAAAAAGAAAACAAGTTGGCAAAAATAAGCAATAATTTCTGGAAGAAAAGTCTCAGATGAAGTGGAAACTTGCTCTGCCAGACCTTGAAATATGACAAATCTTGGAACCAAATTATCTACTGATGAAAAATAGTTGTGAGGGAGTGAAAGAATATCCACCCTGATGAAATCATGGATCATTAAGTACCTTTTTAAAAATGTCTTAAGTAAACAACATGGTCAACATTACTGGCCAATATTTATATGATTTCATCTTGATATGGATTCTTTCATGTTCATAAAGGATAAACTGCTATTGAAGGCTTTCTCACATGCATTTAATTCACATAACTTCTCTTCAGTATGAATTCGTTGATGTTTATTAAGTGATGATCTGGATCTGAAGGCTTTCCTACATATATTACATTCATAGGGTTTCTCTCCAGTATGGATTCTCTGATGTGTAAGGGATGAGCGGTACCTAAAGGTTTTCCCACATTCATTACATACAAAGGGTCTCTCCCCAGTATGGATTCGCTGATGCTGAACAAGATGAGTCCTCTGACTAAAGGCATTGCCACATTCATTGCACTCAAAGGGCTTGTTTCTAGTGTGGATTCTTTGATGCCTAATAGCATGTGTGCTTTGGGTAAAAGCTTTTCCACATTCATTACACTTATATCTTTTCTCTCCAGTATGAATTCTCTGATGTTTAATAAAGGATGAGCTATTATTGAAGGCTTTCCCACAATCATTACACTCAAAGGGTTTCTCTCCAGTGTGGATTCTTTGATGCTGAATAGCATGTGTGTGCTGACTGAAGGCTTTTCCACATTCACTACATTTATATCGTTTCTCTCCAATATTAATTCTCTGATTTTTAATGAAAGATGAGCTGTTACTGAAAGCTATTCGATATTCATTGTACTCAAAGGGTTTCTCTCCAGTGTGGATTCTTTGATGTTGAATAGCATGTGTGCTCTGGCTAAAAGCTTTCCCACATTCATTACATTTATAGCGTTTCTCTCCAGAATGAATTCTTTTATGTTTAATAAAGTATGAGCTACTACTGAATGCTTTCCCACATTCATTACACTCAAAGGGTTTCTCTCCAGTGTGGATCCTATGATGCTGACTAAGAGATGAGCTGTGAATAAAGGTTTTCCCACATTTATTATATTCATATGTTTTTTCTCCAGTAGTATGAATGATCTGATGTTGAATAAGAAATGAGCTCTCCCTGAAAGCTTTCCCACATTCATTACATTTGTAGGGTTTCTTTCCAGTATGGATTCTCTGATGCTGAGTAAGATTTGATCTGTACCTAAAGGTCTTTCCACAGTCATTACATTCATAAGGTTTCTCCCCAGTGTGGATTCGCTGATGCTGAACCAGCAATCTAGTCAATGGAAGAACCACAAATACATCTTAGGTTTTATTGCCCCTAATTTAATCCAGGGTTCTTTTCATTGTATCACCATGTCTCTCATAATTTTTTATTTTCAACTTTTACCTTCTGTGGAAAAATATTGTGAGAGAAGCAACAGAAGAAAGAAGCTTTTGAACTGAATAATGAGAGGGAACATGTGAAGGTTAATGTGAAGACTATAAACTTGTGAAAGACAGATATTGAACTCAAGGAGAAATGTGGAATGAAGAAAAGTTGAATGAGAAAAATTGGAGCTGAAAAGGAAAAAAAACAATTAGTGTAAAGGGAGAGTTAATCTGAAGGAGGACTCAGAATGAATGGGGAAAGGACTAAGGAGAAAGACTTAAAAAGAAGAAATCAAAGAAGAAAGAACTGGCAAACCAAGGTAAATGAAAAAAGATAAGTAAACAAACTGTTTACATAAAACATGTCAGCAGAGTAAATTGCTAAGTAAAATGAAAAACAGGTTAATGAGAACAGGAAAAAGAAAGTGAGTATACTTGTCTAGTGACAGAGAGAGAAAGCCAAGATGGCAGAGTAAAGGCAAGGACTTGCCTGAGCAATTCCCAAAACCCCTCCAAATACCTTTTAAAAATGACACTAAACAAATACTAGAGCAGCAAAACTCACAAAAAAGATAGAGTGAAATAAATTTCCAGCACAAGACAACTTAGAAGGATAGCAAGAAAAGTCTGTTGCACCAGGGTGAGAGAGGAATGTAGTTCAGAGCAAGTCCCACCAGCACAGACTAGGGCCCAGAAAATTAAGAGTAGGCCTCTGGAAAACTGAAATAGTGACAGCAGTGGAGGTTTCCATACCTCTCAGGCCACAGACACCAAAGACAACTTAGAGGGTCACCAGGAAATGATTATTAAATCTGGCTAAAACTAAAGTGCAGACCAGCACAGGCCTCACTAGCATAGCCCAGGCCACACCAGGAACAAACTGTGGGAGTAACTAAATCAGCAGGACACAAACAAATACTAAAGAAAATAACACCTTTAAAAACAGACTAGGCAAAATGGTAAAAGAAGTTCAAAAAGCCAATGAGGATAAGAATGCCTTAAAAAGCAGAATTTGCCAAATAGAAAAGGAAGTCCAAAAGCTCACTGAAGAAAATAATTCCCTAAAAATAGAATGGAGCAAATGGGAACTAATGACTATACAAGAAATCAATAAACAATAAAACAAAATAAAAAGAATAAAAAAATAGAAGACAATGTGAAATATCTCATCTGACCTAGAAAATAGATCCAGGACAGATAATGTTTTTTTTTGGGTGGGGGGATAGTTTCAATTTTATTGGCACTGAAACCAAATGTGATATGACTTTAGAATACACCCCTCCAGACAAATTTTAAAAAATACACATAAGACCCACACACAAAGTCTAGCCTTCTTCCCCAGCCTCCCAACTCTTGTTTTCAGGGATACAACATCAGGTTAACTGATTGAGGCATGGGACAACAAGTGGGCTGTGAAATTTTACAGCAAAATATGAGATTTCAGAAGAAAGCAGATGGCTCTGTGGTCCTCCCCCTATCCCCATCCCATTGCCCACTAGGAAAGGGAATATGGAGAAACCAGGCCTGTCAAACCCAGAGAAACCAGACAGAAATAGAAAATAAAAAGCTGCAGAACAAATAATAATAATAATAAAACAATTGAGCATGACCTAAAGTGATGATGCCATCACTGATACATAAAGTGTTTTACATTAATTTCCTGCAAAATATCTTTTTTTTTTAATTCAAAGTGAATTTATTAAGTCACTATTATGTACCAAGCACAATGTTAGGTGTCAATAATACATAGATAATTACAAAACAGTCCTTGACATTAAGTAGCTTGTATTCTATTTTTCTCTCTCTTTTATTTTTTCGTATACATCATTCATTTCCACAAGATTTTGAGTTACAAATTTTCTCTCCATTTGTCCCCTACCCACCATCCCAAGACAGAGATCCCACTGAATATCTTCTCCCTCAATCTGCTCTTTCCCTTATGTTCCCCCATCCCCCCTCTGTTTGGTTTTATTTCTTCCTTACCATTTTTCATCCCACCTAGTACAATATGCCTTTGTAATTGGAATAATATCTAATATGAATGCATTTGCAGATCCTATACTGGATTATATGCTGTTGTGGGGGGAGGGAAAGGGAAGTAAAGGAAATTTGAAAATCAAGGAACTATGGAATTGAATCTTGTTAACTGAAACTAAACTAATAAATTAATTTTAAAAAACTGAGTTCCAAATTCTTTTGCTTCCTCTTCACCACCCACCCTTACTGGGAAGATTAGCAATTCAGTATAGGTTATACATGTGTAGCTATGCAAAACATTTCTACAGTGGATATATTATGAGAGACTGACTATATTTCCCTCCATCTTATCCCATCCCCCACTTGTTCTATTCTCTATTTTGATCCTGTCCTTTTTTAAAAATGGGTGCTTCCAACTTCCCTACCCCCTGGCCTGCCCTCTCTTCCATCATCCCCACTCTCATTCCTGTCCCCCCTACTCTCCTATAGGGTGAGATACCATATTTAGTGTGTATGTCATTCCCTCCCTAAGTCAAATTCAATGAAAATAAGGTTGACTCACTCCCTTTTGCCTTCCTGTTCCTCCCCCCATCGTAACAGTTTTCCATTGCCTCTTCTATATGAGATAATTTACCCCATTCTGTGTCTCCCCATCTCCTCTCATTATATTCCTCTCTCACCTCTTAATTTCACCTTTTAAGTATCATCCCTTCCTATTCAATTGGTCCTGTGCCCTGTGTCTTTGTATACATGTATACATATATATACACACTCACATATGTATTCATACACCCATATACCTTCCTATATAGACATATAGATATAGATATAGATATAAACACACACATACATACATACATACATACATTTCTATTCTCTTCAACTATTCTCATGCTGAGAAGTTTCACAAGTTCCAATTATCATTTTTCCATGTAGGAATGTAAACAAATGATTCAACTTTGATAAGTTCCTTATGATTTCTTTTCCCTGTTTACTTTCTCATGCTTCTCTTGCTTCTTATATCCAAGTGTCAAATTTTCTATTCAACTCTGTTTTTTTCATCAAGAATGCTTGAAAGTCCTCTATTCCATTGAATGACCATATTTTCCCCTGAAACATGATACTCAGGTTTTCTGGGTAAGTGATTCTTGGTTTTAATCCCAGCTCCTTTGACCTCCAGAATATCATATTCTAAGCCCTTAAATCCCTCAGTGTAGAAGCTGCCAGATCCTGTGTTATCCTGATTGTGTTTCCACAATATTCAAATTGTTTCTTCCTGGCTGTTTGTAATATTTTCTCCTTAACCTGGGAACTCCAGAACCTGGCTATAATATTCCTAGGAGTTTTCCTTTTAGGACCTTTTTCAGGAAGTGATTGGTGGATTCTTTCAACCTCTATTTTGCCCTCTGGTTCTAAAACATCAGGGCAATTTTCCTTGAGAATTTCTTGAAGGATAATTTCTAGGTTCTTTTTTTGATCATGACTTTCAGGTAGCCCAATAATTTTTAAATTATCTCTCCTGTATCTATTTTCCAGGTCAGTGGTTTTTCCAATGAAATATTTCACATTGCCTTCTATTTTTTCATTTGTTTGGATCTGTTTAATAGTATCTTGATTTTTCATTAAGTCATCAGCTTCCATTTGCTCTATTCTAATTCTGAAAGAATGATTCTCTTCAGTGAGCTTTTGAGATTCTTTTTCCATCTTGCAAATTTGACTTTTTAAGGCATTATTCTCCTCATTGGCTTTTTGAGCCTCTTTTGCCATTTGAGTTAGTCTATTTTTAAGGTGTTATTTTCTTCAGTCAGGTTGTTGACTCTCATTTTATAATTTTCTTGCATCAGTCTCATTTCTCTTCCCAATTTTTCCTCCACTCCTTTTATTTGGTTTTCAAAATTCTTCTTAAGCTCCTCTATGACCTGTATATAGCTTGTATTTTTCTTGGAAGCTTTTGGTGCAGGAGTTCTGACTTTGTTGCTTTCCTCCTGTTCTATGCTTTGTTCCTTTCTGTCCCCAAAATAGGAGTCTATTGCTCTGCTTGCTTTGCTTCCTTTGCTTGCTTATGTTGCCACTCAATTACTTGACTTTTGAGCTTTCTGCCACAGTAGAACTCCGCTACCAGAAAGGGGAGCTTTGTCCCAATCACTGGGGTTTTTGCAGATGCTGGAGCTATTAGTTGGGTTCCCTCTCTGATGCCTCCACATGCTCTTGCAAACTTGTCATGCACCCCAGGACCTCCACCCTAGACTGCAATCCAGATCCAAGCAGGTTAAAGCAAGTGTAATTACCCCTCAGACTGGTCAGGTGGTTCCTCTATAATCTGCTGGCCAAGAGCTCTGAAGCAGGCTCCTGGCAGCAGTGGTGGCTGCGTGGCAGCAGCACCTCAGTTGCTTTACCTTCTGGGAGTAAAGGCTGGACCCAGAACTCCCTGTTCCCAGAGTCCACCCTGCACTGACCTCTCACTTAGTCCTTAGCATCTATGGGTTTATGATTCTGGAAACCACCACAGCTGCTGGTGATCTGAAGTCCTTCCAGCTGGCCACTGATTGTGGCAACTCTGAGGTTAAAACCTGTGGCCACCCTGAGGCTGGGCTCAGCTCCCAGAGTGCTGTGCTGTTCCCTTCCTGACAGCCTTCTGGACTGTCTTCAGCAGGAGGTTAGCTTCTCTCTGTCATTTTGTGGGTTCTGTAGAGGAAAGGATGGACTGGTTGGTGGGAGACCCTTGTCTGCTCAGGTCTTCAGGATACAGTGGATGTCACAGACCGAGGAGAGAGCTGGGTGGCCCCTTCCCCAGGACAGGTCGCTGTGGACTACTCCCCTGGGCTTTCTGTTCAGTCTTGCTAGGGAAGGAAGGCAGGGAGGGGCTAGCCTTTGTAGGGGAGGAGAAGGGACACCCTCCAAGGCACAGGTAGCCAATAAGAAGGCCTCCTCAACAGTCCCCATAAGGCACCCAAACAGCTCCTATAAGGTACTGTTTTGCTTGGAGGTGCTGGGCAGCCAAGACTTAAGATGTTTTTTGGTGTCTTGCTTGAATCTTCCGCCCTCCCTCCCTCCCTCTCTCTCCCAGGGTGCTGGGTCACCAATCCGACTAACTGGGCTGGGGTCTGGGGAGGGAAATCGGGAATGGCCCAATTTCTCTCCCTGCCCAGGCTACTTTCTCCTCTCCTGGTGGCCTGAAAGGCTTGGGGAATGCCTTTCTCTGGTCTTTGGAGTGAGTTCCCTATTCTCTTCCCCTACACCTCCTCCTTCTGCCCTGCACTGAGCCACAGGGACTTGGAGAAGACCCACATGTGCCTAGACACCATGCCCTGTGGCTGGGACTCTGGGAGGAAGAGGAAAGGGGCAAGCCCAGCAGTGAACCATGGGGGACAAGGGTCAGAACAAAGCCTCTAGAGAAGGCAAGTCAGGGCCTAGACTAAGCTGACAGCTGAGGGCAAGAGAGAGGGAAGGAAAGTGTTTGGATTTCTCTCCCTCCCCCTCTCCTGTGGAGGGAGGAGGGTGCTCTGGGGTCCCTGCAAGGCCTGGTTGGTTGGTTCAGAAAGGGAAAAGGCAGGAGTGGGAGAGGTTAGACAGAGATGGCTGGGAGGGGAGGGACAGGGACCAGAGAATTACATAGACTCAAATTCATGAATTTGCTGCTTAGTGTTGCCCTGGCAGATCTGACACAGGGTCTCATACTTGTCATGCCCCAGAAGCATGTTCTCTACGTGAATCATGTCATTGGCTGTCTTCTTGGTCTCATCTTGGGCATTGGCCAGCTCCGAGGTCAGGGCCTTCAGGTGTTTCTGGACCCACTCATTCTTCTCAGCCTCAGTGGTCTGCTCTTCCTCACTGTGGTCCTTGGTGGAGGCCTCAGCCCAAAGCTCAGCACCGGTTTCAGCCACATTCTCATCCTGCTCATTGTCTTGCTTATCCTCATGGGGGGTGCTCACGGCAGTCTTCAGCTCAGCCCAGGTCTTCTCCAGGTCCTCCTGGACCATTTGGGCCTTCTTCTGCCATTCTACAGCTTCACTCTCCTTCTTTTGCCAGGCCATCCCAACTGGCTGATCTGGGCCATCGGCTTTGCCCTCTTGGAAGCCAGCTGCTCCTGGATCTTCTTTTGGTCCCGAGAGGCCTGGAGCAGGGCCTATTTGGCCTACTCAGTCTCTCACTTCTCCTTGGCCAACTTCTCGGCCTCATCCTGGGCTCACTTCCATTCTTCTTCCAGCTCTAGAGCTTTCTGAGTCTGCTCTTCCAATTCTAGCTTAGCTTTCTTGGTCTGTTCCTCAATCTGCCTCAGTTTCTCCATCAGCTCCTCCTTCTCCCTCTCGATTTTTTCCTTCTCCTTCTCAGCTAGTTCCCACTTCTTCTTTTCATTCTCCAGGAGGGCCCTCTCCATTCTGGTATTTCTCCTCCCTGGCCTGGGCCTTCATCTGCTGTACTTCAGTGGTATCTGGCTTGTGTCATCACATGTACAGCTCATGGTTCCCCCATGCAAAGCACCAGGATGTGCTTGTTGATGTGGAGATGAATGGTATAGAAGACAAAGTCCGGAGCTTTCTTGTCAATTGGTTTGATGACAAATTTTTTATCATTGAAGGAACTGTTCCTGATTTTGGTCCAGGGGAAGCCAATCTTGGGGATCAGCCTGTCATTCTGCTCATAGATGTTGAGTCCCAGGGCATTCATACCCAGCCACAGCTCAGAACCCTTCTTGTTCTTGATGCTGAAGTAATTCACCCCATATATCTCCAGGTCTTGAGCTATCTTCAGATATTCCAGGACAGTGTCTTCCCTCATTCAGCATGCCCTAGAGCTCCTTGTGCCACACCTGGCTCCTCTCCTTCCACTGGTCTTTGTTCAGCTTGTGCTGTTCCAAGACTCTCTGGGGCAGCAGCTTGTCCCCAGCCAAGTAGCCAGCCTTGTGCACCTGCTTGTTGAAGTTGCCACACTTGAACACATCCTCAGGGTAAAACGGGCTGGAATTTGAAGAGCAGGGGGCTCTCTTTCCACACTTCCTGAGCCATTACCTTTTTATTGAGTTTCAGTCATATGGAGAAACCCTTAGCATCTAGGTACTGCAAGCCAAAGAACCAGACCTCTCTTAGGCCAATGGTCTTCATGACCTGGTTAAAGAGTTGCTTTCCAGTGCTATTTGGTTGGATGGCAAACTCCAACTCAGCATCCATGGTGGTCACTCGAACTCTGATCATCTTGGGCATGGTGGCAGGCAAGTTGGCAAAGTTTCGAAGCAGACGAAATAAGGTGAAAACGGGGGGCGGCTGTGGCTCAAGCTCTGGGGTCTGGTGCTGGCTGCATCCCTAAAGGCAGAGAGGCTTCCTGCTAAGGGATCTGACTTGGCAAACCCCGCCCAGGAAAGGCCAGGAGAGATAATTTTAAAATTATCAGACTACCTGAAAATTGTGATCAAAAAAAGAACCTAGACATCATCTTTCAAGAAATTATAAAGAAAAACTGCCCTGATATTCTAGAACCTGAGGACAAAACTGAAAATTAAAAGAATCCACCAATCACCTCCTGAAGGAGATACCAAAATGAAAACTGCCAGGAATATTATAGCCAAATTCCAGAGTTCCCAGGTCAAGAAAAAAATATTGCAAGTGGTTAGAAAGAAATAATTCATGTATTGTGGAGTTACAATCAAGATAACATAAGATTTACCAACTTCTACATTAAAGGATCAGAGAGCCTGAAATATGATATCCCACAGGGGAAAGGAGCTAGGATTAAAACCAAGAATCAATGAGATAGAGGACTTTAAAGCATTCCTAATGAAAAGACAAGAACTGAATAGAGATTTTGACTTTCAAATACAAGAGTCAAGAGAAGCATAAAAAGGTAAACATGAAAGGGAAATCATAAAGGACCTGGTGAGGCTAAACTGTTTACATTCCTACATAGGAAGATAATACCTGTAACTCATAAAAACTCTCACTATTAGAGAAGATAGAATGAGTATATATAGATAGAGGGCACAGGTGTGAATTGAATATGAAAGTATGACAGCTAAAATATAAAATTACGGGGTGAGAGAATAATGTACTGGGAGGAAGGGAAAGGGAGAGGTAGAATGGAGTAAATTACCTCACATAAAAGAGGCAAGAAAACAGTGGAGGGGAATCAGGTAGATGAGAGGGAGAGTGAGTGAACCTTAGCCTCATCAGACCTGGCTCAAAGAGGGAATGACATACACACTCGATTAGATATAGTAATATATCTGACCCTACAAGAAAGTTGGAGGGGAAGGGGATAAGACAGAGAAACAGTGGCAGGCTGACAGAAGGGAGGGAAGATTGGGGAACAGAGCAGTCAGAAGCAAAACACTTTTGAGGAGGGACAAGATTAAAGGAGAGAGAGAAAACAGAATAAATGGTGGGGGTGATAAGATAGAGAGAAATACAGTTAGCAGTACAAACTATGAAAAATCTTTGAAGCAAATTTCTCTGATAAAGACTTCATTTTTCAAACATGTAGAGAACTGAGTCAAATTTATAAAAATAAGGATCATTATGCAATTTATAAATGATCAAAAGATATGTTTTCAGATTAAATAATCAAAGCTATCTATAGCCATATGAAAAAAAAATACTCTAACTCACAATTGATTGAAGAAATGCAAATTAAAACAACTCTGAGGTACTACCTCATACCTATTAGATTGGCTAATAGGACAGAAAAAGTAAACTGACAAAAGTTGGAGGGGATGTGGGAAAAAAAGACATTAATGCATTGTTGGTGGAGTTGTGAACTGATTTAGATATTGTGTAAAGCAATTTGGAACACTGCCCAAAGGCCTATAAAACCATGCATACCTTTTGATCTAGCAATACCACTACTAGGTCTGTATCCCAAAAGAGGTAAAAAACCAAAAAATAAAAGGATCTATGTTTACAAAAATATTTATAGCAGTTCTTTTCTGTGGTCAAAGAATTAGAAATTGAGGGGATGTCCATCAATTGGGGAATGAACAAATTGTGGTAAGCGATTATGATGAAACACTATTGTACTATAAGAAATGATGAGCAGGATGCTCTCAGAAAAACCCAGAAAGACTTGCATGGGCTGATGCAAAGTAAAATAGACTGTGCACAAATTAACAGCAATATTGTAATATGATCAGTTGTGAATGACTTAGCTATTCTCAGCAATACAACAATCCAAGACAACTCTGAAGGACTTTTTGATGAAAAATGCTATCCATCTCCAGAAAAAGAACTAATGGTGTCTGAATTTGGATTGAAGTATCCAAAATTTTTACTTCATTTTTCTTGAGTTTTTCTTCTATGTTTTCTTTCACAACATGGCTATTATGGATATGGTTTGCATGACTACACATGTATAACCTATATCAAATTCCTTGCCTTCTCAATGAGGGGGTATAGGAAGGGAAGAAGGGAGAGAATTTGGAACTCAAGTTTAAAAAAAAGCATGCTAAGATTGTTTTTACATGTCACTAGGGGAAAAATAAAATACTAAATAAAAAATTACTATCTGAAAAATTAAAAATCCTTAAAGGTTAGCATAGCTTTATAAAGGTTTAAAGGAATAAGGATTAGGGTAAGTAATAAATTCCTATAAGCAGTTAGGAGCAGATGAAGATCTCTCCACACTCTAGGATTTCAGTGGGACAGTGAAGTGCATCTTTAAAACAATCTGATGCCAGGTGACAATGGAGGAATGGAATTAGCCAGTGTCATGAAGAATATCCTGTGTGAGCTACATGAAAGAAGAATTCCCAACAGCTAGTTCCTCCACCTGCCCCTTGTTATGCATGATATTGCCCTTTATTGCATTCCTACTAACGGAGAAAAAACTGTTGCTGGGTTGGAAAATATGGGCACCCTTTGACAGAATAAGTCTTATCTCTTAGGACTTCTGATAGTAAATAAAATCAGATATGATCTGACATTCACCTTAGATTTTGGAGATGAATCACTCATGCATAGAATTTGACACTTTAAAGAGAACTCAATAACCATTTAGTCCAATTCATAGCCCAAAAGAACTCCAATCATAACATACCTGAAAGGTGAAAAAGGAAAGTGAAGTTTCCAGAAATTAGAGAGTAAAAGAATGTCAGAAGAAAAATAAATGAAAAAAGAACCACTGCACAATGAGAGCTAAAAACCAGGATTTAGGTTCTTTCTGAAAAGGAGGAGGGAAGAGGAATGTCTGGGGAAAAAATAGCTGGTTGTCCTTTTTGAAGGCAAGAAAGTACACTGGGATTAGCACTGATGTTTAACACCAGAATGACCTTGAACAAATCACCTAATGTCTCTGGGTTCCATTTTCCTCCTCTGTGAAGTAAGGGGGTTTATCCCCTTAAACTCTAAATCTGTGATCCTGAAAAAATAATAAAACTAGAGCCATAGAAGCTATCAGGAGAAAGATAATGCAGTAAGTAAGGGTCAAAGGAAGAAGATTCTCTATTATGCAAAAGCTCAACTTCTCAAAATCAGTATTCTCACAGTGAAGTAAGAATCATGAAGATGATCAGACGTCAAGGATCATAGAACAGTATGATATACAAAGAGTGAAACTGTGACTGATTCAAAGGCAATGGAGACACAAACATGATGATATTAGAAGCCTGCTGATGACATGAAAGAATTGATATAAAGGGTACCAATAATAAGCTGTAGACAGACCAGTCAGAGTAAAAGCTAACATATGGACAGGCTGAGTGCTGCACTGATAACCATGAAGTATTACAAGACAGAAGAAAATTTTGAACTTCTTATTTAGATCACCTATAAAGGCTTTATGGGAGGGCTTGAGACTGGTAACCAGTAGAGACTTTGGAGGTTAATTAGTTCAAATTCTTCATTTTACAGATGAAAGAATGTGGGCTCAAAAGAATAAAGCAAAGTACCCAGAGTCATATAGCAAGTAATTGAAGATTTGAACCAAGGTTTTCTGACTCCAAATTCAATGCTTTTTTTCCACAATATGATTTTAAGTAGTGATATTCAACAATTTCATTTGCTCAGTTTTTTTTCTGCCATCCCAGAGAATGGAGAGATATGGCTCTAACCTCTTTTAGGAAGACCAGATTGTACTTTGAGCATTGATGACAGGTATTTTTTTTTGATGGCAGAAAGACAAATATCATATATTCTATTCAAGTTACTATAAGGTTCTCTTATAGTTTCCGCTTTCTTAAATCTATGGGAAGTAAGATCTAAGATCCTCTTCATACATGTATAGCCTGTATCAGACTGCATGGCATCTTGAAGAGGTAAGAGTGAAGGGAGGAGGAAAAATTTAGAACTCAAAATTTTACAAAAGGAAATGTTGAAAACTAAAAATAAATGCATAATTAAAAAAAAGATGTAAGATAGGGGCAGAGCCAAGAAGGCGCAGTGAAGTGAAAGCAGTGACTCACCTGAGTTTGCCCATATAAATTCCTTCAGTTATTGCTAAAAAGTGAATCTGAACAAATTTTAAAGTGGTAGAATCCCCTAGGAGACAGATTGTGGCAGATTTCCAACCCAGTTCAACAACATGGAGAATCCTCAGTAAGGATTTGTTAAGCCAGGGGAACACAGAGAGTAGAGCATGGAGCAGGGGGGCTGCACCAGCACAGACCCGACCATAGCAGAGTTTAAGTAAGCCTGGATGAACAGACTTACCCACATCAGGGGAGATTCCTGGACCTCTAACCACAGGATGAGAGTCTGGCAGAGCTGGATAAGAGACAAGCACAGAGCCTGTGGCAGTAGCAACAGCTATACTGGGGGATATCAGACCACAGGCTGAATGTTTAAATGTCACTTACCTGAATTTCTGGGAGCCAAGATGGCAGAGAAAACCTTAGCTTCTCTCATCTCCCTCTCTGACCCTGAAAAACCCAGAGAATATTGCCCGAGTATAAAAGCCTGAAATAATGGAATCAGCAGCAGACTTGGGAAACCTGGAGGAAGGGTTTGGCTGTGGCTGTGCTGAGGCTAAAGTGCAGAATGAGAGGTGTCCCAACAAGACCCAAATCAGCTGACCAGTGGGAAATCCTGATGCCCAGGGGGGTGGAGCCAGCAAGTACTAACACCAGAAACCTAGGTGTGCCTTTGCATAACCAATGCAATCAGCAGACACGAGCGTTTCCCTGGTCACCCCTGGCTGAGCCTGCCTGATCTCTAGGCCAGGTATGTGGAGATGGAATCCTGAAGCAGTCAGACCAATCCTCCCCCATACCTCACACTGTGAGCTTCAGTGTAACCACAGGAAAATGCCAACAGTTCTTGCCTTGCACTCAGTGTAGGAACTCAGAGGCTGCAGCACACAAATCCAATAACCAGGCCCCCAATTCCCAGCATAAGAAGCATGGGTCAGAGCTCTCTGTACCCCAGAAGCAGAGGTCCACTTTAAAAGCCAGAAAAATTCTGGCTATCACAATGGGAAAAAAAGCAAATTGGAAAAACAAAGACTTTAGAATCCTATTATGATGAGCGAGAAGAACCAAATTCACAAGATGACAGCACTGACTCTATACTAACATCTGAAACCTCAAACGGGAATATGAATTGGTCTCAAGGCCAAAAAACATTCTTGGAAGAGTTCAAGGAGGATTTTAAAAGCCAAATTAAAGAAGTAGAAGAAAAACTGACGAATTATTTAAAAAAATAAAATTGGCATAATGGAAAAAAAATTCACAGTAGCGAGCAACTCCTAAAAAAGTACAATTATGCAAATGGAGAAGGAGATTCAAAACCTAACTGGAGAAAATAAATCCTTGAAAGTAAAATCTGGCCTAATGGTAAAGGAGATTGAAAGACTGAGGAAAACAATCCTTTAAAAATTAGAATTGGAGAAGTTGAAGCAAAAGACTCTATTAGGCATCAAGAATCAGTCAAACAAAATCTAAAAAAATGAAAAACTAGAAGAAAATATAAAATAGCTCACTGGAAAAAACAACTGACCTGGAAAATAAATCCAGGAGAGAGAATCTAAGAATTATTAGTCTACTGGAAAGCCATGATGAAAAAAAGAGCCTGGACAGTATCTTCCAAGAAATAATCAAGGAAAACTGCCCTGAGGTCCTAGACACAGATGGTAAAATAGTCATTGAAAGTATACACTGAGCACCTCCTGAAAGAGATCCCAAATTGAAAATTCCGATGAATATTGTAGCCAAATTCCAGAATTATCAGGTCAAGGAGAAAATATTATAAGCAGCCAGAAAGAAACAATTCAAATACTGCAGAACTATAGTCAGGATCACACAGAACCTTGCAGCTTCTACATTAAAAGATCTGGGGGATTGGAATGATACATCATAAGGCAAAGGGGCTTGGACTACAACCAAGGATCAACTACCCAGATAAACTGAGCATAATTTTTAAGGCAAGGAGATGATCATTCAATGAAATAAGGGACTTACAGTCCTTCCTGATGAAAAGACCAGGGCTCAATGGAAAAGGTAAACATGGAAAAATAAGCACAAACACATACACACACACACACACACACACAACATGTTATTCAATAAGGGCAAACTGCTTACATCCTTATATGCGAGGATGATGCCTGTTAATCTTGAGAATTGTATAATTATTATAACACTTAAAGGGATATACATAGATATAAAGTGTGGGTATAAATTAACTGTGATGATAAAAAACCTAATTAAGGGGTGCAAATGGGATTGTAATGGAAGAAGAAGAAAGGAGGAGGCAGAAAAGGATAAATTATGTTACATGAAGAGGATCACATGTATTATTGTAGAAGGAAAGAATGTAGGGAGATGAGCATTGTATGAGCTTTACTCTCATTGGTTTCAGTTCAAGGAGGGAAACATACTCAGTTAAGTATAGGAATTTAACATGATGAAACACAAAAACTTATTAGAGGGATAAAAGGGAGGGAGAAGAGCATTGTTTGAGATTTGCTCTTATCAAACTTGATTCAAGAAGAGAATAACATACTTTGTTAAGTATAGAAATCTAATGTGCCCTACAGGCAGTAGGAGGGGAAAAGGGAAAGAAAAGGCTGGGAGGTTAGAAGGAAGGAAAGAAGTAGTAAGGGAAAAGGGTAGGTAAAGGTAAGAGGACTGATAGAGAGGGAATATTTAGGGAGGCAATGGTATAAAGCAAAACTCTTTTGAAGAGGGGAAGGGAGAAGGGAGAAATAAAAGCATAAACAGGAGAAAATAGGATGGAGAGAAAGACATAGATAGTAATCATAACTGTGAATATGAATGGGATGAACTCTCCCATAAAATGAAGGTGGAGAGCAGAATGGATTAAAAACCATAATCCTACAATATGCTGTTTACCTGAAACACATATGAAACAGGGGGATACACATAGGGTAAAGGTGAAAGGCTGGAGTAGGATATATTATGCTTCAGCTAAAGTAAAAAAAAAGAAGCAGGGGTAGCAATCCGAATCTCAGACAAAGCAAAAACAAAAATACATCTAATAAAAAGAGATAAGGAAGGAAAGTACATCCTGCTAAAAGATACCATTGACAATGAAGTAATATCATTACTAAATATATGTGTACCAAGTGGTATAGCAGCCAGTCTTAGAGAAGTTAAGGGAGTTAGAGGAAGAAATAGATAGCAAAACTATACTAGTGGGGGACCTCAATCACCCCCTTTTTGAACTTGATAAATCTAACCTCAAAATAAACAAGAAAGAAGTTAAGGATCTGAATAGGATTTGAGAGAGGGAGAGGGTAGGGGAGAAAATTTGCAACTCAAAAAATTTGTGGAACTGAATGTTGTAAACTAATAATTAAAAAAAAGAAGATATAAGATCCTCATTCTTTTAAGATTTTTAATACTATCTCCTGTGGCTTTTCTACAACAGGATCAATCTCTCTCTCTCCACCCCCCCTCTCTTCCTCTCTATCTTCTTCTTCTTCTCTCTCCCCTTTTCCCTCCCCCTTCCTGATTCCCTCCTCAGAGAACCTATAAAGTCTATGAGACTGTGGATCTAGAAAGAAAGAGAGTAAATTAAGGGACCAATATTCCTGAGAATGCAAGACTACTTGTCAAGCATAGAAAATGTTAGGAGTGTATTAAGACCCTTGAGGGTCTTACAAAAAGGATCATCTATCCTTTTGCTTACAGTAACCGCCCTCTGTCTGACTTTCTCTCACTCACCTGGATAGGTAACTTTTGAAATTTCTTTCTTTAATATCCATGATTCTTCCCCTTGATCCATGTGGGATATGATCTCTGGCTTGGAAACCAGAAGCCCTGATCATGGGGAAAAATGGAAAATGACTATATGAGATAAGGACAAAGAACTATCTCAGTTACCAATTCTTTATATAAAATCCAGATGAAAGAGAACCTAGAGGGAGATACAAAATACTACTGAAGGATGCTCAGTATTATGTTCCAAAGAAAGTGGGAAGAATGGCTCTCAGAGCTGATCTTCGCTCCTTTTCTCTTCTGTGTTTAGGATGATAAAAACTGCTCTGGCATGTATTTATAGTACCTGGTTTGGGGTGGAGAGAATCCTTGATCTGGGTGAGCAGATGATGTAAAAAAGAAAGTCTGAGTGGAAATATAATGAATCTGCCCACTTTCAGTTTAATTTTTCAAAAAAGCCTTTTCATCAAGGCAGAAGGAGAAGAAATAGATTTTTCTTGGTCTCAAAGGGATTAGAAATCTTTTTTGTCCTGGATAACAATCTGAATTCCAGCTAATGACTTTGGATGTTTTAAGAAAAAAGGAAGTATTAAAATAATTGTCCTGGGATATCCTGAATCATAAGTCAAAGCTACCCTTACCCAGATAAACCAGGTTCTTATAGTTTTTCAGCATCACAGTTCGATATAGATCCCTCTGAGTTGAATGCAGTTTCCCCCATTCCTCTTGGGTAAAGTCCACAGCCACATCCTTGAATGTCACTGATTCCTGAAACATGAAACCCATTCATTTTCATATCTTTCCCATACATGATTCTGGAAAAAGGGTGCAAATGGTAGTGCTAGGGGATTTGAGTGAAATATATAAGTGATGCAGAGAATTTTCAAATTTTTTATTGTTCCAATAAAGACATTAATCATGTTAGATGTCTGAGTTTGTGGCACAACATATGTATATTTTTGTTGGAGAAGTTTTACATCTTGTTGACTGGTGCTAAGGTGTCTCAATCAGATCCTATTTGGTATTACACAATCAACTCCATGGATTTACACGTGCATAGTTCTCCTTGGCTGCCTTAAGGTTACCCTTGCAGATTGTGTCCCCTGGAGTGGGAATGAGTTCCATGACAATGATCCCCTGCAATCCTGAATTCTACTACAAAATCTCTCTCAGATTCCAAATCTCCGCATCTGTAAAATTATAATAATGCCCAGACTATCCATCATATAAGGTTATTGTAAGGATCAAGTGACATGCAAAAAGCACTAGACAGATGCCAGTTGTTACTGAAATACTCAAATGCACGATACGCCCTTCAATGACACAGTTCACAATCCATCCCATCTATCTTTTTGTCTACGCCCTAATAGTAGGAATATACATTGCTGTGTGATCCTTTGATGTTTCTTAGACTCTAATTTTATGACCTGGGGTTTATACTGTAACTCTGACTTGAAATAGTTTTAAGTTTCTGTGGAAACTTTCTAGCTGATGTTCTGACACCTCTCCCCACCAAACACATAGGCCTCAGCCTTCTCAATGTGTCTTTATAAGTAATCATATCCTATTCTATTTCTTGGCAAGGCCATCATCATTTAGATGCAAGGTAAGAACACTGGGTATGCCTTTCTTACCCTGCACTTGGGAGATACTCCCCAGTAAGTGAGGGGAACAGGGAACATCATTGAAGAACACTATAAAAACCCCAGTCAAATCTTTAGTCAGTGGAGCAATCACTACTGGTCCACTAATAGTATAGTTGTCTCCCACCCTCAACTGATTCCTGGGGAATCAGCTTTTCTATACCACAGGGATTACCTAATTCATTGAATGGGATCCTCCATCCCAAAAGTACTCCCCATTTCTTGCCTTTCCCATTCCTTTCTATAGATTTTGTAGCTGGCACTGAAATCCTCTGGACCTTTTTTATTCACTGACCTCTGGTAGTGGAAAATGTCAATACATATAAAGTCACCTATAATGATTCTTGGAATCATCCCTGCCTGTCAGAATCTATTAGTGGATGAGTAATAAGCTAGGCCTGGGCCATACATCCCATTAGCTCATGAACCATTCACCAAAACTGAAATGACCTAGCAGCCATATTTACATGGACAGAGTGAAATAGGTAGGCTTACTGCTACCTTCTACCTTCCCCAGAGAAAACAATGGCCCACTGAGCCTGATGCTTCAGAGATAAGGAATGCCTTTCCTCTTAGATTCATGAGTCACTGCCCAAGTTTAGGAGCAGGGCTATTGGAAGACACACTTTTATAGGCAGTATTTCTTTACCTTCACCAAAGAGAAGAAAAGCTGAATTCCCCTCCTACTATGCCTAGTAGATCCAAGAGTCACTGGCTGGGGCAAGGTATAAGACTTTCATATCTGACTCATGTATCTCAGGAGTAGGGAGCCCCTCTCTTATTGTAGGCTTATTGTAAGGCTTATGCCCCCAGCCAATATAGTTGTCCTAATAAGTTCTCCATAGGGCATCCCTCACAATGAGGTAATAATAGATGTTGTTTTTTCCCCCTCACTTTCTCCTAACATTGTAAGGATGCTGTTAAAAATGGGTCATTTCTCACTTGTCACATGACCAGACCTTCTTCTCCTCCTACTGTATATTTCCCAATGCTATCTTTTATTCTATTCCACAGTTCATCATTGGTTATACATCAGAGCCTGCTCAATTCAATGTTACCTTCTCCACTACCCTCCATTCGAGATCTTTATTACCCTGGAGATTGGTGTTTCATGCTTTGTAGTCACATCATACCAGTAAAATATTAATAAAGATGGGTCTTGTTTCAAGGAGGAACTTGGAACCATGGGAGAAAAATTGGATTTTCTGAAAGCAACCTAGACTGCTCTTCTCATTCTATGATAAGCTTTATATGTTTTCCATTGAACTGCACCATGGATTTACAAATAGGGCTTTCTCAGGGGACATTCTGCTCTTCAGACTACATGAACATCTGGCTCTTCTATGTTTGAGGTTGAGGGGGGAAATTATGTACTTGTACCAGTGGCACTGGTTTTGCTGGGGTAGCCCCTTTATTTACTACTTAAGGGCTACTAACTAATTTTTATGTGAAGGTATGGAGTAAAATAAGCCACTTATTATAGTTTCTCACTGAATTAAAAAAATTAATGTTTTATTTTTCTCCAATTATGTATAAAAATAATTTTGAAATTCTTTTATCTGAGTTTCAAATGCTCTCCTTCTCTTCCTCTTTCTCTCCTGTTCACCCTGAGAAAGCAAACAATTTGATATAGGTTATAAATGTTCCGTCATGCAAAATATATTTCCATATTAGTCATGTTATGAAAGAAAAGAGAACAAAATAAGAAACTAAAAAGAGTGGGGGTTTTTGGTTATGTTTTGTGGTTTTGTTGTTTTTTTTTTTGGTTTTTGTTTTTTGGGGTTTTTTTTTTTAGGCTTCTATTAGCTTTTTCTCTGGAAATGAATAGTATTTTTTTTTCATCATAAGACCTTAAGAATTGTCTTGGATTATTGTATTGCTGAATAGCCAAGTCATTCACAATTGATCATCTTACAGTATTGCATAAATACTGTTCTCCTGGTTCTGCTTATTTAATTTGTACCAGTTCACATAAGTCTTTCCAGGTTTTTCTGAGAGGATTCTGCTTGTCATGTCTTATGGCACACTAGTATTCCATTACATTTATATACCACAACTGGCTCAGTCATTTCCCAATTGATAGGCATCATCTCAATTTCCAATTCTTTGCTACCATTAAAAGAGCAACTATAAATGTTTTTGTATGTAAAAGTTCTTTTCCTTTTTAAAAAAATTTCTTTGGAATAAGACCTAGTATTGGTATTGCTGGGTCAAAGGGTATTCATGTTTTTTTTTTTTTTTAGTCTTTTGGTCATAGTTGCAAATTGCTCTACAGAATGGTTAAATCAGTTCACATTTCCAGAGTCTCAATTTTCCCACATCTGCTCCAACATTTCCCATTTTCCCTTTCTCTCATATTATCCAGTATGATAGGTGTGGGTGGTACCTCAGAGTTGTTTTCATTTGCATTTCTTTAATTGAGTGACATAGAGCAATTTTTTCCTATGACTAAAGATAACTTTGATTGCTTTACCTGAAAACTACCTGTAAATTATCTTTTGACTAGTTATCACTTAGGGAATAGCTTATATTTTTAGAAATTTGATTTAGTTCTCTATATATTTGAGAAATGATGCCTTTATTAGAGAAACTTGCTATAAAATTTTTCACAGTTATAATTACTGTTTATCC
Source organism: Gymnobelideus leadbeateri (assembly GCA_011680675.1). Lineage (NCBI taxonomy): Eukaryota > Metazoa > Chordata > Mammalia > Diprotodontia > Petauridae > Gymnobelideus > Gymnobelideus leadbeateri. Next base: position 99,553 of record WOXC01011020.1, on the reverse strand, counting down.
TACTTCCTCTCCTTTCACCTTTCTTGTTCATTCTCAAGTGTTTTGCTACTGATTAGTGCTTCCCCCCAATAGGTCCTCCTTTCTATCAGTCCCTCCCACCTCCACCCCCCCAACTTCATCTCTCCCATTCTCTTCCTAATTTCCTATAGGATAAGATAGATTTCAATAAATAATTGAATGTGTATGTTACCCCCTCTTTAAACCAATTCTGATTAAATCAAGATTCATGTGCTCACTCCCTTCCAACTCCCCCATCTTCCCTATCTTTCCCTCTACTGTTAAGTTCTTTTGTGCCTCTTCTATGTGAAATAATTTAGCCTCTCCCTACTTCTCCCTTTCCCCCCCCCCCCGATTAATTTTAGTTTTTTTAGATAATCATCCTATCATATTCAAATCACACCCATGCCCTCTATGTGTACTCCTTCTAACTCCCCTAATAATAAGAAAGCTCTTAAGAGTTACAAATATCTTTCTCCCATGTAGAAATGTGAACTTTATTGAATCCCTTATGTTTTTTTTTTTATTTACCTTTTTATGCTTCTCTTGATTCTTGTATTTAAAAATCAATTTTTCCATTCAGCTCTGGTGTTTGCATCTAGAATGCTTGAAATTCCTCTATTTAACTCAGTATCCATTTTCCTCCTAAAAAGATTAGATTAAGTTTTGATAAGTAGGTATAATCCAATTCCTTTGCTCTCCAGAGTGTCATATCCTAAGCCCTCTGATCTTTTAATGCAGAAGCTACTAAATCATGTGTTATCTTGACTATGGCTCCACAACATTTGAATTATTTTTTTCTGACTGCTTGCAACATTTTCTCCCTGACTAATATTCCTGGGAATTTTCATTTTGGGATTTCCTTCAGAAGGTGATCAGTGGAGTCTTTCAATTATTAGTTTTTTCTTCATTAGTAGTAATAGTTTTTCTTCATAATTTCTTGAAAGACAATGTCCAGGAGTATTTTTTTATCATGACTTTCAGATAGTCCAATAATTCTCAAATTATCTCTCCTTAATATATCTTCCAGGTCAGTTATTTCTTCTACTTTTTCTTTCTTTTGATGTTGTTTTATTGTATTTTATGTCTCATGGAGTCATTGGTTTCCACTTGTCCAATTCTAATATTTAAGTAATTATCTTCTGCACTGAGCTTTTGTACCACCTTTTCCATTTGGCCAATTCTATTTTTTTATTAACTTTTGTGTTTTTTGATTAACTTCAATTAACTTTTGTGTCTCTTTTGTTATTTTTGCCTATTCTGTTTTTCAAGGTTATCTTCTTCAATATTTTTTGTACTTCACTTACCAAGCTGTTGACTCTTTTGTCTTGATTTTTGTGCACCTCTCATGTTTCTTTTTTGCAATTTTTTATTTATCTCTCTTATTTGATTTTTAAAATATTTTTGAGCTCTTCTAGGATTTCTTTTTGGGTATGTGACCAATTCACATTTTTCTTTGAGGCTCCGAGTATGGCAGTATTAATTTTGTTGTCTTCTTCTGAGTTTGTGTTTTGATTTTCCCTGTCATCATAGTAACTTTCTATGGTCAGGATCTTTTTGTTGTCATTATTTCCTTATTTTTCAATGACTTTTAAATTTATATTAAAATTGGGCTCTCCTTCTGAGGTAGAGGGGGCACTGTCCCTAGTTTCAGGTTTTGTGTGTATGTGTTTCAGAGCTAGTTCTGGGAGGTCTGTAAGTTTTCAATTTTTACAAGGTTGTATGATCTAAGAAGTATATCTACTACTCTCCTAGCCTGTACTCTGGTATGTGAGGGATCCTAAGCACTCTTCTACCCTGAATTTGTAACCACAGTCCCCACTCCCCTACAGTCACAAATTCTGGTGTATTAGTTTTCCTCCTTACCCCAGGGCTGCCATCTAGATCTTATGTGGACAATGCAACAGAGTCTTGTACCCAGCACCAGCAAAGGGACCCCCATAATCTCCTTCTGACCAGTTGTCTGAGCCCCTTCTTGTCTGTGGACTGAGGGCTTCAGAAGTTTACCACTGCCACCACTGATTCAGTTACCGCCAAGGTCTGCTGGTGGTTTGCTGGGGCATAGCCTTTGCTGGTACACCTTGAGCTGAACTGTGCTCTACTCTCACCCCAGTGCAACAAACCTTTATTGCCATGATTTTAAGTTGCCTTTCTTGGGCTGGAAAATTGTTTATCCCTTTCCTTTGAAGATTCTGCCACTCCAAGAATTCACTCTGAGGCATTATTTAAGGTTGTTTTGAGGGGAATGGGGGGGGGGGGCTCAGGCAAGTGCCTGCCTTTTCTCTGCCATCTTGCTCTGCCCCTCCCATTGGATTTCTTGATCATTGTTTGACCTTTTGTTGAAGATTTTTTAAAATGACTTTTAATTTATATTGTATTTTTTAAAAACTCATAAAAGTCTTTATTGAAAGGTGTATTTCTGGTTATATGAGAGGTTACAAGCTAATGTTTTGTTTTGGTTTTTTTTAACAGACAGTTGATGTGTGCATTCACCATAAGCTAGTGAAAAAACCATCCTTTTGTTTAATACTTGACAATTATAAAGACCAAAAGTCATCAATCCAAATCAAGTCCCTAGCAACAAATGCCATTCAGGGAACTGGAAAAGGAAGGAAGGAAGGAAGAAAAGAAGGAAGGAAGGAAGGAAGGAAGGAAGGAAGGAAGGAGAAGGGAGAGAAGGAGGAAGGAAAGGAAAAGAGAGGTGAGGAGAGGGAAGGGGAAGGGGCAGGAGAGGGAAGGGGAGAAGAGGGAAGGAAAGTGAAGGGAAGGAGAGAGAGGGAGAGATGAAGGAAGGAAAAAAAATGAAGGTAGTAAGGTCATGGTTGTGAAGGGGTCTTGCCAGAAGTTAGAGCAAAAGGAAGCACTTTAGACTGAAAAGCTTAGAGATTTGTTATCCTGGATCACTATGGTTTAAAACTGAGCCCTGTGACACAATGCCAAATTCTTAGATGTCTCCAAATAGTTTTAGCTCAGGTCAGTCTCCCTAAGACTTTCTTCATATCAACTGAAAGGAATGCTAAGGATAGTCCCACTTTCCATACTTGTATAGTATGTAGCTATAAAAGTTCTTGATACTATAGTGAACTAGGTCCTGGGTACATTAAAGCAGCACATTGGACATTCTTTCCTTTTCATGAGGCACACAGGTGATGCAGTGAATAGAATGTTGGAATCAGTTCAAATCTGGTCTCAGATACCTAGTAGATGCATGACTCTGGGCAAGTCACCTAACTATTATCTACCTCAGTTTCTTCAACTACAAAATGATGATAAACATAGTACCTGCTTCCCAGAATTGTTATAAAGAACAAATGAGATAACATGTGTAGAGTTCTTAGCCTAGTGCCTGGCACACAGTAGGTACTTAATGATTCCTTACTCCATTCCTTTCCCTTCCCTTTCCATCTTCCCTTTCCTTTCCATCTCCCCTCCCCTCCCCTTCCCCATCCCTCCCTTTTCTTTCTTCCAGCACTGATTTTATTCTTTCCTAATGATGCAACCTCTCTGCCTCCCCCTACTCTCAACTTGAGGCAGACATACTGGCATGGAACCTCCACTATGTTTCTCTTGCTCCTGGCCCTCAGTGCTGCCACCCTGGCTGAGCCAAAGAACTTCAATAACTGGATCTTCAAATGGAAGTTGTACAAAGGAAACTTTTACAGTATCAATGTCGCCTTCAACAATGATGTTCACTCTCTGAAAAGCAGTTTTGGTGCATGATTTTGTAATGGTGTCCTTATACCATTCCATATCCTCCAACTTGATGGATATGAGTGAAATCAGCTATCCTATTCAAAAAGGCAAAACCTGTAACTACTTGAACAAGTTGCTAGTGAAGAAGGAATATCCCCATTATTAAGTTTGTGGTGTAATGGTTCTTATGGATGTCAAAAAAAAATTTCCTTCTATTGGCACATCCCAGTGCAAACAGTGTAAGATAATGAATATTGAAGAAGGAATAAAGAATAATGAAGAAGGAATATCCCCATTATTAAGTTTGTGGTGTAATGGTTCTTGTGGATGTCAAAAAAATTTTCCTTCTATTGGCACATCCCAGTGCAAACAGTGTAAGATAATGAATATCTTTGCCAAGAAAACCCCCAATGGGGTCACAAAGAGTCAGACATGGCTGTACAACAATAATAGAATTATTAAATGATTAATGTCTTAGCTACATTTCCCCAGTGACAGTGAAAACTCCTTGACTAAAAGAACTTTCTTCTCACACCCCTTACAGTACCCAGAACATAGCAGATTTGGATGATTTAATGAATAAGTATATGAATGTTGGCTGGAGAGGAATGGGAAAACTTTCAACAGCTAGGGATCATTTCCTTTGAAGTTCAACATCCATTAGAATGGCCCCAATCAGGTTTCTGGGTTGTAGGGGGACAAAAGGAAATTAGTTCATACCCTGGAAACCAAAGTATTATTTAGGAAAGAAAAAATTTCAACACACCTGCGACCCGGAAATCAGACATTCAGGAACCATTCTTTCTTCTTTTTTCTCCTCCTGGAGTAGTCTAGAATCCTGATAATTAACAGCTGGGGAGTTAAAAGGAAATATAAGAGAGACCAATTCTGCCTTGTAATTCCCAGATACATAAACTAAATGTCTCCATATATTACATGGTTGACCTCCCCCCCAACATTCTCTACAAGAGGAAGGTTAAAAAGAACAAAGAAGGTGCCTCATCTTCTCCTAGGACCAGCTAGTCAAAACTCCTTGATAAAACTTGGTAAACACAAATGAATACAAAATTCCAGGTGTGGCCTGACAAGGACAGCAGACATCAGTATGTTGACTTTCATAGTTCTTGATACTATGCATCTATCTCTTAAAGCAGCTTAAGTTCCTCTAGCTTTCATGTAACATGGTTGATTCATTAACTGAGCTGGGTATTCCATGAAAATCCTCAGAACTCTTTCACACAAACTACAATTTAGATATTTCTCCCCCATTCTATATATTTCAAGTTGTTTTTTGAACCCAAGCATAAAACTTTGCATTTATCACTATTAAATTTCATCTTTTTAGATTCACATATCATCTAAAGACATATTCAAAAGCTGAAAAAGTAATCCAGTAAGTTACTAATCCTTCCCAGTTTTCAGGAGGTGAAAATCTGGTAAGCATGCCATCCATGCCTTCATAAAAGTTACAAATATGTTAAATACCACAGGAGCAAAGACATCTCCCAGGGGAACATTACTAGAGATTTCCTTCCAAGCTAGCATTGATTCATCAGTAACTATTCTTAGGTCCTGTCATTCAGGTAGTTCCAAGTCCATGTAACGCTACTATTATCAAACCCATATACTGTCATCTTATCTAAAGGATCTCATGAAAGACTATCAAATACTTTGTTGAAATTTAGGCATACTATGTCTACAGCATTGTCATTTACCAGAATAGTAACCCTGTTAAAAGAATAGGAAATAAGGTTAGTCTGAAAAGACCTCATATTGATAAAACCACATAAGTTAAATTCCCTCCCAGAATGCTCTTAAGTCATCTCTCTTCCTTTCCCCTGCTCTCTAACAGAGAGGTGGCCCTTTTCTTTGCTAAAACCAACCAATTACATGTGCACTTGATACTATCCTTTCCCATTTCCTCCAGAAGATCACATCTTTAACTATTCCTTCTCTTTCAAATCTTCAACCTCTCCCTATTAATTGATCCCTTCCTATTTGCCTTCAAATATGCCCAAGTCTACCTTATCTTTTTAAAAAATTGCAAGTCTTTACCATCTCCTCAAGTTATAATCCTATATCTTTTGTCTCCTTAGATCAAACTCATTGAAAAAGCTATCAACATTTGTTGCTAATTCCTTTTCTTTCACTCTTGAATTGAATTTTTACTTCATCACTCAACTGAAACTGCTCTCTCCAGTTAACAAAAATCTCTGACAAAACTGGTCTTTTTTCAGTCTTAAATCTTCCTAATCTGCATGTGACACTTTTTACTATGCTCATTCAGCTCCTGGATACTTTTTTCTTTCTGAGTTTTCATGAAACTACTCTGTACTGCTTGGTCTCCTTTGCTGGCTTATCATCTACATCATGCCCCTTGACTGTGAGTATTCCCTAAAATTCTGCCCTGGGTTTTCCTCTCTTTTCTCTTCATCAGTTTTGATGGGTTTATTAACAATCATAGCTAAGCAGATGATTCTCATATCTTTTATATGTCCCAGTCTCTCCTCTGAACTTCAATCTTGCATCACCAATTGTCTGTCAAACATTTCTAATGGCATGTCCTAGAGACATCTTACATTCAACATATCAAAATCTGAACTCATCTTTCCCTCTAAACCTTCCTTTCTTTGAAATGTCCCTACAGACAGCACCACTATTCCTCTACTATCTCAAGTTTGTAATGTTAATATTCTGGACTCTTCACTCTCCCTCACCCCATATATCTAATCAACTAGCAAATCTTGCTGTTTGCACCGAAAGGTATATCTCTCATCTAAACCTTTCTCTGCATTCATATAGCTACCACTTTAATTCAGATACTCATCATTTTTTGATTATTCCAACAGTTCAAAAGCTCCTAACAAAACTCAAATCTTTCAATATTCCCATCTATCCTAAACACTGTTGCTAAAGTAATTTTCCTTAAGTACAAATTTGACCATGTACCTCTCCTACTCAACCATCTCTACTGGTTTACAATTGCCTTTTTTTAGAGGTCAATTGGGGTTAAGTAACTTGCCCAAGGTCACATGGCTAGTTTTTATGTTAAGTGTCTGAGGCCGGATCTGAACTCAGGTCCTTCTGACTCCAGGGCCAATGCTCTACTTACTGCACCACCTAGCTGCCCCTTACAATTGCCTCTTGAAAGATAAACTATAAATTCCTCAACTTATCTTTTAAATTCCTACACCTGACCCCAACCTATCTTTCCAGTCTCATTGGATATTATTTTCCTGAACTCTGCAATTCAAATAAATAGACCTTCTGTCTGTTCCCTACACATGACACTATCTCATCTCTCTGCCTTTGCATTGACCACCCTCCATGCCTGGAATGTATTTCCTCTTCCCCTCTGCTTTATTGAGTCTCCTCATTAAGATGAAGCTCAGTCAATGTCTTTCTGCCTGAATCCTTGCCTAACCCTAACCTAGTGCCCTCTCAAACCACTTTTCCTTTAACTACTTCATATATATTTGTATTTATTCAATCTATATTATATATAATATTTTTACATGTACTTGTTTCTCTTCCACTATAATGTAAGTTGCTTGTGAGTAGAGATGATTTCATTCTTCGTACCTATACCCTTATTAGTTAGTATGGTATATGGCATATATTTGGTAATTAATACAAATTTGTTTATTGATTGATATTTAATAAGCCATTCTAGAATTGTACCAGAAACTGAAATGAAACTCACTAGCCTATAGTGTACAGGCTCTACATTATTCTATTTTTTGAAATATATGACATCTATTTCTTTCCAATCACTTGGCGTCCTCCAGTTCTACATGTTTTTTAAGGACAATTCAAAGTAGCTAAACAATCATAGTATTCAGAACTTTAAGGATGTAAGGATATAATTAATTTAGCTTGAATGATTAGAACTCCATGAGAGCATCCAGATGCTCTCTTATCATCTAAACCAGTAGTGTCCAACTCAAATAGAAATGGATCCTTGTTGCATATTGACTAAGAAAATCACAAGTTAACATCATCTATGCTGCACTGTATTTTTATTTATTTTTTGTTAAACTTTTCTCAATTACATTTTAATCTAGTTTGAGCTACACTCCAGCTTGCTGCAAGTGCCAACACCTCCTCTGATTTATACAACTTATTTTCAATTTTAACTTATTGACCTTTTTTTTTCCTAATTCTCTTAGTCTGAAGATCATTCTCTTTGACAAATAAAATAAATAAAATAAGAATTAAATAGTTCTATCCTGTCTCCATTATCATTACTCTATCCACCATGGCCACTGATCCCATTATCCCTTTGATATTATGCTTGTCCCAGTATCTAAAAAAGCCCTTTCAATTGTCCTCAGGATTCACTAAAGCCTCAAATATCATGATCTTTAAGCACTCTTAACATTATTCTTACATGCAGAACAATGGCCTTCTTTTGTTTCCATAACCTGCCCTTGATTGTATCTTCTTTACATGTCTTTTAATATTCTAAATTAATTGATGAGTTCCCTGGCATCCATACTCTCTACAAAAAAGTTCCCTCTTTTCTTCTTCATAAGAATAACTTGTGGTAGTAATATAACAACTTTATCCTTGAAACTTTCATTCTTCTTGGGTCAACTTGTTTTGTGGAATTTTAGACCCTAGAATACTATCTATCCTCTCTGAACTCTTTGAAAGATATTTTTTTCGAAATCTATACCTGTCATCCTTAGCTTTCCTCATAAAGTACTTACTCCTAAAATTCCCCACATTTCTATTTTCAATGGGCTTGATTTCTTTCTCTGATGAACTCTAGAATGGATTATCAAAGTGATGGTTAACCTACATTTTCACTGGTCCCAGAGAGAGGCAGATTTAGGCTTGATTTAAGGAAAAAAAACTTCCTAACAATTAGAGAGCCATCAGAAAGTGGAATGGTCTGCCCCAGGAAGTATTCTCATTGGAATAAAGTAAAAAGGTCATCCAAGCAAAAGGTTATTATAGACAGGATCTCTATTCAGCTAATATGACCTCTGGGGTACCTTAAAACTCTGAAATTCTGGGAATTATAACTTATGTAGTATGAAAGGAAGTCATTTTCTGAATTTCATAAAGAAAGCAATATTTACAAATAGATTATCTTAACTTCACTACCAAAGGCATTATTATTTAGTGAAAAAAGAAGTTGGTAGGAAATCAGAAGATGTGAGTTCTCATCCTAATTTGTATATGAATAAACTACAAAAATGTCACAGAGCTTTAGAGCTGAAAGGGACCCCGAGGGTCATCTAATCCAACCCCTTACTTTGCAGATGAGGAAACTAAGGTGATAAAATGAAATCACTTGCCCAAGATCACACAACTAAAAAGTGTCAGGTCCCAAACTTCTGATTATAATCCAGTATTTTTCCCATTATAACCCAGTACTTTTTCCCACTGCACCACATATCCAAAAACAAAACAAAACAAAATACTCAAAACACAGTCTCATTTGAAAATGTTCTTATTTATATAGCAGATGCTCCTGCCCACAGTGAAGCTTCAAAGAGACAATGAGCTTGATGTGATCCATAGGTCACATATCAGAGTTCTAAATTCCCAGGGAACTTTTTCCCTATTTACTCCACGGATCTCTTACTTCAGATGTGAGTTTTACCCTCTTATTGCCCATCCCATCAACTTTCTGTAATTCTCACCTCTCTCCTCAGTTTGGGTCAAGTCCTCCACCAAGCTTACCACCTCTTTACTATTTGTGGGATGTTGGGATTTTACCCAAATCCTGATATCCCCAGGCAGAATGGTCAGAAATTGCTCTAGCACCAGTAGCTCCAGAATCTGTTCTTTTGTATGAATCTCTGGTCTTAGCCATTTACAGCAAAGTTCCCAGAGCTGGATGAGGGCTTCTTGGGGCCCAGCAACTTCTGGGTATTGATACCACCTAAAACACTGGCGAGCAACTTCAAGATCTGATTTTTCTCGGATCATATCTTGCCCACTATCGATATCAACTCTGAGGACTAAGTCATCTTCATGTGGAGCCAAGATTTGGGGCCTCAAGAGAGAGGTCATCACTTTGTTTGAAGATCAGAATTTGAGGTGGTCCTCATTGATTTCAAATCTGCATTCTTAATAGGGCAGTAGTCCCCTTCACTCAGGCTCGATCACATCCACAAGTTCTTCTAAGAGGTACTGTGGATAAAGATAGATTACAGTCAGCAAGAGGGATAGAGAAGCCTTAATTACACAGTCTGAACCCAAAGCCAATACATAAATTGTGAGATGCTGTACACACAAGTGGTTCACAAGTCTCTAGCAACAGCATGGTCCTATTCTTAAAAAGCATAAGGAAAATACTTGGAGCTATCACAAACACACACTTAGATATACTGCTAATATACATACTTAGGAATTTTTTAAAAAAAGATAACAAAGGTAATAATAAAGGGAGAAGAAACAAAAGACACAGACCTATATGAAAACTTAGCTATCACATAGTGAAAAATGAATGAGTCAAAGAACAAATCATCAAAATACTTAATAAATATGTGAAATACAATAGTAATAATAAGACAATACTCCAAAATTTCTGGGAAACAGCTAAAGCAGTTCTCAAGAGAAAATATTACATCCCTGAGTCATAAAGTACAAAACAGAAGAATGAATGAATAAGATGTGAACAGTATGTGAAATTTCAAAACTTAGAAATCCAACAAAGGAACTCAAAATACAAACAAAAGAAGAAATCCTAATTAGAGGAGGAATGGATAAATTGGGGGAAAACTTATGTAACTGGTAAAACAAAAAGTTTTTTCAAAAGTCTTAACAAAAATAAATACTTTTAGCAAAAATCATTACAAAAAATAAAGTTACCAAAAATTAATAAACAGGTGACATCACAACAAAGAAGAAATAAATGAATTGTTGAAAATTATTAACCACAGTCACTTGCCAGGAAAAATGAGAATTTAAAAGTAACAAAACATAAAATAAAAGATTCAGTTCCAGAAAAGGAAATCAAACTAGCCCTATAAAGGAAATAATAACATGCAATTATTCGCAAAAAGTAAAGAAAATACCCTATTAAATTCCTTTTTTTCCAATCAAATAAAATCCTAACACCTAAACTAGGTATTAAAGAGAGCAAAGAGAACTATAGATCTTTATATTATTGGAGTATCAATATAAAATTTTCAAATAAAACCTTAGTAAAAAGAAAATATTAACTCATACAAGGTATTAATTCACTACTTCTCAAATTAGATTTATACAAGGGACGAAGTTTAGTTTGGGTAAAATTGTCATTTTTATTATATTAGCTCGAACCAGACATGAGCAATTGATATTTTTCCAACTATTTAGATCTGCTTTTATTTGTGTGAGAAGTGTTTTGTGGTTGTGATCATATAGATTCTGGGTTTGTTTTGGCAAGTAGATTCCCAAATATTTTATAATGTCTACGGTGACTTTAACTGGGATTTCTCTTTCTATCTCTTGCTGTTGAGTTTCATTAGAGATGTACAGGAATGCTGAGGATTTATGTGGGTTTATTTTATATCCTGCAACTTTGCCAAATTTATTTATTGTCTCTAGTACTTTTTTACTTGATTCTCTAGGATTCTCTAAGTATATCATCATATCATCTTCGAAGAGTGATAGCTTGGTCACTTCTTTACCTAATTTGATTCCTTTGATTTCTTTTTCTTCTCTAATTGCTACTGCTAGTGTTTCTAGTACCAGATTGAATAAGAGGGGTGATAGTGGATACCCTTGTTTCACTCCTGATCTTATTGGAAAGGCTTCTAGTTTATCCCCATTGCATATAACACTTGCTGATGGTTTTAAATAGATGCTATCAACTATTTTGAGGAAGGCTCCATTTATTCCTATACTTTCTAGTGTTTTTATTAGGAATGGGTGTTGTACTTTGTCAAAAGCCTTTTCTGCATCTATTGAGATGATCATGTGGTTTCTGCTAGTTTTTATTGTTGATGTGCTCAATTATACTGATGGTTTTCCTAATATTAAACCATCCTTGCATTCCTGGAATGAATCCTACCTCATCAGAGTGTATTATTTTTGTGATAAGTTGTTGGAGTCTTTTGGATAATATTTTATTTAGAATTTTTGCATCTAAATTCATGAGGGAAATTGGTCTATAATTTTCTTTCTCTGTTTTATCTCTTCCTGATTTAGGAATCAGTACCATATTTGTGTCATAGAAAGAGTTTGGTAGGACTCCTTCACTAATTTTCCCAAATAGTTTGTAGAGTATTGGAATCAATTGTTCTTTAAATGTTTGATAGAATTCACTAGTAAACCCATCTGGCCCTGGAGATTTTTTTCCTAGGGAGTTCATTGATGGCTTGTTTGATTTCTTTTTCTGAGATGGGGTTATTTAGGTAATTCACTTCCTCTTCAGTTAATCTGGGCAATTTGTGATTTTGTAAATATTCATCCATTTCACTAAGATTGTCATATTTATGTGCATACAATTGGGAAAAAATAATTCCTCATTATTTTTTTGATTTCCTCTTCATTGGAGGTAGATTCACACTTTTTATTTTTGATACTCATAATTTGGTTTTCTTCTTTCTTTTTTTTATCATATTGACTAAGGGTCTATCAATTTTGTTGATTTTTTCATAAAACCAGCACTTAGTTTTATTTATTAATTCAATGGTTTTCTTAATTTCAATTTTATTAATCTCACCTTTGGTTTTCAATATTTCTAATTTAGTACTAAATTGGGGATTTTCAATTTGTTCTTTTTCTAGCTTTTTCAATTGCATGTCCAATTCATTGACCTCCCTTCTCTCTGCTTTAATTAAGTATGCACTCAGGGATATAAAACTTCCCCTGAGAACTGCCTTTAGTGCATCCCATAAATTTTGGTATGTTGTTTTATTATTATCATTCTCTTGAATGAAATTATTGATTGTTTCTATAATTTCTTGTTTGACCCACCAATTTTTTAGGATTAAATTGTTGAATTTCCAATTAGTTTTTAGTCTATCTTTCCATGGCCCTTTATTGCATATAATTTTTATTGCATCATGATCTGAGAAAGATGCGCTTACTATTTCTGCCTTTCTGCACTGGATTGTGAGGTTTTTATGCCCTAGTACATGGTCTATTTTTGAGTATGTACCATGCACTGCTGAGAAGAAAGTAAATTCCTTTTTATCCCCATTCAGTTTTCTCCAGAGATCCATCATATCTAATCTCTCTAAGATTCTATTCACCTCCTTAACTTCTTTCTTGTTTATTTTGAGGTTAGATTTATCGAGTTCAGAGAGGGGAAGATTAAGGTCCCCCACTAGTATAGTTTTGCTATCTATTTCTTCCTCTAATTCCTTTAACTTCTCCTCTAGGAATTTAGATGCTATACCACTTGGTGCATATATATTAAGTAGTGATATTGCTTCATTCTCGATGGTGCCTTTTAGTAGGATATAGTTTCCTTCCTTATCTCTTTTAATTAGATCTATTTTTGCTTTTGCTTTATCTGAGATAAGTATTGCTACCCCTGCTTTTTTTACTTTATCTGAGGCATAATAAATTTTACTCCAACCTTTTACCCTTACCCTGTGGGTATCCCTTTGTTTCAAATGTGTTTCTTGTAGACAACATATTGTAGGATTATGGTTTTTAATCCATTCTGCTATCCACCTCTGTTTTATGGGAGAGTTCATCCCATTCACATTCACAGTAATAATGACTATCTGTCTCTTCCCCTCCATCCTATTCCCTCCCCTGTTTATGTTTTTGTTTCTTCCTTCTCCCTTCCCCTCCTTGAAGTTTTCCCCTTTGACCACCCCCTCCCTCAGTGTTCCCACCCAGTGATCCCTCTTCTTAACCTACCCTCTCCCCTTACTACTGTTTCCCTCCCTTCTAATCCCCCCTTTAGTCTCCTCTTTTTCACCCCCCCCCTTACCCTTCTGCTTTCTATAGGACAAAATAAGTTTTTATACTTATCAGAGTGAATTACTCCCTGTTTGATTCCAAACCAATGAGAGTAAATTTCAAACACTGCTCCTCTCCCTCCCTCCTTTTCCTCTATTTAATGAATTTATGTGTCTATTCACATTAAGATCTTAAACTTCACTGATTTAAGTTGATCCCTCTTTGAACCAGAACCAGTGAGAATAGTATTTAAATGATGTTCCTCTCCGTCTTTCTTTCCCCTCTTCTATAATGTGTTTTAATGTCTCTTCAGATGGCATATTTTACCTTTTCCTATCTAATCCTTTCCTTTTTCCCATTACAGTCTCTTTGATCCCCTTAATAGTTTTGTTTTTTTTAGACATCATGTTAGTGCATTTATACCCACACCCTCTATCTACGTATAACCATTTGAAGGTCATAATAATCATAAAGATTTTGAATATTGACAGTTATCAGCTCCATATATAGGGATGTGAACATTTTGCTCTTGTTGTATCCCAAGTAATGAGCGTGTGTTTGTGGGTGTGGGTGTGGGTGTGTGCACTTATGTATGTGTGAGTCTGTGTTTCTCTTGTTTACCTTTTTATGTCTTTCTTGAGTCTTGTAATTGGAGATAAAATTTTCCATTGAGCTCTGGCTTTTTCATCAGGAACATCTGGAAGTCCCTTATTTCATTAAACGCCCATCTCCTTGCCTGGAAGATTATGCTCAGTTTTGCCGGGTAGTAAATCCTTGGTTGTAGTCCTAGCTCTCTTGCCCTACGAAATATCAAATTCTAGTCCCTCCGTTCTTTTAAAGTAGAAGCTGCTAGGTCCTGTGTGATCCTAACTGTAGTTCCTCGATATTTGAATTGTTTCTTTTTGGCTGCTCGTAGAATTTTTTCTTTAATCTTGTAATTCTGGAATTTGGCTACTATATTTCTTGGAGTTTTCAGGAGGAGTCCAGTGAATTCTGTCGATAGTTATTTTATCTTCTGATTCCAGGACCTCAGGACAGTTTTCTTTGACAATCTCTTGGAGGATGTTGTCTAGGCTGCTTTTTTCATCATGGCTTTCTGGTAGACCAATAATTCTTAGGTTGTCTCTCCTAGATCTGTTCTCTAGGTTAGTTATTTTTCCAGTGAGATATTTTATATTTTCTTGCAATTTTTCAATCGTCTTGTTTTGTTTGATTGACTCTTGCTGCATCATAGAGTTCTGAGCTTCAATTTGATTGTTTCTAATTTTTATCGAATTATGGTCTTCAGTTATTTTTTGAAGTTCCTTTTTTAGGGAGGTATTTTCTCCAATTGCTTCACTGAGACGTTTTTCCAAGTTGGTGACTGCCTCCCTGATTTGGTCTTTAAAATTTTTCTTAAGCTCCTCCAGGAATGCTATTTGGGCTTGAGACCAGATCATGTTTCCTTCTGTGGTCTCAGGGGTGGGTAGAGAGTCTATATTGTCCGGTGTATTTTGTTGTTCTTGCTCTGCATAGTATGCTCGAATAGACTTTTTTGCCTTCCCCTTCTCCTTCTCAGCTTCTTTTTTTCCCATTGTGACTTCCTGTTTCTTAGTTTCTCAGGCTATGAGTTTAGAGCCTGATCCTTGACTTTGAATACCTCTGGGTGGCTAGTTTATGGCTAAGTCAGGGAAGTCAATGAGGGATGTAGATGAGTAGGTATGGGTGTGTCTGACCACTTCAGATTTCTGCCTTTATACCCCTGGGCTATAAGTAGGCTTTTGTTGATGAGGAGAGGTGGGGCTTGTTGGGACCCCACCCTCTCTTCTCTTCAGACTCCTGGCTGTCTCAGTTACACCCCTTCTTGGAGACTCTCAAGCCTGGGGCTATTTCCATTAATTTGGGATTTCAATCTGGGTGGGAGACTTATCTTTGGGTTTTCTCCTTCTTGAAGGAGGGATGGGAGGATCAGAGCAGCTAGAATTTACTTTGCCATTCCAGCCCCTGTAATATACAGGCAGGCAGTTTTTAAACTTCCAGGCTGGGGGCTGAATGCAGCTAGAGAAGCCGCTCTTTCCACTGAGCTCCCAACTCTCCTACCTGGCTCCACTGATCCTACCCGTCAGAGAGATGACTGTGATTCGTCCTCAGTAAGTCTGCAGGCTGGGGCTCTTGCTCTCTCTGGTGTATTCTGCTTCTCTGCTCTTAGGTCTGGGCTGTGCAGACCCCACGAGCTCTGCGCTCGACCTGTGCTGACACACTGGGCAACCTCCTGGGCTGGACTCTGCCACACTTCGTCTTCCAGTGGGCTCCGTCACTCCGGATTCCACTCAGATTCACCTTTTGAGCCTTAGTGACCGAGGAGCTCAGCGAGGTTACTGCTTCCTTTCCGCCATCTTCTGTTATTACCAGAAATTTTTTTGACAATGAACAATACTCATTTATGAAATGCTCCTAAAAACCTTCAAAGGCCCATTAAAAAATATATGTTGCCTAATAACAAAAGCTAGCATTATATATAATAGAAAAATATTAGAAGCACCCCTACTAAATACAGGAATTAAAGCAAGTATCCTGTTTCCCCAGTACTATGAGACATTGTTCTAGAAAAGCTAGCAACCACAATTAGATGAAAAATATTAAAGACATTAAGAAAGGCAGAGAAAAATGCCTATTGGCTATTATATGGTTTTGTTATTGTTGTTGTTATAAGGGATAGTTTTACAGAGGAAGAGAGGGATATACTGGAAAATGTAGGTAATTTAAAAGCAAAAATCTGAAGACAATTTTATTTTTTTTTAAACAAATGCTTTATTAACTTCTGTTTTACATCATTCATTTCTGCCAGATTTTGAGTTACAATCATTTTCCCCCCATTGTTCCCCTACCCAACCTCCCAGAATAGTAATCCCACAAGACATCGCTTCCTCCAATCTGCTCTCTCCCATACCTTCTCCCATACCCCCATCGACTTTTCCATTTGAGGAAGGTGAGTCTTTGCATCCCAATGCCTGCACATCTTATCTCCCTATTACAAGCAAAAGAGTATTAAAAATAGTATTTATATATATTTGAAACATTTAATGTTACGACCTCAAATTTCAGATCCATTTCCTTCCCCCCTTGTCACCCATTCCCTCTTGGGAGATAAGTAATTCAGTATATGTTGTACATGTCTAGCTATGTAAAACATTATCATAGTAGATATATTGTACAAGGCTGCTTATAATTCCCTCCCACTCATCCCACCCCTGACCTGGTCCATTCCCTACATGATCCTGTCACTCTTTTATAGTGGGTACTTCCAACCTCCCCTCCCCCCAAGGATGCCCTCCCATCCATCATCCCTCCTCCCATCCCCCTTCCCCCCATCCTGCTGCAGGTTGAGATATCCCATTTAGTTTGTATGTCATTTTCTCCCTGAACCAAATTCAATGTGAATGTGGTTTTGCCTTTTTAGCCTTCCTTATTCTCCCCTCTTTTGCAACCACTTCCCCTTGCTTCTTCTGCATGTGATAGTTTACACTACCCTGTCTCTCCCCATCTCCTCTTGCCACTTTCCTCTCTCACCTCATAATTTCATCCCTTGAGTATTTTCCCTTCCCAACAAATTCAACCTATGCCCTCTATCCATATATAACTGTAACCATATACACACACATTCACATATGTATTCATATGACCACATCCCCTTCTTCCATTATTTTCATAGTGAGAAAGATATCATCAGTCACAGTTATTGCTTTTCCATATAGGAATGTAAATAGTCCAAATTTGATAAGTTCCTTTTGATTTCTTTTCCCTGATTACCTTCTCAGGCATCTCTTCCTTCTTGTGTCTGGGTGTCAGATTTTCTATTCAATTCTGGTTTTTTCCTCAAGAATGCTTGAAAGTCCTCTATTCCACTGAATGACCATATTTTCCCTGAAACAAAATACTCAGTTTTGCTGGGTAGGTGACCCTTGGGTTCATTCCCAGTTCTTTTGCCCTCTGGAATATCATATTCCATGCCCTTCGATCCCTCAGTGTAGAAGCCGCTAGGTCCTGGGCTATTCTGATTGTGTTTCCACAATATTGAAATTGTTTCTTCCTGGCTGCTTGTAGTATTTTCTCCTTGATCTGGGGATTCTGGAACCTGGCTATAATATTCCTGGGAGTTTTCTTTTTGGATCTTTTTCAGGAGGTGATCAGTGGATTCTTTCAACCTCTATTTTGCCCTCTGGATCTAAAACATCAGGGCACTTTTCCTTGAGAATTTCTTGAAGGGTGATTTCTAGGTTCTTTATTTGATCATGGCTTTCAGGTAGTCCAATAATTTTTAAATTGTCTCTCCTGGATCTATTCTCCAGGTCAGTGGTTTTTCCCATGAGATATTTCACATTGCCTTCTAATCTTTCATTTGTTTGGATCTGCTTAACAGCATCTTGATTTCTCAGAAAGTCACTAGCTTCCATTTGCTCCAGTCTAACTCTGAAGGAATGAATCTCCTCAGTGAACTTTTGAGATTCTTTTTCCATCTGGCAAATTGGACTTTTTAAGGCATTCTTCTCCTCATTGCCCTTTTGGGCCTCCTTTGCCATTTGAGTTAGTCTATTTTTTAAGGTGTTGTTTTCCTCAGTCAGTCTGTTGACCCTCATTTCATACTTTTCCTGCATCCTTCTAATTTCTCTTTCCAATTTTTCCTCCACTTCTCTTATTTGATTTTTAAAGTCCTTCTTAAGGTCCTCTATGGCCTGCAACCCATTCATGTTTTCCCCTGGGGCTTTTGGAGCAGGACTTCTGACCTCACAGTCCTTTTCCCGCTCTATGCCCCCAAAATAGGAGTCTAGGATTGCATTTTTCTGTTTCCTTTGCCTTGGCATGTTGCCACTTAATTGCTTGACTTTTGGGCTTGTTGCCACACTATGGCTTTAAGGCCAGCTAGAGGAATTTTCGTCCCGAACGTGTGGGGGGCAACTTCCGTTTCTGGCAAGCCGTAAACCCACCCACGACTTCCACCCTAGATCACAATCCAGATCCAGGGAGGTTAAAGCAAGAGCGATTACCCCCCAAGACTGATCTCTGGATCTCCCTACAAATTTGCAGGCTGGGAGCGCGAGCTGCCTCTGAAAACTACAAAATGGAGTGTCTCCTCAGTGGCTTCTAGCCCCCAGGGGAGGAAGCCGATGCATTCCCTAATACCAGTCCCAAAGTCCATAGGACACTAACCTCTTACTTTGTCCCAGGCAAGTCTATGTTGATAATTCTGGAGTCGCCATAGCTCCTGGTGTTCTGGGGTTCCTCCAGCTGGCTGCTGGCCCTGCCGCCCTGGGGCTAAAACCTCGGCTCATGCAGACCTGGGCTCAGCTCGGCTCGGCTCCTGCGCTCTGCGCGCTGCACGCTGCCAGGTCCCAGACCACTGCGCTGGTCCTTCCTGCAGGGCTGCTGGGCTGTCCTCAGAGGGAGTTTAGCTTCTCTGTGTCGTTCTGTGGGTGCTGGGGCTCCAGAAGTTGTTCAGAGTCCCCTTTTACATCGTTTGGGGGGAATCTGGGGGCAGAGTGGCTTGGATGAGCTGTTTCTACTCTGCCATCTTGGCTCCGCCCCCCGACAATTTTATTTTTTAAAAATTTAACTCTTCCCCACTTCCCCAACACTGGGAAGTGTAACAGACTAGCACTGTCTTTTTTTTTTTTATGGCATCATCTTTTTTAATAAAAAATCTTAAGAGGGGGCGGCTAGGTGGCGCAGTGAATAGAGCGCCGGCCCTGGAATCAGAAGGACCTGAGTTTGGAGCCGGCCTCCGACACTTAATCTGCACAAACAAAAACCTAGCCGTGTAACCTTGGGCAAGTTACTTAACCCCAATTGCCCTAAAGGGGCGGCTAGGTGGCGCAGTGAGTAAGAGCGCCGGCCTCGGAGTTTGGATGACCCGAGATCAGACCCGGCCTCAGAAAATGAGCACCCACGCATAAATCAAATGACTAGCCGTGTAACCTTGAGCAAGTTACTTAACCCCAATTGCTTTAAAAAAATAAATAAATAAAAATAAAAATAAAAAAAAAATCTTAAGAGCAAAAAAAAAAACCTAGATTTTCAACCAAAAATTTTGGGAAAATTAATTAGCTTCAGTAAAGTAGCAGGACGATAAATAAAGCCCAAAAAAAAAAAAATCTGTATCATTTCTATTCAGTAATAAAAACAAATCTAGAAGAAAATAATAGAAAGCAAAGTCCTAGTCAAAAGAACTGAGAATCAAAGGAACACTTAAAACTTGCAAAGATATAGTCACAAAACATTGGCTTAAAGTAGTATTTTTAAGTTATTTGAGAATGAGAGGAATATTCATTGACCATGGCCAGGTCAAGTGCAATATAACATAAATGAGAATATTAATTAAATTAATTTTTGTTGTTCAGTCATGTCCAACTCTGTGACTCCATTTGGGGTTTTCTTGGGAAGATACTGGAGTGGTTTGTCATTTTCTTTTCCTGCTCATTTCACAGGTGAAGAAACTGAGGTCAACAGGGTTAAGTGACTTGCCCAGGGTCACATAGCTACTAAATGGCTAAGACCAAATTTGAACTTATTTGGAAATGAGTTATCTTGACTCCAGGGCCAGTACTCTATTGACTGTGCCATCTAGCTATCCCCACAAACTACTAGGGGATCACTTTATTGATCTAAGTAAAACAAAAATAAAATTCATTTGGAGGAGCAAAAGATCTAGAATATCAAAGAGAAACAATAAAAAAAAGCAGAAATTGGACGGCTAGTGGTACAGTGAAGAAACCACCAGCCCTGGAGTCAGGAGGACCTGAGTTCAAATCCAGCCTTAGACACTTAACGCAAAAAAACTAGCCATATGACTTTGAGCAAGTCACTTAACCCCAAATGCCCTCCAAACAGCAAAAAAAAAAAAAAAAAAAGCAGAAATGGAGAAAGTAGCACTTCCAGACCTTAAATCATATTATAAAGCAATAAATATCAAAACTATTTTGTACTAGTTCAAATACACACAAAGAAAAGTAGATCACTGGTACATAGCAGAAAAGAGTATTAGAATCAAGTGGGCTCAATAAATCATCATTAAATAGATGCAAAAATACAAATTACTTAGGAAAGAATGCCCTAATTGATAAAAATTTCTGGGAAAACTGGAAAGTAATCCACCAGAAATTAGGGTTAGGTTTAGACCATCTTCTACTAAAATAAGCCCAAAATGAATTTGGGACTTACATTTCTTTTTTTGGTCTATATTAATTTATTGTTTATTTTCAATTTACAAGATTCAGTTCCATAATCCCTTGAACTTCAAATTTTCTCCCCCTTCACCCCGTCCATGGCGGCATGCAATCATAGGGTCTGCAAATACTTTCACATTAGACATTAGGTTATAAAGAAGGATTGTAACGGATGAAATGAACATTGGGAAAGAGAGAACAAAAACAAAACCAAACAAGAAATAGAGCAGGTTGTTTTTGCTTCAATCTGCATTCAAACTCTGTTCTTTCTAGTTCTTTCTCTGAATGTAGACATCTCTCTCCATCATGAGTCTTTTGAAGTTGTCTTATAACCCTGCATTACTGAGAAGAGTCCAGTCCATCAAAGTTGGTCATCACACATACGTTGTGTCTGTAATTGTGTACAAACTTCTGGTTCTGCTCTTCTCACTCAGCATCAGTTTGTATAAGCCTCAACAGGTAAATATAAAGTCCATCTGCTCCTCATTTCTTATAGCACAACAGCATTCCATTACATTCATATACCACAACTTGTCCAGCCATTCCCCAATTGATGGGCATCCATACAATACACAATTCTTTGCCACCACAAAAAGAGCTGCTATAAATATTTTTGTACATATGGGTCTTCCTCCCACTTCTATGATCTCTTTGGGATACAACTATAGAAGTAGTATTGCTGAGTCAAAGGGTATGAAATTATATATAGCCCTTTGGACATATTCTAAATTGCTTTCCAGAATGGTAGAACCAGTTGCCAACTCCACCAACAATGCATTAGCGTTCCAATTTGTCTACATCCTCTCCAGCATTTGTCATTTTCCTGTTTTGTCATCTTAACCAATCTGACCGGTAAGATGTGGTACATTAAAGTTGTTTTGATTTGCATTTCTTTAATCAATAGTGATTTAGAGAATTTTTTCATATGCTTATAGATATCTTTAATTTCTTCCTCTGAATAAAGCTTGTTCATAACCTTTGACCATTTATCAATTGTGGAATAACTTGTATTCCCATAGATTTAACTCAATTCTCTGTATATTTTAGAAAGGAGGCCTTTATCAAAGACACTGGTTACAAAAATTCTTTCCTAATTTCCTACTTCCCTCTTAATCTTGGTTACATTGGCTTTGTTTGTACAGAAACATTTCAATTTAAATAATCAAAATTATCCATTTTGCATTTTATAATACTCTCTAATTCTTGTTTGGTCATAAAGTCTTCCCTTATCCATAAATTGGAGAGGTGAACTATTCCTTGCTTTCTCAGATTGCTTACATATATATGTATGTATAAATATATATATATATATATGTAACATATATTATTATATTTTATATATTATGTTATATAATATATATTATATCCTGCTTAAAGTTTCAGCCTTTATACCTAGATCATGCACCCATTTAGACTTGATTTTGGTATACAGTGTTAGATAACGGTCTATGCCCAGTTTCTGCCATACTATATTCCAGTTTTTGCAGCAGTTTTTGTCAAATAGAGTTCTTATCCCAATAACTAGGATCTTTGTGTTTATCAAACAGTAGATTACTACAGTCATTAACTACTGTGTGTACCCAATCTATTGCATTGATCCACTACTCTCTTCCTGAGCCAGTACCAAGTAGTTTTGATGACTGCTGCTTTATAATACAGATTAAAATCTGGTATGGCTAGGCCACCTTCCCTAGCATTTCTTTTCATGAATTCCCTTGATATTTTGGACCTTTTGCTCTTCCAAATAAATTTTGTTACTATTTCTTCTGGCTCTATAAAGTAACTTTTTGGTAGATTGATTGGCATGACACTAAATATGTACTTTAATTTAGGTAAAATTGTCATTTTTACTTTATTAGCTCAAACCAGCCATGAGCAATTGATGTTTTTCCAAATTAGTTAAGTCTGACTTTATTTGTATGAAGTGTTTTGTAGTTGTATTCACATAGGTCCTGGGTTTGTTTTGGCAGTTAGATTCCCAAATATTTTATGTCTACAGTAACTTTAAATGGGTTTTCTCTTCCTATCTCTTGCTGTTGGATTTCGTTAGAAATATATAGGAATGCTGAGGATTTATGTGGATTTATTTTATATCCTGCAACTTTGCCAAATTTATTTATTGTCTCAAATAGTTTTTTGCTTGATTCTCTAAGTATATCATCATATCATCTGTAAAGAGAGATAGCTTAGTCTCTTCTTTGCCTAATTTGATTCCTTTGATTTCTTTTTCTTCTCTGATTGCTAACATTTCTAGTACCAGATTGAACAAGAGGGGTGATAGGGGATATCCTTGTTTCACCCCTGATCTTATCGGAAATGCTTCTAGCTTATCCTGATTACATATAATACTAGCTCATGGCTTTAAATAGATGCTACCTATTATTGTAAGGAAGACACCATTTATTCCTATACCTTCTAGTGTTTTTAATAGGAATAGATGTTGTATTTTGTCAAAAGCCTTTTCTGCATCTATTGAGATAATCATATGGTTTCTGCTAGTTTTATCATTGATATGATCAATTATGCTGATGATGAATTTCCTAATATTGAACTATCCTTGCATTCCTGGAATAAATCCTACCTGAACAAAGTGTATTATTCTTGTGATAAGTTGCCATAGTCTTTTTGCTAATCTTTTATTTAAAATTTTTGCATCTTTTTCATGAGGGAAATTGGTCTATAATTTTCTTTCTGTTTTGTCTCTTCCTGATTTAGGTATCAGTACCATATTTGTGTCATAAAAAGAATTTGGTAGGACTCCTTCTTCACTAATTTTCCCAAATAGTTTGTAGAGTATTAGAATCAATTGTTCTTTAAATGTTTGATAGAATTGGCTACTAAATCCATCTGGCCCTGGAGATTTTTTCCTAGGGAGTTTGCTGATGGTTTGTTCGATTTCTTTTTCTGAGATGGGGTTATTTAAGTAATTTACTTCTTCTTTAGTTAATCTGGGCAACTTATATTTTTGTAAACATTCATCATCCAGTTCACTAAGATTGTCAAACTTATGTGCATACAACTGGGCAAAATAATTTCTAATCATTGTTTTAATTTTCTCTTCATTGGAGGTAGATTCACACTTTTCATTTTTGATACTCATAATTTGGTTTTTTCTTTCTTTTTTAATCATATTGACTAAAGGCCTATCAATTTTATTGTTCTTTTTTTTTTTTTTAGAAAACCAGCCCTTAGATTTATTTATTAATTCAATAGATTTCTTAATTTCAATTTTATTAATCTCTCCTTTGGTTTTCATTATTCCTAATTTAGTATTTAATTGGGGATTTTCAATTTGTTCTTTTTCTAGCTTTTTAAATTACATGTCCAATTCAATGACCTCCATTTTCTCTAATTTATTCATGTATTCATTCAGGCATCTAAAACTTTCCCTAAGAACTACCTTTTCTGTATCCCACAAGTTTTGGTATGTTGTCTCATTATTGTCATTTTCTTGAATGAAGTTATTATTTCTATAATTTCTTGTTTGACCCACTCACTCCTTAGGATTATTTAGTTCCCAATTAGTTTTTAGTCTGTCTTTCCAGGCCTTTTATTCCATATGATTTTTATTACATCATGATCCGAGAATGATACATTTAATATTTCTGCCTTTCTGCACTGAATTATGAGGTTTTATGCTGTAGTACATGGTCAATTTTTATGTATGTGCCATGTTCTGCTGAGAAGGTATATTCCTTTTTATCCCCATTCAGTTTTCTCTAGAGATCCATCATATCTAGCCTCTCTAAAATTCTATTTACCTTCTTAACTTCTTTCTTGTTTATTTTGAGGTTAGATTTATCAAGTTCAGAGAGGGGGAGATTGAGGTCCCCCACTAGTATAGTTTTGCTATCTATTTCTTCCTCTAATTCCTTTAACTTCTCCTCTAGGAATCTGGATGCTATACTGCTTGGTGCATATATGTTAAGTAATGATATTGCTTCATTCTCAATGGTGCCTTTTAGCAGGATATAGTTTCCTTCCCTATCTCTTTTAATTAGATCTATTTTTGCTTTTGCTTCATCTGAGATAAGGTTTGGTACTCCTGCTTCTTTTACTTTAGCTGAAGCATAATATATTCTACTCCAGCCTTTTACCTTTACCCTGTGCATATCCCTTTGTTTCAAATGTGTTTCTTGTAGACAGCATATTGTAGGATTATGGTTTTTAATCCATTTTGTAATTCGCCTCCATTTTATGGGAGAGTTCATCCCATTCACATTCACAGTTATGATTTCTATCTGTGTCTTTGCCTCCATCCTATTCCCTTCCCTGTTTATGTTTTTGTTTCTTCTCTCTTCCCCTCAAGAGTTTTCCTTTTGACCATCACCTCCCTCAGTATTCCCTCCCTGTGACTCCCCCTCTTTACCTACCCTTTCCGCTTACTACTATTTCCCTCCCTTTTAAGTCCCCCCTTCTTTTAAGGCCCCTTTATCCCTCCTACTGCCTGTAGGGCACAATGAAATTTTTATACTTATTGGCATATGTTATTCCCTCTTTGACCCCAAACCAATGAGAATGAATTTCAAATAGTACTCATCTTCCTCCCTCCTTTCCCCCTATTATATTGAATTTTTGTGTCTTTTCACGTTAGAATCTTAAACTTAACTGATTGTGTTGACCCCTCTTTGAACCAGAACCAATGAGAATAAAGTTCACATGATGTTCATCTCCCTCCCTCCTTCCCCTCTATTATAGTATGTTTTTGTCTCTTTGTGTAGCATAATTTCTGCCTCATCCTTTCCTTTTCTCCCATTACAGTACCTTTGAAATCCTTAACATTTTTTATCATCAGATGAGTTCATTAATACCCACACCCTCTATGTATATCCCTTTTAAATGTCGCAATAATTATATAAATTTCAATACTGACAAGTATTAGCTTCTCATATAGGGATACTGGGACTTAAGTATTAATGATAATGCCATAAAAATGAGAATGCTGTATGGGATGTTTGTGACCCATTTAAAATAATCAGAGACATTTCTTTAAAAAGGCAAGAAGGGGCGGCTAGGTGGCGCAGTGAATAGAGCGCCGGCCCTGGAATCAGAAGGACCTGAGTTCGGAGCCGGCCTCCAACACTTAATCCGCACAAACAAAAACCTAGCCGTGTAACCTTGGGCAAGTTACTTAACCCCAATTGCCCTAAAGGGGCGGCTAGGTGGCGCAGTGAGTAAGAGGCCGGCCTCGGAGTTTGGATGACCCGAGATCAGATCCGGCCTCAGAAAATGAGCACCCACGCATAAATCAAATGACTAGCCGTGTAACCTTGAGCAAGTTACTTAACCCCAATTGCTTTAAAAAAAAAAAAAAGGCAAGAAGGAGTTTTATTGCTTTCTCATCAGAAAGGACACACCAAGCATAGCCAGAGATGGTGACAGCAAGGGAGTACAAGGGTGTATAGCTCAAAACAAGTTTATATAGATCCTAAAATGGAACTCCACCCACCCACCACATTGGCTCCTCTTCCCATTGGCTGGGCTTCAGAGCTCAATCTAAACTCAGAAACTTCCACCCAGCAACAAAGGAAAAAAGGAGTGAAACAAGGAACTATTTGCTCATAAAAAATGGAGGGGATCCTATGAGGGATAGAGTCCAGGTAAGCAGGAATTGGCTCTGTCACCTGATATAGTTCCTTATTTTTGGGTAACACTCTGCTTTTTCAGAAAGGCAGTTTTTGAGAAATATAGGAGGGGTGCAGGGTAGGAGTAGGTAACAGAAAAGATCAGGTGTTACCCTACACTGAGAGGGCTGCACTATTTCAGTATTCCACTCAATAGTATTAGTCAGTTATACTTCCCAGCTCTGGTGAAGGGGTAAATAAAAAAAAAAATTCTTCATAGTTTTGCTTTTACATCACCTACATTTCCCAGTGTATCCCCCTCCCTCTCTACAAAGCCACCCTTACAACAAAAAATGAAGAAGTTTAGCAAAACTAACATTTGGAAGAAATATGACATGATAGTATTCCAAAAGCATAGACCCTACTCCCTACCCCACTTCTGCAAATAATAAGGGAAGATGGTACTTATTTTTTCTTTGGGGCCACACTTGACCATTATAATTTCATGGCATTCAGTTTTGATTATTTTATTGTTATTTCTGTCTGCAGTATTTCAATCACTGAAGATACTGTTTTCCTGGTTTTGCTCACTTCACTTTGCTAGGTAGTGAATTCTTTTTTTTTTCTTTTTGGAGGGCAATTGGGGTTAAGTAACTTGCCCAAGGTCACATGGCTAGGTTTTTGTTCGTGTGGATTAAGTGTCTGAGGCCAGATCCGAACTCAGGTCCTTCTGACTCCAGGGCCGATGCTCTACTCACTTTGACACCTAGCTGCCCCTAGGCAGTGAATTCTTAAAAAAAAACAAAACAAAAAAACAAAACAAAACAAAGCAAAAAAAGAAAAACCAACCCTTTTTTGTAGATGTATTTGTTTTTGTTGGGGTTTTATTTCAATAATCTAGTTTTCTCCCCATATCCCACTTCAGCCCTGAGTCATTCTGTATAACAAAGGATATTTTCAAAGAAAAAGAGGAAGAGAAAAAAATCAGTAAAAACTTTAAAAAAAACTTATTAAAAACTGAAAATATATGAACCTTTTAACATCTGTGGATTTCCCACCTCCACAATACATAGGAGGAGGTTAACACCATAATATTTTTCATCTATGCCCCCTTCTTTCCTCAGATACTGCAACCACTCTGATGTATGCCACATCACCTTATGCCTGAACTACTGCAATAGCCTATAGGTGGTCTCCCTATCTCAGATCTCTTCCCTCTAAAATCCATCTTCTACTTCAGTAGTAAAATTGATATTGATGGACCAGATCACATCTGAGCATATCACTAAATAAATTTTATTTGAAAAGTTCCAGTGGTTCCATGTTAACTCAGTGATATAATAATACAAATCTCTTCATAACCTGGCACCTTCCTACCTTTCCAGTCCTCTTACACTTTATACCCTTTCATATACTCTTTTTTAAAATACTGTCTTAAATTTATTTATTTTTTAGTTCTCAACATTCATTTCCACAAGATTTTGAGTTACAATTTTTTCTTCCCATCTTTCCCCTATCCCCCATCCCAAAATAGCAAGCCCGATGAATACCCCTTCCCCCAATCCATTCTCCCCTACATCTTCCCCCATCACCCTCCTTAATTGCTTTTTTTTTTTTTTGCATTTTTATTTTTTGGAGGGCAATTGGGGTCAAATGACTTGCCCAAGGTCACATGGCTAAGTTTTTATGTGTGTGTGTCACGTGTCTGAGGCAAGATTCAAACCCAGGTCCTCCTGACTCCAGGGCCAGTGTTCTACTCACAGAGCCACCTAGCTGCCCTAAGGTAGTCTATTTTTTTTTTTTTAAGCAATTGGGGTTAAGTAACTTGCTCAAGGTTACAAGGCTAGTCATTATTTGTGTGTGGGTGCTCATTTTCTGAGGCTGGATTCAATCTTGGGTCATCCCAACTCCGAGGCTGGCACTCTTACTGCTCCACCTAGCCACCCCTTTTTTAGGGCAATTGGGGTTAAGTAACTTGCCCAAAGTCACATGGCTAGGTTTTTGTTTGTGTGGATTAAGTGTCTGAGGCCAGATCCGAACTCAGGTCCTTCTGACTCCAGGGCCGGCGCTCTACTCACTGCGCCACCTAGCCGCCCCGGTAGTCTATCTTTTAAGGTATTATTTTCTTTAATGTATTTTTGGGGTCTCCTTTAGCAGGCTGTTGACTCACTTTTCATGATTGTCCGACATCATTCTCATTTCTCTTCCCAATTTTTCCTCCACTTCTCTTACTTGATTTTCAAAATCCTTCTTGAGCTCCTCCATGGTCTGTAACCAATTCATATTTTTCTTGGATGCTTTTGATGCAGTAGTTCTGACTTTGCTGTCTTCCTCCCAACTCCATGCCTTGATCCTTTTTGTCCCCAAAAAAGGAATCCATGGTTTGATTAAGTGCTCTACGCTTGCTCATCTTGCCAGTCAATTACTTGACTTTTGATTGCTTTGCCACAGTAGAACTCGATTACAGAATGGAGAGGGCTTCATCCCAAATCACTGGGGTTTTCACAGCTGCTGGAGCTATTAGTTGGTCACTCTCTCTACAGACACCACAGCCCCGGCTCACTGGTCACCCCAGACCTCCACCCAAGACAGCAATCCAGATCCAAGCAGGTTGAGAGATTGCCCTCTGAATGGTCGCTTGGTCCCCCTGCAATCTGCAATCCAGGAGCTTCGAAGACAGCCAGGCAGCCTCTGCTTCTCGACCTGGGGGCAGGGGATCGACCTAGCTCTCCATCTCCCTATTCCCACAAAGTTCCACACTGACCTTTTACTTTCTTTTTGGCATTTATGGGTTAATAATTCTGGAAACCACCACAGCTGCTGGGGATTCTCTCTTCTGAAGTCTGCTCCAGTTTGCCACTGGTTGGGGCGCCCTGGGGCCTGCAACCATGTGGCTCACTTAGGGCTGCGCTCAGCACCCAGCCTGGCGTGACAGATCCTTCCTGTCGGCCTGTTGAGCTTCTTTCAGCAGAAGCTTTGTTTCTCTTTGTCTCTTTGTTGGTTCAGTAGCTCTAAAGTTTGTTTAGAGTCATTTTTTTACATGTATTGGAAGTGATTGGAGGAGAGCTGTCACCAAATTTGCGCTTCTATGCCACCATCTTGGCTCCACCCCTCTTTCATATACTCTTATAAGAATTAGAACCAATGGGAGAAACCACAAGAAAGAAGAAACAAAAAAAGAGAGAGAGCAAACAATATGCTTTGATCTGTGATGGGGTACAGGCTCTGGGAAACCCTTTGTACTGTGATTGAATCTTCCCACTTGATGAGGCATTTGCCTGAGGCAATAACCCTTTCATTATAACTAGGCCCAAATCTCTTACTCTTACTAGCCTAGCCCTCCACTGTCCATCTACTCCCCACACTTGATTCTATATATATTCTATACCCAAACCTGTTGTCCTTAAACTAGCCTAGCTCTCCACTGTCTGTCATATCCAGGTAGCCTTCAGCTACTTCCCACTTTTAATCCCATTCCTGGAGTCAGAACTAAGTTCCATCAAAGATCCCCCTTAGACTCCTCCTCAAGACCCTCCCCAAACTCCTCCTCTAGACCACTCCTAAATCCTCCCACAATCTTTTTATATATAAGATCCATTTTGCCTCCATGTCAGGGCTAAGAATTAAGATAGTGCAGACTCACTCTGTGTCAGATTATTATGGCCCACTTGTCCAATACAAGGGTCACAGATACTTAGACTCCTTAAGAGTCTACCCATTATGGCAAATCTTTAATAAACTTTGCTTTATTTTGGCTGAGAGAAGGTTTAATTCGAATTCATTTGGCAGGACCCAGCAGTGTTGGTATTTTGGGATCTTGAGCACCCCTAAACTCTAAACTTCAACATAGTGGCATAAGGAAATGATAAATGTGAAGAATATAAAGAAATATCAAGAACATAAATACAATTGGAAAGTTATACAAGGGTATACACATAAGTAATTATAGAGCAATATAATATGGAAAAATAAAGAGAATAAAAAGTGAGTATGGTAAAAATGCCAAAAGGTCATTTTTGTTCATTTAAAGTATAAAAATATATATGTATCCATATATATGCATATATATTTAAGTTAAAAATTGTAAATCATGTTTACAGTATAATCTTTTCATTTTACTTTGTGTGATTTTTTTTTACTGATGATTACTAGGTTTAGAATAATTTTAAAAATTCATTTAAAATTAAAATAAAACATTAAGCAAAGACATTTGTGGAACTATTTATTTATATGAAAAATTGAAAACAATGTAAATAAGTAATCATAGGGTATGCTCTCATAGAGACACTCTATATTTATGGCACCAATGTCTTTAGAATTAATCAATCCACAAACATTATTGAGTGCTTTCTAGGGACTAGGGACACAGAACAAATAAAACAATCTTTACTCTCATGAACCTTACATTCTAAAAGGGGAGACAAGTACATATATAAGTATATACAAAATATAAAGAAAGCAATTAAAAATAAATGCAAAGTAGTCATATGCAACGTAGTTTGGGGACCAGAAGAAATAGCACAAGTAGGTGCATGGGTACAGGAATGGCTTCATGAGAGAAACTAATACTTAAATTGTGACTTAAGAAAGACAGGCATTCTGTGTGTGTATTCTATGAGTAAGGGTTGCCCATTGCAAAGGAATGAGAGGCTGGTGTCAGGCTGTACAGAGCTTCAAAAGCCAACAAGAATTTATATTTTATCTTATAAAGGCAATATGGAGCCATTGGAACTTATTGGACTCTGTCCCTTGGATTTTGTCTTATGTCATAAAAGCTATTGCCTTATTTTGTCCTGAAATAAGCCTCCATGTCACTTCACAGTTATTTCCATATCATACCTCAACCCTTCCATCTCCCTCATCCCTCTCCACTGGATCATGAACTCTGTCTCTGGTACTCTAAGTGAATTTTTGCCTTATCTTGTCTAGATCCAGGCTTCCATATAACTTCTCTGACATTTCCAAACCAGACTATTGTGTACTCTCCCCACCCTCTTTCTAGTTTTCCTTTATGTGTTGTCTCTCACCATTAGAATGCAAGCTCCTTGACTGTAAGGACTGACTCTCTTGCTTGTATTTATATCTTTAGAACTTAGAACAGTACCTGTTACATAGGAAACACTTAATAATGCTATTCTATGTGATTAATTTATCTATGAGTAGAGAAGTGATATTGTTCATTTTCTTTGCTTAAGAAAAATCACTTTGGATGCAGGGTCAAGATTGGACTCCTGAAGTATAGAGAGACTTGAGATCAATTATGCAACTGCTGCAATAATCTAGAAAGAAAGTGATAAGACCCTCAAGATAGTAACTACATGAGAAGAAAAAGGGATGGGCTATATGCAAAAGATATAGAGGTAGAGGTAGAGATGTTAAGATTTGGCAAGTGACTGAATATGTGGAGTGAAGAATGGGAAAATGATGCTTAGTATAGATAAGCATAGATAAAAGTATAGATAAAGTATAGATAAAAGATTAAAGAAAGTACTTGGGAAGTCTACAAACCAATTAGTAGGCTAGAGAACTAGTCCAAGAAAGAAATGATAAAGGCCAGAATTAAGGTAAAGGCTGTGTTAGTGAAGAAAGATAAAAGAAATTTTGTAGAGGTTCAAATGACAAAACTTGGCAACAAGTTGAATAGGGAAAAGTGGCTGTGATAGAGGATTGAGGAAACGTTCAAAGATGATTTTTGTGGTTGTGAACCCAAGTGACAACAGACAGAAAGACGGACTTTTTTTGGGGGGGATTAATTTTGAATCTGTTAAGTTGGAAATATGGATAGGATATTGAGGGGTTGATATCAAACAGGCAGTTAGTTGAAAATGGTTTGTATAAATAGATTTGAAAGTAATTTTCATAGAGACAACTGGACTCATGGAAAATAATGAGATCAGAGAGGGTCCAGGATAAACCATTTGGGAACAAATATATTTACTAAGCAGATTGAGATCCAACAAAAGAGCAGTCAGATAAGCAGGAGATCTAAGAGGGTGAGATCATAAAACCCAACAAAGGAGACTATAACAATGAGGAGTTAGACCAAGCCATCTAAAGCTGCAAGGAGTTCCAAAGAAACACTGAGAAAACATCACTGGATTTGTCAATTAAGAGACCACCAGGAACCTTAGAAAGAACAGTTTCAGTAGAGAGATGGTGTCAAAAGCAAGATTTCAAGGGACTGAGAAATGAGGAGGAAAAGAAATGGAAACAACAAATACGATATTATTCTAGGATTTTTATAAAAGCTTGAGCATGGCAGGGTCAAATGACAGTTTTTAATATTTAATATTAATTGATTTTAATATTGAGACCTGGAATATAGAAGCAAGTGAAGCCTGACTGGAAGAGACAGACTGGGAGAAGAGGGATGGAAAGTCATAATAAACATAAAGAATAGGTTTATCATGAGTCACAGAGTAATAAAGGTGGGAAAGAGTAGATATTTATGTTAGGAGAATGTGGTGAGGTGAAGTGGAGAAAAGTGTGTTGGAGTCAAAAAAATTTAGGAATTGAAAACTCATATTGTAAGATCAGTCTTCTACATAAATATGAAGACCTCCAGGATTGACAGGAAAGAATGAAGAGAAAAAACATGAGCCAGGTACTATAGTATAGAGGTACCTGGAGGTCAGTAGGTGACAGCAACATGTTTGGAAAGAAGGTATTACATATGTATGAGATGGCATGAACTATGAGTACTTTCCTCAAAACAACCCTATGTGGTTGGTAGTACATATATATTTTATAGATGAGCCAACTGAGAGGCTAAGGACCATGACCATATGGCTAGTACGGGCTTGAGCCCAGACCCAAGTCCAGATTTCCTGATGCCAAAGTCCATTCATTATATAACACTTGGGAGACCTGGCTACAGTTTGAATGCACCATCTATATCTTTCAGTACCCCAGGGTCACGTCTAGTGAGCAGTAAGTGACTTTCCAGTGGTTATACAGCCAGCTCAGGGCCCCAAATCCAATATACTGAATCCTAAATCTAGTGCTTTTTCCTTTTCGCTGGTTGCTTCCCTGGAAAGCTGCTCTCCAACCCCTAAACTATTCTCAAGTACAAAGGTCCTGCATTCAGCCATTTGAAGGGGAGTAGCTGAGGGATGAGGGTTAATTCTGAGACCTGAAGGTTTGAATCATGGTGCTACAATACACTCCCTCCAGCCAAACCACAAAGTTGAGCACTAACTGCTGCTCCAGGAGCCTAAGTCCCCTATCAGAAGTGAATGCTGCCCCTCCTAGGAGGCCAGCTTCCTCTGCCCGGGATACCTGATACCCATATTCTAGTCCATCTCCAGGTACCTGGGAGAACTGCTGCGCTGCCCGCTAGCCCAGATCCCTCTCCCTGACATCACTGGCGCCCCGTCCTCGAGCCCGGCTCCCCTACCCGAGCTAATGGCCACCCTGCCCCGAGCCCTACTTTCCCTGCCCAGACTAGGGGCCGCCCTTCCCGAGCCCAGCCTTCTGTGCCCGGACTCTGTCCCCTTTTTAATATCCAATCTGGCCAGGTCACGAGGACCCGCGGGGAGCCAGGGTCAGAATCTCCGGATACGTACCTGGAGCCCAGGTCTATGACTCAGCCTGAGAGCCGCACTCCAAAGCCAGGATGGAAAACGTCCTTGGGACCAGCAAAATGACGCGCGCAGCATCCCGCATCCAGTGTTCAGTGAGGGAGTGCGCCTGTGCAGAAGAGAACCCTCCAGAACTACAACTCCCAGAATTGCTTCACATCCACCTTCAAGGCGCTCATTTGCCAAAGAGCCTAACTTCATGACACTTCATGTGTTGTCTTAAGGAAGGATTCACTTTGTTTCCTAAATTCAGTGCCCTCCAGCCTTGAGCCTCCAGCAATTCCTTTAAAGAGCCTAGCCTCCCTCCCCAGCTTGGTCTGTGTCGGTAATTAAAGATTTCATTGTTTAAGGCTCAGAGCCTGAGATCAACTTTGTTTGGAAGGTTGAACATCCCCACCCTGGGTCTAAAAAGGTTAGGCTTTTTCAAATAACTTGGAGGCATTCTGGTCCTGGCCTTGTCTTCAAAGAATTCCAACATTACAGAGATGGCACTGGCTTATTCTGCATGAAAAGAAATTGAGGAGCTGGAAAAGCAGAGCCAAACTGAGGCAAAACACCTGAACCTCCAAGAGCTAGCAGAGAATTACTGGGGAAACAATCCTTGAGAAACGGAAGGAATACGAAGACAAACACAGGCAAACAGCAATGCCTCCATGGACCAATGAGGCCAGGAATAGGTGACAGTGGCAGTTAGTCAACAAGTATTTCAATTCAACAAGCATCATTAAGCTCCTATTATGTGCCTGGCTGGTTGGTTTTTGTTTGTTGTCCTTCCTTCTTAAAGAGGACCAAAATGATGTCACTGTGCTAGAGTCAAGTTCCAGTGTGTCTGATTGTGGCTGATCAGATCAATACAAGATTGGAACGCTCTACCACAGGTCCAGCACAAATAGTTCATGTGAGCATTTGGGGTGGGTTCTCCAAACTTGTACATAGTGCAT
The DNA here is from genome assembly GCA_011680675.1 of Gymnobelideus leadbeateri. NCBI lineage: Eukaryota > Metazoa > Chordata > Mammalia > Diprotodontia > Petauridae > Gymnobelideus > Gymnobelideus leadbeateri. Next base: position 64,718 of record WOXC01011020.1, on the reverse strand, counting down.
TTCCTTTGAGCTTTTTCAATTCTGAAACAGCACCTTCTCTGATGTGGATAGGCCATGCTGACTGGTCCTGTGCCAGTGTCTCCCATGTCACACTATCAATTCTAAAGTTCTTGAGAGAGACCTTGAGAGTGTCCTTGTATTGCTTTTTTTGACCACCAGGTGAAACATTTCACCACGTGAAAGCACCTAGTGCTAATTCTATTCCAGTAGAGATTTACAAGGTAGGTGGTCCGTTGCTCATACAAAAGCTGACTGAAATCTTCCAGGTTATATGGCAAGAGGAGGTTATCCCCTAGGAGTTCAAGGATACCTCCATTATCCATCTCTATAAAGGTAAAGGAAATAGGTTATCCTATGACAGTCATTGGGAGGTCTATCTTATTGCTATCAAGATTCTTACCACAGGGCGGCTAGGTGGCGCAGTGAGTAGATCGTAGGCCCTGGAGTCAGAAGTACCTGAGTTCGGATCCGGCCTCAGACACTTAACGCACACAAACAAAAACCTAGCCGTGTGACCTTGGGCAAGTTACTTAGCCCCAATTGCCCTCCAAAAAAAGCAAAAAAAAAAAAAAAGATTCTAACCAGAGTCCTCCTTAATAGGCTGATCCTTCACCTGGAAGATGGTCATCTAACCTATCTGAGAGCCAGTGTGACTTCAGAAAGGGTGGAGGAACAGTTGATAGAGTGTCTTGCTGCCTGACAACTCCAGGAGAAACGTGAGAAACAGAACAAAGGTTTGTACACAATGTTCATTGATCTTACCAGGGCCTTTGATACTGTTAATCATGAGGGCTTATGGAAAATTATGTCAAAACTTGGTTGCCCAGAGAAGTTCATAAGCGCTGTATATCAATTTCATGACAGCATGCTTGCCCAGGTTCTAGATAATGGACATTGCTCTTGTGCCTTCCCAGAGAATTCCAGGCATGGGAGACAGTCAGTGAAAATGCTTCCACATCTTTGCCACACAATCAATCAATCAATAAACATTTATAAGGTGCTTACTATGTTCTAAGCACTAGAGGCAGTGTGCTACACATCCCATTATTCTCTGCCCAGCCACCCTCACCTCTGACCTGAACAATTGTTATACCCTCTTAATTAACTCCTCTGTCCTACAATTGGTCAAGTATCTCCCACTCCATTTCCTCCTCCACATAGTAGCCAAAATGGTTTCCTACAATGTAGGTCTGACCATGTCATACCTTATTTAATAGTCCAGCTGCTTCCAATAAACTCTAGGATTAAATATAAACTTTCTTAGCTTTTATCCCCACAACCTGACTTCTACCAGCCTTTTCAGCCTTGTAAGACATCACCCTTTTCTATTGATAATCATTAAATATCATATTTTGGCCAAAGTCTGAATTAAACAAAATTCTTTGCCCCACCTTAAAAAGGCCTTTTCCTGAGTCAGCGACTCCAGAGCATCCTGAGATCATAAATTCCAAATGGACCCTGCTTTGTCTTTACTCTCTGAGTGAGCTTGGAGAATATCTCTCCTTATGTCAACAAACCAGATGAGGCTTACTTTATGGCCCTTAAGGATGAGACCCTTAACTTGAGGCATTAACTTGAGTAATGGGACTTTTTCTTAATATTTTGGACATATACTATGTTATGGAATGCTAATGGTAAAGAAAATACAGATGTCCTGGATCATAATTTCAATGAACACTGTCAATTCTCTTATTTTATTATATTTACCATCTATTCAATTAAGAAAATTCCTTTCTCATACAAGGATTAAACATTTATTTAACATAAATCTATGTTAAAAATTAACATAAACATTTATTAAACATAAATTTGTGTGACACAGACACCCTAAATTGGGATGGTTCTAAAATACATTTAAGGTTTTTCATCATTTTGTTCATTAGTCAGCCTCAGGCTGGCTCCTTGTACAAGTCTGCAAGCTTTGGGGGAATAAATACTGTAAATGTATATCATTGTTTGTCTCCTTTAACCAAACTTTTAAAATAAAGGTTTGACACTTATAGTTTGGGGCCTCTGAGGATGTATGTATGTATTTAATTTGTTTATTATTTTATTCACTTCTTAGGCACCTAGGTGGGGCAAAGGAGAAAATGCTGAACTTAGAGTCAGGGAAACCTGAGTCAAATTGCAACTTCTATCTGTCTCAGTTTCCTCATCTATAAAATGGGAATAACAATAGTACCTATCTACCCAGGTTGCTGTGGGGATAAAATGAAATACCATTTGTAAAATTATTTGCAAATCTTAAAGCACTATATAAATGCTAATTATTATTATTTATATGCATTTATTTTATACATACTTTTCTCCACTATTAGATTGTTTAATCATTGTGAATAGTGCTCTCGTAGTTTAGTGCCCAGTAAAGTGCTTAGCACAAAGTAGGCTCTCGATAAATACTTTCTGGTGAGTGATTTTCCATAATCAACCAAAAATAGGGCCAATGGGATTCTATATTCTACACATCTTTCAGTCAGTTTCAAGATGATAAAAGATATGGTCTACTGGAGAATATTGTGAAAGGCTCCCTGTTTGTTTTTTGTTTTTTTTTTTGTATGAACACATTCTTTTATTTCTGACTTTTTCTTTGGATGAGTGGGGTGGGGGTGGCTGAGGTCACTGCTCTGGCCTTCCCACTGGGACAGGGATCCACATTTCATCAGGGCTGTGGCCCAGGCTGGGGAGGACCCCTGCTCCCTGTTTCGCTCTCACTGTAGCCCTTTTCCTTCTCCCCAGGGAGCCGGGCCCCCCGGGGCCAGACACTGAAGTCATGGCCTTCAGTCCCTTTCCTGCTAGGGCCTTGTATAGTACAGAGCCAGGCCCCACAACAGGTACAATGCCCAGGTGGGCAGATGCTCTTTCTAGGTACGGTCCAACAGGCAGGGCAGCGGATTCCATACTTTTTGTACCTGATGCCACATGCATTACACAGCAGGGTTCCATCCTCTGCATCCCGCCACAATGGGGTTCTCTGGGTTCGGCAGGAGGCACACCATCGACTCCCTGGGGAATCCTGATGGTTTGATGTGGATGCCCCCATGGGACTAGATAAGACGCCCCCAGCTCTGGGAACCACAGGCTGAACTGAACTGGGCAGTGATTAGCAGCTGGTGCCCTTCCTGAGCAGGCTTCAGGTGCATCCTCAGCACAACACCTTGGAATCCTGGTTCCAGGCCCTCGGCTCCCCGTTGGGGTGGGGCTGTTTGCGGAGGGTCCTGCCTGCCAGGGCCTGGAGGCCAGGTCCCCTACCCAATCCCACTCTCAGCCCTACCTGCTTCCTGGCCCTTGGGGGGCTCAGTCTGTGACACTGAAGGCTGATGAGGGCCGAGTCCACAGCATCCCAGGCTCCAGCACCCCCAGGGGCCCTCAGGGGGGCCAAGGCCCTGGGGGGCAGTGGTAGCTCCAGCCAGGGCTCAGTTCCAGAGGCTTCTCCGCTCCCTGTTTCTTAATGTCATTGAACATGACATCAGTTCATGGACAGATATTCTTGTCTCATAAAGATTTGATATGGTAGGTATATAGGTCAGTACTTATTGATGTTTTCTAGGTTGCCATTTTGGGGCTTTTTCCATGCTTTGTTATCTTCCTTTCCTTCAGATACCATAGAAATCATTTTTTTCAACACCCTTATAATCATGTTGTCTCTACCACTGATTTCTTTTATCTACACTAGATAAAAGACAGCTGCTATTCCTGTTGTCTTTAGTGCCATATCTGCATCCCCATAAGTACCTCTAGACTCTGATGTTATAGTGGTTCTCTTGTCCTTTTTGGTGAAGACAGCTATAAAAACTTTTTGCAGATCTTTTTTTTTTTTTAATTTTCTGCTGTTGGCCATTCTTTTTCCTTTTGTTTCCTTAAATGACTTAAGGATGAGTTTTTAGCTGGATATTTTGCCAAAACTTCTCTAAATTGGTTGTGCCCTTTACTGCTTCTCTTTGCTTTGTAAGGTGATACTACTGCTAATAAGCATCCATTATGCTGCTGTGTAAGATTTTACAAAGAAGTTGATATTTTAAAGTAGTGTTGACTTTAGCTGTCATCTATTTGGTCAGCAAGTAAGGTGAATGTTTACTGACAAAGGTGTTTTGTGGGTTCTTTTGGGCTCTGTGATATGATAATTGATTTATATAATTTAAAATACATGAATCATTTCTGTATAAAATTATAACTGATGTAACTGCAATTTTGCTATCACCAATTTTTTCATTATCACTTGTCGAATTTGCCTTGAGGTACCTCAGGTTCTGGATGTGGCTTAGAGTGAAGAAGCTCAGAAACTATGAAAATGCTAGATAATACCTTCCCTGATAATCATCAAAGGATATAGGAATCAAGGATATGTGGTAAAAAATCAGATCCCAAAACACCCAAAATAGGTAGATTTAATAAAACTGGGAAGGTAAGCGTATGTACTGATAGTTTGCTGATCTAGTCCTAATCAAATTTTTAAAACTATTTTTATTTATTTTGCTAAATATTCCCCAATTACATGTAAAAAACAGTTTAACAGTCATTTAAAAAAAATTTGAGTTCCAAACTCTCTCTCCTTTCTACCCCTAATCCCTCCTAGAGAAGTCAAGAAATTTGATTTTGATTATACATGTGAAGTCATGCAAAACATATTTCTACATTAGCCTATATGTTGTACATTAGTTGTACATATTAGTTTCTATATGTTGCAAAAGAACACAGAAATAAGATAAAACAATAAAATGGAGAAAGTTTAAAAAGAAGTATGCTTTAGTCTGCATCCAGAGTTCATCAGTTCTCTCTCTGGAGGTGAATAGCATTCTTCATCATGAATGCTTTGGAATTGTCTTGGATCATTGTCTTGATCAGAGTAGCATTCTGCCTTCTGTGGTACTTTAGGATTAATTATTGTTGTTACTTGAATTTCTTAAACTTATCAACGCAACAATTTGCTAATTCACATTGCAGAAAATTAAATGATAGTGGAGTCAATGACAATTTAGACAAATACTTTTAGCCCTACCTTACATGTCTACTTTGATAAAAATTCAGCCTTTAACCAGAAGAGCTAATTTTACAAGTCAGATTCTCATAAACATTTTTTAAAGATTTTTTCAGCCTGCTTTTAGTAGTGTTTATATCAGGAAAAGGGTTTAGAATAATGATAAAGACATCAAGAGGTATATAGAAACTTAAATTCTCCAAAGTTTCAAGTGACCTGAAGGTTCTAATTTGTTTTGGTTTTTTTTTGTTTGTTTGTTTTGTTTTGTTTTTTATTACTCCGTTATTAATAACATTAGAACCACAAGGTGTGAGCTAATTTTCAATGCATGATTAATTATTGGAGAAGTAAAATTTAAGAAATAAAATTAAAGCGTATTGAGATCTGTTTTTCAAAAGATTTTTGCAAAAACATCTAAGAATCTGCAAGTGATATAGAACCAGAGAATCAAATCTGCTGAAGAGAAGCCCCATTTAGACTGCTCTGAGAATGAGATCTATTCCAGAATGTCTAAGAGAAGTTTCTAGAAGACCAGACAAACTATAAGAGAGCGTATTCAGGAGGAGATGGTCAGCAGTATCAAACGCTATAGAGGAGTGAAAGGTAAAGATTAAGAACAGGCCATTAGATTTGATAATTTGACAATTTGACAACAAAATCAATGGTAACTTTGGAGAAAGAATTTTAGTTAAATGATGAAATCAGAGGCTAGATGGTAGTGGATTCAGAAGAGAGAAAGTGAAAGCTGGATCAAGGAGTTTGGCTGAGAAATGAAGAGAGATAGATGACAGTTGATGGGCTTGGCAGAATCTAGTATGTGCCTTTGTTGTTTAAGGATGTGAGAGATCTATATAATTTGTAGGCAGCAAAGAAAGGATCAGGAGATGTGGTCTGGGGGACTGAAGCTTGGAGAAAGGTGAGGGAAATCTATACAATATAGGGATGGATGGGATCAAAGGTCTGTGTAGATGGTTAGTCTTTTGCCAGAAATAGGGCCAGCATATGATCAGAGGTTGGAGTGATGGAGACAATAGATCAATATGGCATGATCTAAGAAGCATGTGAGATAGAAAGAAGAAAAGAGAGAGTTCTCAACCCGTGGTTTCAATTTATTTATGAAGTATGAAGTCCTCATCAAAGAGAGTTGGGGAGAGGAAGCTTGAGGAGAGAAGAAAAGGTTTGGAACAATTTGGAAAGGTAAACAATTTGAAAAGAATGGTAGGATTGCCTTGCTATAGTGAAGGCCCAATTTAGGTAAGTTAGCATAAAACTATGGTTGACCAAACAACGTGGTTTCAGGATTTCCTCTAGTTCCATTAAGGAGCACATGAGTGGGCACAAAGGAGTAATCCTGGGTTGCAGTTTGGCATGGTGTGATTAACAGTAGCACCAGGAAGCAAGGGATTCAAGAGTAGAGGATATTGTAGAGCTGAATTGGTTCGCCAAGAGGTCAGGTTGGGAAGGGTGGAGAGGGTAGTCAGAGATGGCTGGGTGATGGTCTGTGATACTACTGAGGGATGAAGTGATTGGAAATCACGGGAGGACTTATTGTAGGAGTGAGGCATAGGGAGAGATAAAAAAAATGTAGAAGATTATAACTGAATGGAAATTAAAAGTCTACAACATGGAAGGTAAACACATGGGTGATGACAAGGTTGAGGATATGATAATCCTTGGGTGTAGTTAAAGTGGAATAGATTAGGATGTAGGAGTTGAGCAGACTGAGAAACTGGGAAGTTAGGGTATTTGAAGGAACATAAAAATTTACATCGAAGTCCCCTGGAATGAGGGAAGGAGTTGAGGTGAGCCAGTCTGAATTCATTGAGAAAGAAGAGACAATGTCCTAGAGATCAATAAGTAATAGTTATTAGAACTGGGAGTAGGTGATAAATATGAACTGAACCAACCTCAAAGGAGAAGTGGCTAAGTGATGGTAGTCAAGGAAGAGTCTTGAAGTGGCACCAGGAAGCAAGTTTTCCTTTCTCCAACCATGACCGGTGAGTCTTAGAAGTGGAAGTGGAAGTGCCACCAGACCTTCCAAAGGGATAGGCAGATCTGGATCAGATCTGGTGGGAGTGGGGGCAGAGGCAGATAAGGTTGAGGGGGGTAAGAATAAGTGAGTAGACATCTGAGATTGGAGAGAGGACTTTTTTTCTTTAGCAGCAGAGGGTTTAGTTTCACAGGGAGAGAGAGAATAGGAGGGTGTATTGGGGTTGAGTCCAGGCAGACTAAGTGTCAGCTGATGATGATGGGAGATGATTTAAGTATTCAAGGTGCAAGATTTGTTCTGGAGTAGCCTATACAGCTGCCTGACCTGCCGTAATGCTGTAATTTGTGGTACTGAGGAATATCGTCATCCTGACCTTATTTGATTGGGACATGCACACTAGTACAGATTATACAAAATAAATGTAAGACTTGTGTGGAGGTGGGGAGGCAACATAATTGGGAAATGAGGAAAAGTCTTGTGTAGAAGGTAGTATCTGAATGGAATTTTAAATTAAACAAGAAATTCTAAGAAGTGAAAGTGAGGAGAGAGTACACTAAAAGCATGAGGGACAGAGAGATACAGAAGACAAAGATTAAGTGTCAGGTATGAAGTACACCAAGAAGCCCTATTTGGCCAGACCCTTGGATGCTTAATGACTGACCATCACATGAAAGTGGAAATGAAATCCTTAAAGGAGGTTTTAGCCCCAGGGCTGCAGGGCCAGTGGGTGGCAGGGCCAGCAGGCGGCTGGAGGAACCCCAGAACACCAGCAGTCGTGGCGACTCCAGAATTATCAACATAGACATGCCTAGGACAAAGTAAGAGGTTAGTGTCCTATGGACTTTGGGACCTGTATTTGGGGGAATGCGTCGGCTCCCTCCCCTGAGGGCTAAAAGCTGCTGAGGAGACACGCCATTTTGTAGTTTTCAGAGGCAGCTCCAGCTCCTGGCCTGCAATTAATTGTAGGGAGATCCAGCGATCAGTCTTGGGGGGGTAATCGCTCTTGCTTTAACCTCCCTGAATCTGGATTGTGATCTAAGGTGGAAGTCGTGGGTGGGTTTACAGCTTGCCAGAAACGGAAGTTGCCCCCCACATGTTCCGGACGAAAATTCCTCTATCTGGCCTTAAAGCCATAGTGTGGCAACAAGCCCAAAAGTCAGGTAATCAAGTGACAACATGCCAAGGCAAAGGAAACAGAAAAATGCAACCCTAGACTCCTATTTTGGGGGCATAGAGCGGGAAAAGGACTGTGAGGTCAGAAGTCCTGCTCCAAAAGCCCCAGGGGAAAACATGAGCGGGTTGCAGGCCATAGAGGACCTTAAGAAGGACTTTAAAAATCAAATAAGAGAAGTGGAGGAAAAATTGGAAAGAGAAATGAGAAGGATGCAGGAAAAGTATGAAATGAGGGTCAACAGCCTGACTGAGGAAAACAATACCTTAAAAAATAGACTGACTCAAATGGCAAAGGAGGCCCAAAAGGGCAATGAGGAGAAGAATGCCTTAAAAAGTCCAATTTGCCAGATGGAAAAAGAATCTCAAAAGTTCACTGAGGAGATTCATTCCTTCAGAGTTAGACTGGAGCAAATGGAAGCTAATGACTTTATGAGAAATCAAGATGCTGTTAAGCAGATCCAAACAAATGAAAGATTAGAAGGCAATGTGAAATATCTCATGGGAAAAACCACTGACCTGGAAAATAGATCCAGGAGAGACAATTTAAAAATTATTGGACTACCTGAAAGCCATGATCAAAGAAAGAACCTAGAAATCACCCTTCAAGAAATTCTCAAGGAAAATTGCCCTGATGTTTTAGATCCAGAGGGCAAAATAGAGGTTGAAATAATCCACAGATCACCTCCTGAAAAAGATCCCAAAAAGAAAACTCCCAGGAATATTATAGCCAGGCTCCAGAATCCCCAGATCAAGGAGAAAATACTACAAGCAGCCAGGAAGAAACAATTTCAATATTGTGGAAACACAATCAGAATAGCCCAGGACCTGGCAGCTTCTACACTGAGGGATAGAAGGGCATGGAATATGATATTCCAGAGGGCAAAAGAGCTGGGAATGAACCCAGGGTCACCTACCCAGCAAAACTGAGTATTTTGTTTCAGGGGAAAATATGGTCATTCAGTGGAATAGAGGACTTTCAAGCATTCTTGAGGAAAAAACCAGAGTTGAATAGAAAATTTGACATCCAGACACAAGAAGTAAGAGATGCCTGAGAAGGTAATCAGGGAAAAGAAATCAAAAGGAACTTATCAAAGTTGAACTATTTACATTCCTATAGGGAAAAACAATAACTGTGAGTGATGATATCTTTCTCACTATGAAAATAATGGAAGAAGGGTTGTGCTCATATGAATACATATGTGAATGTGTGTGTATATGGTTACTGTTATATATGGATAGAGGGCATAGGTTGACTTTGTTGGGAAGGGAGAATACTCAAGGGATGAAATTATGAGGTGAGAGAGGAAAGTGGCAAGAGGAGATGGGGAAAGACAGGGTAGGGTAAAATATCTCATGTAGAAGAAGTAAGGGGAAGTGGTTGCAAGGGAGGGGGAGAATAAGAAGGGGAAAAAAAGGCAAATCCACATTCTCATTGAATTTGGTTCAGGGAGAGAATGACATACATACTAAATGGGATATCTCAACCTGTAGCAGAATAGGGGGAAGGGGGATGAGAGGAGGGATGATTGATGGGGGGGCATCCTTGGGGGGAGGGGAGGTTGGAAGTACCCACTATAGAAGAGGGACAGGATCATGTAGGGAATGGACCAGGTGGCGGGTGGGATGAGTGGGAGGGAATTATAAGCAGCCTTGTACAATATATCTACTATGATAATGTTTTACATAGCTAGACATGTACAACCTATACTGAATTACTTATCTCCCCAGAGGGAATGGGTGACAAGGGAGGAAGGAAATGGATCTGAAATTCAAGGTCTTAAGATTAAATGTTTCAAATATATATAAGTGCTATTATTAATACTCTTTTGCTTATAATTGGGAGATAAGATGTGCAGGCATCGGGACACAAAGATTCACCTTCCTCTAATGGAAAAGTCGAAGGGGGTATGGGAGAAGATATGGGAGAGAACAGATTGGAGGAAGCGATATCTTGTGGGACTGCTGTTCTGGGAGGGTGGGTAGGGGAAAAACCGGGGGGAAAAATGAGTGTAACTCAAAATCTGACGGAAATGAATGATGCAATACAGAAGTTAATAAAGCATTTGTTTAAAAATATGAAAAAAAAGTAACACATACTTTATAAGTAAATGTAGTGACCAACATTTGTAAACTTCCATTTCGGTATGAATCCTCAGTGTTTAATATCTTGTGTATTTCATTTATATAACTTCTCCCCAATATGAATTCTCTTATGTTTACAAAGTGATGATCTGCAACTGAATGTTTTCTGACACGTACTACACTCATAGGGTTTCTCTTCAGTATGGATTCTCTGATGTTGACTAAGGGATGAGCTATGCCGGAAAGTTTTTCCACATTCATTGCATTCATGTGGTTTTTCTCCAGAATGTATTACCTGATGTCGAGTAAGAGATGAGTTTTCGCTGAAAGTTTTTCCACATTGATTACATTCATAGGGTTTCTCTCCAGTATGGATTCTTTGATGTTGTATAACATGTGTGCTCTGGCTGAAGGCTTTTCCACATTCACTACATTTATAGCGTTTCTCTCCAGTATGAATTCTCTGATGTTTAATAAAGGATGAGCTGTTATTGAAGGCTTTTCCACATTCATTGCATTCAAAAGGTTTCTCTCCAGTGTGGATCCTCTGATGGTGACTAAGGGATGAACTGTGACTAAAGGCTTTCCCACATGTTTTACACTCATAGGGTTTTTCTCCAGTATGAATTCTCTGATGCTGAGTAAGGATTGAGCTATGACTGAAAGCCTTTCCACATTCAAGGCATTCATATGTTTTTTCTCCAGTATGGATGATTTGATGTCGAATAAGAGATGAACTGTCCCTAAATGCTTTCCCACATTCATTACAATCATACGGTTTTTCTCCAGTGTGGTTTCTCTGATGCTGAATAAGGTGGGATCTCTGGCTAAAGGCTTTTCCACAATCTTTACATTCATAGGGTCTCTCTCCTGTGTGGATCCTCTGATGCTGAACAAGGTGTGTTCTCTGACTGAAGGCTTTGCTGCATTCATTACACTTATAATGTCTCTCCCCAGAATGAGTACTCTGATGTTGAGTAAGGAATGTGCTCCGAGTGAAGGCTTTGCCACATTCGTTACATTTATAGCGTTTCTCTTCAGCATGAATTCCCTGATGTTGATTAATGTGTATACTTTCGATACAGGCCTTCCCAGATTCATTATATTTGTACACTTTTTCCCCATTATGTAAACCATGATACTGCATTAAATTTGAGCAATGATTAGAAGTTTCCTCACATGCATTACTCTTGCAAGGTTTCTTCCCTGAGGAAATTGTATTACATTTAAGCATATCTGAAAACTCATTGCAGACCATATCACGTGTATCATATTTATGGACTCTCTTTTCTATAGAATCTGTTCTTTGTGAAACAGGGATTGACCCCAGGTTATAACTTCTCTCAGATTTATTACATCCATGGTCTTTTAATACATCAGAAGTTTTTCTGTTGGGGACAGAATTACTTACTTCGTCAGAATGTCTCTCCCAATTATACTGCTGATTTTCTATCTTGACATCACATTTACAATTTTGTTCTTGGGAATCCATAAGACCAACCATTTTAAGTCTTTCCAAAAATGATTCTTCGATAGAAATGGGTCGATTAGAAACTGATCCTTTGCTTTCAGTTCCAGTGTCCCAATCTGAAAAAAATAAAAATTGTAAAAGTCTTTTGTCCCTTTGTATTGAGAAAAAGTACTGTTGTATGGTAAGTTTTACATTCTATCTTTCAAATTCTATCTTTAAACTGGAAAAGGTAAAGAAAAAACAAATAGTAATGACTACTCCTTGTATTTGCACAATTCTTAGTTTATACGGCACTTCCATATTCAGTATTTCATTTTAATTTCACAACAGACCTGTGCAGTAAGAACTTTGACTAATAAGAAAAATAAGGTCCAAAATGAAATAAAGGACTTGTTCATGGACATGTAGTTAATAAGTGGCTGAATCACAAATAGATCCTAGGTTTTCAGCATTTTTTCTTATAAACTTTCTTAATCCAGCACGTTTTCTAATAAATCACCGTTCTCATTATTTTTCTCCTTTCAGCTTTTATGGTAGAAATCTGTAGCATTAGGAACAGCAGAAGAAAGGAGAACCTGAGAAGGATAAAGAAAAGAAAATTGTGCAGGTAATTTGGAGGACTTTAGACTTATAAAGAAGACCAGAGATTAAATCTGAGAAGAAATTTAGGAGACCTTGAGGAAAAGATGAAGAACAACTTGACCTAAGGGGAGAGAACTCAACATGAAAGAGGGAAAGGAAATCCAGAGAACAGAAAATTTAATGCTTACATAACACACTAAATGTAAATGGTCTGAGTTTTCTAAAAAGAGTAGATTTTAGAAATGGATATAAAAACCCCTATTCTGCCTAGAGGAAATCCATTTAATATATACATACACACATATAATTTTAAAATTAAGTGGTAGGTTTAAAATATTTTATATAAATGTAATTTTTAAAAAAAGCAGGAATAGTAGTAATGATAACAGATGAAACAGATAATTCAAACCAGAAAACCTCAAGAAAGACAGAACAGGGCATTATTACATAATACTAAAAAGAACTTTAAATAATAACTATATAGGAATCTTTAGGTTATTAGCACCAAGCAATTTCAGTAATCAACTTCATAAAAGGAAGGTTAATAACACTATAAATATAAATAGCCAAATATCTAATAATAGGAAGAAATTTCAATTTTCTATTATCAAAACATCACCAAAAAAATTAACAAGCAAGCACATTTCTGAGTTACTTATTTTAAAAAGTGGAAATAACAGCTTAGCTATTGAGAAAACTAACTGGAACAATTAGAGAATGTATAGGGAACTCATATAAAAATGATTACATGTGCTTGACCATTGTTGTGGGGTCTGTTAAACTTTGACTACTATAATATATTTTGTATAGTCTTGCTTGTGGTTTCTATGACCTTTTAAGAGTCTTATAATTTTGTAACTACAATTATTGACATTTTTTTATTCTAGAGAATATTAATGAATTAATATTGCTTGCCATATTTTATATATATGTATGTATATATGTGTATGGATAAACATACACACATTTTATTAACATTTAAGACTCTTTAAGGATTTAAATACTGCCAAGTCATGGGGCAGCTAGGTGGTGCAGTGAATAGAGCACTAGCCTTGGAGTCAGAAGGACCTGAATTCAAATCCAGCCTCAGACACTTAATGCTTACTAACCATGTGACCTTGGGCAAGTCACTTAACCCTGATTGCTCCGCCTTTCCCCTCCAAAAAGCATAAACAAACAAACAAATACATAAATAAATACTGCCAAGTCCCTCTCCTCCTCGGAATTTGAAACAGTTTTTGTATTTGTAATTCAAGGGAAAAGCTTGAAGCACCTCTATTAGATGACCTTTGATTCCTCACTTGAGAGAATTACCCAAGGCCATTCTCTTGCCACTACCCAGAGAATTTATGAAGTAGCACTCCCTGGTAGATGCAAGGTCATGTCAACTGGCCAATACCTTGTGAAAGGTACCTTGTGTTGTTTCTTCCTAAAATAAGTTGAGGTCTACTCATCTTTTCTTAATAATAATGGCACAGATAACTATCTGAACTCAAATGGCTGCATAGCACCTGACATCATGTGAATCAATCAACAAGTGTTTATTAAGTGCCTTCTAGGGGCCAGGCACTGTGCTAGGTACCAGGGAATGCCAATACAAAAAATGATACCATCCCTACTCTGTAAGAGCTTATTCCCTTTGATTTCTAATCTTGAGGAAAGAGAGAAACATGCTAATTGTGTAGTCTCATTACCTTCAACCAATTGCTATGCTCAAAGGTCCCAAAACATAGATCTGGGAGAGGAGGCAGCAGCTAACACTTTGTTCTGCAGCAATTACCATCCTGAAACCCGTGAAAATGAGGTGATATCTATTAATGTTAGAGACGAGACTTTTCTTGTACAAAAGAGAAAGCTAGGAAACCATCTTTAGAGGATTCTATACCAGCTGCTATTTATGTTTATAGTGTTATCAAATTTTCTTTTATGAAGTTAACTATTGAAATTGTTTGGTACTCACAATGTCAAGATTGCCATATACTGGTTATTTAAAGTTTCTTTCAGTAATATGTAATAATACCCTTGTCTGTCTGTCTTGAGGTTTTCTGGCTTGAATTAGGGAGCTGCCCTGCAGATTCAGAAGCCCAGAGCATCATACTCCCATCTCTTCTGGGTGTAAAGTTTACTCTTTAATACATATTTTGTATCAGTGGTTTTTCCTTTTTTTCTTCCCTAGTGGACACTGGGTTACCCCATAATCACTTATTTGGAGACCTCCATTTAAAGCAGTTGAAATGGGTTGAAGAAATTGATAAAATCTTCTCACTTTGTAAACTCCTTGAACTCAGAAGGTCCTCATTTTAAATGCTGTAGTTAGTGACCCTACTATAGCCATTAAGAAGTCTTAAGTTAAAAAATAAACTATTCATACCATAATCCCAGACCAGAAGGCAATATAGATAACAACAGATAATGATAACATGGGTAAAAGGTATGAACTAGATGATTTCTAACACTGCCTAATTCTAAATCTATGAAATGTTTAAAAGCATAGGAAAGGACAAGGGACAGGATTTAGAGTAAAGGTACAAGGCTTAGATATGGAGAAAAGGAATATATCTCAGTTTGGAAATTGCTTGAGGACAGGTGTGTTATTAAGGTTCTATTTCACCACTTTTCCCCTAGGTCTGAGAGACCTTGAGATCTTCTGGCTAAAAATTTAACTGGACCATCTGACATTTTGCATGCAATGACTGCCCTCTGCATGGTTTCACTCATTCACTCACCAACCTGAACAAGTACATTTGGAGACTTCTCTCTCCAGGATTCCTGGCTCTTTCCTTTGATCCTCATGGGAAATTAATTCTGGTTTGGAAACTGGAAGCCCTGTTCATGTGGAAAAAATGCAAAAATGACTCTTTGGCATGAGGACAAAAAAAAACCATCTCAGCATTTAACTTCTAGTTACAAACTCCTGAAGAGAAGATCCAAAAGGAGAGCATAGGAGACGGTTCAAAGAGTCTCGAAGTAGAAGAGTTCAATATAACGTTCTAATAAAGTATAGAGGAATATCATGGAGTTCATGTGAACTCATCAGTCCCTTTTCCCCATTAAAAAGATGGAAGCTGCTTCTACTATTTGTAGGAATTTGCTCTAGAACTTACACTAGGAGAATACTTATCTTGGGGAAACATCACTCTGAAGGATATCTTAGATGAAGCCCAATAAATAGCATAACAAACCAGCCAATATGCAGTTATACTAAACAAAGCCTCTTCATCTGGGAATAAGGAGAAATAGCCTTTCTCTTGGGTGTAAAAGGATTAGACATCTTCTCTGTGTGGTGCATCCCCTGCTAACTTTTAGCTAATTACTTCATATCTTTTAAGAAAAATGGAAATGAACACACTATAAGAAAATCCTGAGTCAAAAGATGAAGCTATCCTTACCCAGAAAGACTAGGTTCTTGTAGTTCTCTAGCATGACTGCCAGGTATAGGTCCCTCTGATCTGAATCCAACTGCCCCCACTCTTCCTGCGTGAAATCCACGGCCACATCCTTGAATGTCATAGACTCCTGAAATGTCAAACCCATTCTGGTTCACACAAAACCCTCTTCTTTATATGGTTCTGGAGAAGGGAGAACAGGTGGGGGATTTGAGCGGGATTTTAAGCATTTAATTTAAGCATTTCTGGGAGCTTTCAGGTTTCTGAGTGTTTTAAAAGAGTTCTATTAACCATTTGTCATATGCCTGATTTTGTGGTACCTTATGTAAATATTTTTTTGGAGAAGCATTGGAAGGAGTCTGTTGACTGGTGTGATTCTGGCTTTTACAATCCTTCAGATTCCATTTGTAACAAGAATTTCAAAATCACTTTAAAATATTTTACTACAAAATCTCTGCCGAATTTTAATTAAAATAAAGGATCTCACCACTTCTTAAAGTTGCAGAATTACTGTCCTACATCCTTTCTGACCAATTTAGCCTTTCCTTTCTTTAACTTACTTTTTGGTTTTTGTTACCAATTAATTTTGGTAATTTAAAAAAAGTATATTATTAATTGTTTAATAGTATTAGTCTCATTTCCCCAGTGATATTGTTAACCTCTTTGACCAAAAGATATTTCTCTTTTACAGTACTTAGCACATAAGAGGGCAGGATGACTTAATGAATAAATATGGAAAAAAATTTCTTCTGAAGTTCAACATCATCAGAATGGCCCTATTTAATCGTCTGGGTTGCAAGATGATGGGAGGCCTGGAACAGAGTCTACACCCTAAAAACAAAGATGATATTTCAGAATAAAGGAAGTATCAACACACCTGGGATCTCAAAGTTAGGAGTTCAGGAGTCATTGTCTCTTCTCTTTTCTCCATGTGAAGGCTAGAGTTCTGAGGATTAACAGCTGAGGAGTTAAAGGGAAATATGAGGAATACTGATTTTACTTTGCATTTCCCAGTAGACCAAGCTATATATTCCCATATAATACTTGGTAGACTGCCCAGCATATGCCCATACATGTGCATACATGCTGTGTACACAAGCATGCACACATACACAAACACACACACACACACACTCCCTACAAAGAGGAAAGTCAGTGAAAATGAAATAACCTAGTCCCTTCCCAGAATTACAAAGGGGACCATGGACACTGGTGCTCAAAGTATTGATTTCATACAAATAGTCACAAAAGATTGTGTGGAACAGCATTCTCTACATATGAACTCACATATTATACATTGAAATAATGGGATTAATCCCAAATTTCCACATTATGCTGGTATGTACCAGTCATCACTACATTTATCAGGTAAATATATTTTGGCCTCTTTTTCACATTTACTTTCTTTTTTTAACCCTTCCTTCAAGAAGAGCTCTTCAAATAATTAAAGACAGTTTTGTGCCCTTGACCATAGTTTCCTTAATATGCCAAACTCCTTTAACCCATGTTTATATAGTCCTCAGTCCCTTTCATCATCCTAATAACTTTATTCTGGGTATACTACCATTTGTCAGAAGTCCTTGCTAAATTGTGGCAGACAGAGGTCAACATAATTCTGCAGATGTGGAATGAGGAAATAAATCCAAGTGTGCTGATAGTTCCTTTTTTTCTGAAATATCATCTTCGTTTTTAGGTTGTGGACTCATTTCCTGCCACCATCTTGCAACTCAGAAGACTAGATAGGGCCATTCTAATGATGTTGGACTTAAAAAAAAATGATCCCCACTTGTCTAGTGTTTTTCTTCTTTTTCCCACTCCATATTAACATATTTATTCATTATCATCCTGTCCTCTTATGTGCTAGGTACTGTAAAAGATGCCAGAGGTGCATAAGAGAAATATCTTTTGGTCAAAGAGGTTAATAGTGTCACTGGGGAAATAAGACTAATATTATTAAACAATTAATAATATACTTTAGGATTCTAATCTCCCTATTTCTTGGCACTGTCCAAGTCTTAAAACAGCTTAAGCTTTTCTGGCCACAGTGACACATTGATGACTTTTAACTGTACTTTCAAACCATGAAAATAACAAGTTTTTCATGAAATTAAGTACTATCTAGTTCCATATCTTCTGTCTGGCATATTTGCAAGTGACTTTTAAAAATCTAAGTATATTCTCAACAATGCAAAGTTTTAAGACAATTCTAAAAGGGTCATGATGGAAAATGCTATCCATATCCAGAGAAAGAATTATAGTCTGAATACAGATAGAAGCATACTATTTCCACTCTCTCTTTTTTGTTTTGTTCTGTTTCTTTTTCTCATGGTTCATTCCATAGGTTATGTCTTCTTTGTAACATGATTAATGTGAAAATATGTTTTATGTGAATGTATATATAGAGCCTATATCAGATTGCTTGCCCTATTGGGGAGCAGGGGGAGGTGTGTGGGGAAGAAAATTTGGAATTCAAAAGCTTGTGGAACTGAATGTTATAAACTAAAAGTAAATAAATATATTTTAAAAAACAACCTAAGTATACAGTTTTACATTAATCTCTATTAAGTTTGTATTTTTAGGTTAAGCCCAAGATGCCAATATATAGACATTGTTTCAAATTCTGAATTTACTTATTTCTTCCCCTAGCCTCATGTCATTTGTGAATTTGATAAGTATGCCATCTTGATTTCAGAAGAGTCACAGATTAACATTTTAAATAGCACAGCAACAAGAACAGAGTCTACTGGAGAACTCTCACCCAGATACCAATAACCCATTAATGGTGACTTTTTTTAGGTCTTATCATTCAAACAGTTCTAAATTTACCTTCCTATGCCATGATCAAGTGCACATATTACCATATTTTCCAAAAGATTAGATGAAAGACTACATCAAATACTTTGTTGAATTCTAGCTATATGTCTATAGCATTATCCTCATCTACCAGTCTAGGAACCCTATTAAAAAAAAGGAAATGAAGTTAGTTTAAAAACACCTAGCCTTGATAAAAAAAATGATCACCAATTCCCTTTACGAATCTTCATAAATCATCCTTTTAATAACCCACTCTCACATGCCAGGAATTGAAGTCAACCTTGTCAGCCTCTAGTTTGCAAGCCCCCACCTTCTTTTTTTCAGTGAATCATCACATCTGCCTCTTTTCAGTCCTCTGCCACCTCTCCAGTGGTTTTTCAAGGACTACTGAAAGGAGCTGAGCAATCACACTGGCCAGTTCTTTTAAGTGTGCAAAGACGGAGACATTTAATCCAGATGAACTGAACTCACTGAAAGTATCTAGGTGTTCTCCTATCATCTCTTCTATTTATCTTCAGTTTTAACTTGTTGACCATTTTTGTTCTATTCCTCTCAGTCTGGAGATCATTCTCCTTGATAGAGAAAATTAGTAAAATAAGAATTAAATAGTTCCATGTTGTTCCAGCATCCATTATTGTTACCCCATCTACCTTGAACACTGGTTCCATCATTTCTTTTATATTTCTCTTGCCCCAGTATCTCAAAAAACTCTTTCAGGGGCGGCTAGGTGGCGCAGTGAGTAGAGCATCGGCCCTGGAGTCAGAAGGACCTCAGTTCGGATCAGGCCTCAGACACTTAATGCACACATAAACAAAAACCTAGCTGTGTGACCTTGGGCAAGTTACTTAACCCCAACTGACCTCCAAAAAAGCAAAAACAAACAAACAAAAAAAAACAACTCCTTCAGCAATTTTTAATATTCATCAAAAGTCCCAGAACATCTTGACCTTTAAGCATTCCTGACATCATTCTTGCAGGACAGTGACCTTTTTGTTTCCATCCTCCATAACCTGCACTTCCTTCCATCTTCTTTATGAGTTTTTTTTAACATGCTAAGTTGGTTGATGGGTTCTTTGTGCATTCATAATCTTTGTAGACAATTTCCCTTTTCTTTTTCATCAGAGTAATTTACCTTAATGATATAACAATTTCGTCTTCGAAAGCTATCCACCCTTCTTGGGCTACATTCCCTGTAGAACTTTAATTTACTCTCCCCCCCACCCCCATCCTATCTATCCTTTCTGAATTCCTCAAAAGCTAATTTTCCAAAATCTTTGGTACCATCAGATGCTTAGCTTTCTTCTTACTCTATTACAAGTTCTAATATGGAGTACTCCCTCCCTCCTAAAGTTCCTATCATTTCTATTGCACTGAGCTTGATGTCTTTCCCTGGCTAAACTCAAGAATATATTATTAAAAGTGATGGCAACCCTACATTCCATTGGTCCCAAAGGAAAGAGGTTGAAATTATGGCAAGGTAGATTTAGGTTTGATTTAAAAGAAAAACTTCCTAACAAGTAGAGACCTCCCCAAGGCATAAAGATCTGCCCCAGGAGGCACTCTCACTAGAGGTCTTCAAGGGAAAGGTTTTTATAGTAGGGGGAAGGAAAAATCATTTAAGCACCAACTATGTGCAAGGTACTGTGCAAAGGGCACTGCAAATGTTATATCATTTGATCTTCACAACAGCCATATGAGGTAGATGCTATTATTAGTCTCATTTTATAGTTGAGGAAATTGAGATAGAAAGAGGTTAAGTGACTTGCCCAGAGTCGTGCAGCATCCAGATTCCTGTTCAGTTAACATGTTAGATGACTTCTAACAAGTGTGGACTACGAAAAAACAGATATCTCACCTTATTTGACATGTAAGGAAATAATTTGTAACTTTCATAGAGAAAGTGGCATGCACATACAGATAATCTTAACTTCATATCATAGAGATACTATGTTGTAGTGAAAAGAGAAGATGGTAGGAGTCAGAAGATTAGATTTCTAGTCCTAATTTGGATAATAAGCTATAGAAAAGAGGGGCGGCTAGGTGGCGCAGTGAATAGAGCTCCGGCCCTGGAATCAGAAGGACCTGAGTTCGGAGCCGGCCTCCAACACTTAATCCACACAAACAAAAACCTAGCCGTGTAACCTTGGGCAAGTTACTTAACCCCAATTGCCCTAAAGGGGCGACTAGGTGGAGCAGTGAGTAAGAGTGCCGGCCTCGGAGTTTGGATGACCCGAGATCAGATCCGGCCTCAGAAAAATGAGCACCCACGCATAAATAATGACTAGCCGTGTAACCTTGAGCAAGTTACTTAACCCCAATTGCTTTAAAAAAAAAAATAAGCTATAGAAAAGGTTACAGATCACAGAGATTAACAGTAGAGTTAAAAGTGATGCCAGTGGCAATCTGGCCCATCCCCCTCACTTTGCAGATAAGGAAACTGGGGCCCAAAGCTAAAGTTACTTGCCCAAGATGACACTCCACAAAAGGTCAAAGCCAGGACTCAGGCCCAAATTTCTGATCATAACACAGTACTTTTCCCACTACACCTCTTACCTTAAACACATAAGGCACTATTCCCAAGTCTAAATTTCAGTCACTTCTTTATGGAGAGATGACATGAATCCACTATAGAAATAAGATAATTTGATAATGTGCCTATTCTTACCACTTCCCCTACTTTATCCCACCCTATACCTTCCAAAAAGAGAGCAAAATAAAAAACCCCAGTACTCAAAAAAGTAGTCTCCATATGAGAAAATACTACATAATACTACCCACGGTGGACCCTGAAGGAGACAAGAGACTTGATAACATGATCCACTGATCCCATATTGGAGTTCCAAATTCTCAGGAAACCTTTTCCCTTTTTATGCCATGAATTCCTTATTTCAGGTGCCTATTTCATCTTCTTACCTCCCTTCCCATCACCTTTCTGCAATTCTCACCTCTCTCCTCAGTTGTGGGGATCAAGCCTCCACCAGTCTCACCACCTCTTTGCTATTTGTGGGATGCTGAGACTTCACCCAAATCCTGATATCTCCAGGCAGGATTGTCAGAAATTGTTCTAGCACCAGCAGCTCCAGGATCTGTTCCTTTGTATGAATCTCTGGCCTTAGCCACTGAAAGCAGAGTTCTCAAAGTTGGATGAGGGCTTCTTGGGGTCCAGCTGCTTCTGGGTACTGATACCACCTAAAATTCTTTCTAGCAGCTTCAAGGTCTGATTTATCTCTTCCTAAAATTGTATCTTCCCTCCAAGGAACATCAATTTTTAGGAGCCGGTCTTGTTCACATGGAGTCAGGCATTGGGGGCTCAAGAGAGTGGCCATCACTTTATTTAGAGGTTTTTATTGGAGACTCTCCTATAAATTTGCATTTCCAGCAGGGAGCCAATCTCCTTCACTTGAGTTAAGCAGTTTCATGTTCTAAGGGACACGGTGGGCAGAAATTGATCATAGTGAGCAAAAGGAACCAAAAGTCTCAATGATACAGCCTGACTCTAGAGCCATGAAAAAATTGTGGAGAGCTACTGGACACATAAATGACCCACCAGTGTAGCACACAAAATTACAGTTGCCTCAGATAGAGCCCTTTAGACTGTTTAACTCCTTGAAAGCAGCCCTGGGTGGGTTTTTGTCTGTCTGGTTTTTTTGTTTGTTTGTTTGTTTGTTTGTTTTTTTCCTTTCTTGGGATCTCAGAGCTCAGCACCTGCCACATAGCAGCTTTGTTAAAATTTTAGTTTAAGTATTTACGCCTCTGGAATCAGCAAATGCTACAAAATCAGGGTCTAACTTATTGTTTTGTTGATTAAACTTAGGATCAGATGGAGAAAATATTAACACTGCAAATTAAACTTAAAAAGTTTTTCATAGAGCCAGCATACCCCCTTCCTGACCAATACACAAACACAGAGACTTTCTCAATTCAATCAACGAATCAGGCATCATGAGAGGGCACAGAAGGAAACCAAGCAGTCCCTGCCCTAGGTCCTGAATCCGGAGCCCAGTTCTCTTTCTATTTCATCCGCAAACTCCCTCGAAAGCTACTCTAACTTCAAAGTTGCAAAGCCTCCCCGCCGCCCCCGCAACATTCCCGCTCTCTAAAAGTAGATAGGGGGTGCCTATTAGAAACCCAGACCCCAGGATGACAGCAGCGGGAGGCAGAGGACAATAAACTTACACTCCCTGGACGCTCAGCCCCTCCCCCTCCGGAGCTGCCACACCCTCTCCAGGACCGCCCACCAAGTTCAAGGCTAGCAGTCCTGGAGCTCCTCCGGCAAAGCCCACAAGGCTAGCTCCCTGAGACAGCTGTACTCCAGCCTCTCACCGATCCTGACCAAGCTGGAGTGAAGGGACCCGCGGGGAGCTAGGGTCAGAAACCTCGAGCTGTACCCACCTAAATCCAAACCTGACCGCAAACGGAGCCCGGTTAGGAGCGAAGCGTCCTTGGGGAATCCAAGAAACTGCGTGCGCATCCTCCTCGAGCTCCGCTGCCTGGAGATGGCGGGTGGTTAGACACAGGAAGCCTTCGAACTACAACTCCCAGAATGCCCCTTTACATATGTTCCAGCTTCTCGTTTTCCAAAGTCTCTGACTGATTGCACAGCGATGTCTTCTCCCCGCCATCGCAACCCCCGAGGTGCCTTCTGGGCTTCGCTTATGCTACCTTTGAGCTCTGAACTCAATTATTTCGCTTTTTTCAGTGGAGTGGGGAGAATGGAGGAGAGAGGCAAGGAGAGGAATACTAATTAACACAGGCGGAACTCTCCGCCAATCAGGGGACGTCTTCTGCTCCGCCTTCTTTCCCCGCCCCGCCCTTTGAAAAAACAGTCCAATCCCAATTTCAGGCGGACCTCTTCTGCCCTAGTCTTACCTGGGACAACTGCTCCCATAGCCTTCCTGGAAGTAGTTTCCTCCAGAAGTGAAGAAGGGGCTAGAAGTCAAGAAGATCTGAGTTCACATTTGACCTCAGACACTAAATGGCCCTATGACCCTAAGCAAGTCACGTAACCTGTTTGTTCCTCAGTTTCCTCACCTGGAACACGAGACTCATAATAATAGCACCTGCGTCCCAGGGTTGTTGTGAGGACCAAAGGAGATATTTGTAAAATGCTAGGCAGACCCTAATATGGTACATGAGTGCTTGCTATTGTTTTTGTTACAAGGATGCTGAACTTTCTGAGCCTTCTGAAAAACAGCACCACTCAGGTGCTGTTACAAGCCCCTGGATGTTAAAGGG
This sequence comes from Gymnobelideus leadbeateri, assembly GCA_011680675.1. Classification (NCBI taxonomy): domain Eukaryota; kingdom Metazoa; phylum Chordata; class Mammalia; order Diprotodontia; family Petauridae; genus Gymnobelideus; species Gymnobelideus leadbeateri. Next base: position 41,010 of record WOXC01011020.1, on the reverse strand, counting down.
GAGCAGCAGCAGCAAAGCCAGATTGATAATAGTTGTTGGCAGGCATTTATTAAAAGTTTCTTACATGTCAGACACGGCTGGGGACACAAAGGAGGAAAGGCAAAAGTAGACTGCCCTCAAAGAATTTATATTCTAATTGGGGAGGCAGGCATGAATATAACGAGGTTCATACATGTCATATACAGAGCCTATGAGAGGTAATCTCAGAGAGAAAGGCCCCCTGCAGTCTTGAAGGAAGCCAAGACCAATGAGAGATGGGAGGCAGGAAAGCATTCCAGGCACATGGCAAGGTTGGTATAAATGAATAGGGAAGGGAAATGGAGCACTGTATTAAAGGAATGATAGGCCACTGTTGCTGGATAATAGGGAGGAGGCAGGTATAAGATATTTGGAAAGGTAGGACATAATAATAATAAAGCAACAAAGGTGAACAACCAGGAGCCCAGGAATAAATAACTAGAAGGTGGGACCATTGACGGGAGGAACCACAGCAGTAAGCATCTGCAGGAGGAGTGCCTGAATGAAATCTTAGTTGAATGTGTAACTGGAGGAACCCTGAGAGTAGAAAGGCTGACCACAAACCAGTAAGGCAGAAAACTGAACTACAGGAGAATCCAGTGGAAGGAACAACTTGCTGAGGTGTAGGACTGGCCTAAGAGCAATAAGTCACAAAATCCATAAGTGATGGAGAAGTGAACTTGAGTCTTTTCCCTCTGTGGGAACCCCTTTTTAAGACAGGTGGGGGGATATTGGCCAACTGCGTAGAGGTAAATTTGCTACATTAGTGAGATGTGAGAGTTGTTGTGTCACCTCCCCAAATAATTTTTAGGAGTACCAGAGAATTACTCCTGAAAAAGGACAGATAAACTAGGATTTTTTGAGGACCCAACACATATCAAGGTTTTTCTTACTGTGGTAAAGCTTCTGTCTGAAGAATTATATTAGTCTTAAGAAAAATTTTCTGACTCCACAGATTTCCTTCTCAAATAACTTTTTTTTCTTCTTTTTGTATCTATATTCTTATTTGGTTAAATATTTTCTAGTTACATGTAAACATTTTTTCCCAAATGCTTTATTAACTTCTGGTTTACATCCTTCATTTCTTTTTTTTTTATTTTAACAAATGCTTTATTAACTTCTGGTTTACATCATTCATTTCCACCAGATTTTGAGTTACAATTTTTTCCCCATTTTTCCCTACCCACCACCCCAGAATAGCAGCCCCACAAGATATCCCCTCATCCAATCTGCTCTATCCCATTATCTTCTCCCATACCCCCTTCGACTTTGCTAATAGGGCAAGGTGAATCTCTGTGCCCCAAGGCCTGTACAACTTATTTCACATTTACATGCAAAATAGTATTAATAATAGTATTTATATACATTTGAAACATTTAATTTTAAAACTTTGAATTTCAGATCCATTCCCTTCCTCACTCCGTCTGGGAAGATAAGCAATTCAGTATGTGTTGTACGTGTATAGCTATGCAAAACATTACCATAGTAGATATATTATGAAAGACTGCTTATATTTCCTTCCCACCCATCCCACCCCCCACCTGGTCCATTCCGTACTTTGATCCTGTCCCTATTCAAAACTGGGTACTTCCAACCTCCGCTACCCCTAGAATGCCCTCCCATCCATCATCCCCCCTCTCATTCTACTCCCTCCTACTCTCCTGCAGGGTGAGATATACCATTTAATATGTATGTCATTCACTCCCTGAGCCAAATTCAATGAGAATATGGTTTTGCCTTTTTGCCTTCCTGTTCTTCCCCTCCCCTGAAACTACTTCCCCTTGCCTCTTCTACATGAGATAGTTTACCCTATCCTGTCTCTCCCCATCTCCTCTTGCCACTTTCCTCTATCACCTCTTAACTTCACCCCTTAAGTATTATCCCTTCCCACCAAATTCAACCTGTGCCCTCTATCAATGTATACTTGGAAACATATATACACACATTCACATATGTATTCATATGCCCATATGCCCTTCTTCAATTATTAGAAAGGTTTCATCAGTCACAATTATTGTTTTTCCATGTAGGAATGTAAATAGTTCAACTTTGATAAGTTCCTTTTGATTTCTTTTCCCTGTTTACCTTCTCAAGCATCTCTTGCTTTTTATGTATGAATGTCAAAATTTTCTATTCAGCTCTGTTTTTTTCCCTCAAGAATGCTTGAAAGTCCTCTATTCCACTGAATGGCCATATTTCCCCATGAAACAAGATACTCAGTTTTGCTGGGTAGGTGATTCTTGGTTTTAATCCCAGCTCTTTTACCCTCTAGAATATCATATTCCATGCCCTTTGATCCCTCAGTGTAGAAGCTGCCAGGTCCTGTGCTATTCTGATTGTGTTTCCACAATATTGAAATTGTTTCTTCCTGGCTGCTTATAGTATTTTCTCCTTGATCTGGGAATTCTGGAACCTGGCTATAATATTCCTAGGAGTTTTCTTTTTGGGATCTTTTTCAGGAGGTGGTCGGTGGATTCTTTCAACCTCTATTTCTCCCTCTGGGTTTAAAACATCAGGGCAATTATCCTTGAGAATTTCTTGAAGGATGGTTTCTAGGTTCTTTGTTTGATCATGACTTTCAGGGAGACCAATGATTTTTAAATTATCTCTCCTGGATCAAATTTCCAGGTCAGTGGTTTTTCCCATGAGATATTTCACATTGCCTTCTATTCTTTCATTTGTTTGGATCTGTTTAACAGCATCTTTATTTCTCATAAAGTCACTTCCATTTGCTCCAGTCTAATTCTGAAGGGATGAATCTCCTCAGTGTGCCTTTGAGATTCTTTTTCCATCTGGCAAATTTGGCTTTTTAAGGCATTCTTCTCCTCATTGTCTTTTTGAGCCTCTTTTGCCACTTGAGTTAATCTATTTTTAAGGTGTTATTTTCCTCAGTCAGGCTGTTTACTCTCATTTCATACTTTTCCTGCATCCTTCTCATTTCTCTTCCCAATTTTTCCTCTTCTTCTCTTATTTGGTTTTTGAAATCCTTCTTAAGGTCCTCTATGGCCTGTAAGCCACTCATATTTTCATTTGGGGCTTTTGGTGCAGGAGTTCCGACCTCACAGTCCTCCTCCCGTTCTATGCTTCGATCCTCTTTGCCCCCAAAATAGGAGTCTAATGTTGCATTTTTCTGTTTAATTTGTTTCCTTTGCCTTGGCATGTTGCCACTTAATTACTTGACTTTTGGGCTTGTTGCCACAGTAGGACTCTGCCACCAGCCAGGGGAGCTTCCATCCCAAATGTTGGGGTCTTCTCAGTTGCCGGAGGTATTAGTTGGGTGCCCTCCCTGAAACCTCCAGACACTCTGGCAAGCTGGACACACACCCCAAGACCTCCACCCCAGACTGCAGTCCAGATTCAGGGAGGTTAAAGCAAGAGAGATTACCCCCCAGACTGATCACTGGACCCCCCTATAGTGCACAGGCCAGGAGCTGAAGCTGCAACTGAAGCTGCAAAATGGCGGCTGTGCCACAGCTCCTCAGAGGCTTCTTGCTCCCAGGGGAAGAAGCTGATGTGTTCCCAAATACTGGTCCCAAAGTCCATAGGGCACTAACCTCTCCCTTTGTCCTAGGCATCTATGTGTTGGTAATTCTGGAAAAGCCATAGCTGCTGGTATTCTGGGGCCCCTCCAGCCAGCTGGTGGTCTGGCCACTCTGGGGCTAAAACCTCTGACTCATGTGGTCCTGGGCTCAGCTCCCAGGGCTTAGCTCCCAGAGTGTTGAGCTGGCTGCTACCTGTTGGGCTGCCGGGCTGTCCTCAGTGGGAGGTTAGCTTCTCTGTGTTGTTCTGTGGGTGCTGGAGCTCCAAAGATTGTTCATAGTCCCCTTTTACATAATTTTTAAGTGGTGTGGGAGAGAGCACCCTGGAAATGCTGTTTCTACTCGGCTATCTTGGCTCCACCCCCCATGTAAACATTTTTAACATTCTTTTAAAAAATTTTTGATTTCCCAATTCTTCCCCTACTTTCCATCTCTCTCCTGCCCCTTAAGAAGGTAAGCAATGTGATATCAATTACACATCACATAAGTTTTTAGGATCCTCATCCCCTTCTAATAAGTGTATAGAGTTTACAAATCCATGAAGGTATTTTCCCTAGAAAGGATTATTTTCTACTCAATTCAATGACTTGGTGTGTTAGGACTTTTATTTTCTAAAAGAGTTATAGCTGGGAAAACATCAGAATTTTAAGTGAGAAAAGCCATGGCAAAGTCTACTCATCCTCTTTTGAGGAAAAATGATACCCCAGCAGAATATGATAGCTGAATCCAGAAGCTAGAAGCAAAGAAATTTTCTACAATACCCAGCAATTACCATTGGACCACATAAATAATGATGAATAGCAGTAATATAGCTGGGAGCATTGAACCACAGAGATTACATAGACTATATGCTGGGTAGAGAGTACACACCTGAAAGGGTGGTTGCAGGCCATATAAGCTCACCAAGGACAAGGTTGGGCAGGATCATTGAGAAGACATCATTGCAACACATTGGTATACTTATATCAGAGGCAGGCATTGCTCCTCTGTTCATGTTTTCCAGTCACACGTGTGTGCCTTTACATGAGTGACCTGAGAAAATGTCACCTATGTGTATATTCCTACATAAAAGTTCCCTCACTACATGAGTTCACTGTGTCTCTCCAAACTTGTTCCTTATATGATCAAATTAGATAAATACTAGCTATCATCATCCACATATTCATTATGATTATTATTACTATCTATTCTCTGTTTCTACAGATTGTAGAATTTACCCCAAGTTTATGGGTGAATTTTTTTGCTTCTATTTTCATTATGATTCTATTTCATTAAATGTTTCTGTTTAAAATTGTGTACTCTGGTCAACAAATAAAGGTAAACATATCAGTGGAGGATTGTAAGATACAGATTTAAGTCTTAATAAACCCAATGAGTACCTTAAACCTAGGTAGTTTTGTCTTAGGGATACACTTTGCAAGCCAGTGTTGATCATTAGGTTCTACATGTCTATGAAATTGTCCTTTACTTTATTTCTTTCCCATTTTTTGGCATCAAAAATTGTTTAAATAGTTCAAGTTGGAGTTCTTTTAATGGGGATGTTGCAGTTCCATGGTGTGTTCTGGTGGCACCATCTCAAAGAATTCAGTCAGACTACCTCTAATCCAAATATAGGCATTTTTTGAGGATTGAAACCCCTCAGGAGCAGGCTAGGTTCCAAGAGGAACCAGCAACTTCAGAGAAAGCAAGATAGATTTTGTATAGGGTAAAGATGAAATTACATAATAGAAATTATGTATATAAAAAAGGCAAGAGACGTTTGTTCAGGGATTAGGATAGGGGAGGGGTCCCAGCCACAGTGGAACTGCACATGCAATTACTTAGAATGCATGCAGAAAAACCCACTTGGAGGGTTATGCATGTATGATAATGATATTATATATAATAAGCCTCTCTATGTCACAAGTTCACCTAAAGGACAGCTTTTGCTATTACTGAGCAGGTGCTTACTTTGGGAAAGTCCCTTCTATGGTTTTGTTGTCCACATCCTACTTGGGCATCCTGGTGGTGCTACTTTCTTATTGGTTGAGTTTTGTGGCCCTATCTGAAACTAGATGGATGTGGTTGTGGTTGAGTGCATGGATACACATACTGTTTCCGTGTTGAAGTATGAGGAGTAGGTCTTAGGGGAGTGGCTAGCTAGAAGAAGTGACTGGGATCCCATCACATGGACATGCCTATTGTTTCTGTGAGAAATATGACACACCTCTTGTTCTAGTGAGCAGTGAGGCATATATGAAGAAGTTAGGATATTGAGTGGGGGGTGAGGGTGTGTGTCTAGGTAGGGGCAGTGGGCCTACTGTTCAGTGGGGCCTATAAGGAAGTTAGAATATTGGGCCTGGGGGCAGCTTTAATAGGCTTCCAGCATTCCCCCCTCAAAGAGTGGGGGCCTAAATTCATTTGAGAAAATAGATGAAGATCTCTGCTTCTGTCGCTTTTTCAAGCTGAAACGAGGCATAGAGCTGTCTCTCCCTAGATGGGTCCCAGGGAGAAGGTTGACTACAGCTGAGCATAGGTCACAGCCAGGGGATGATGGGTGAGTATGGGCTGGTATACACTGTTTGCTACCAACAGAAGGTGAGTTGGGAGACACAAATCGGACAAGCAAGCTTAATATGCAGGGCCCCAAATATAAGGAGAAAGAAATCAAGAGCCCAATGATGCTATTATTTACTGCTGACATGCAGAATTATCTCATTTTGTTACTTTCCCAAAAGTTTCTTCTCTGATTCCAGTTCCTTTAGAAGAATAAGATCCTATTGAGGAAATATAAGTAACAACACTTTGCAGGTAGAACCTTTCCACCCCTGGGTTTAATAATTATACAAATGGATTTGCTTATAAGAGGTTTACTTACTCCAATTATAATAAAAGACTTGTGAGGACTGAATAGTTCAGATCTAATAGACATTTTATTATAGTAACTCAGATGTATCCCAGCCTTAGTCTATGGGATAATGATCAACATTGTATTTGTGTCTGATGCTGCTGCTTTCTGATTGGCTGAGTATTATGGTCCTTTCTGAGAGTAGTTGGATGTGGTTGTGGTTGAGTTGATGGACACACCTGCTGTTTCTGTGAGAAACATGAGTTCATGGACAGACCTGTTGTTCTAGTGAGCAGTGAGTCATATATGAAGAAGTTAGGCTATTGAGTAGGGGGTGGGACTGTGTGTGTGAGTGGCTAGGTAGGGGCAGTAGGTCTGCTGTCCAGTGGGGCCTATAAAGAAATTAGAATATTGGGGCTGGGGGCAGCTTTAATAGGATTCCATCAGGGAGGTACACAGTAAACAATGAATCTGGAGTAAAAGAAGTCATCAAATAAATACCTAATATACAGACCATGTATTTCATTGTTATCCTTATTATAGGAAAAATAAAAAGCAAAAAACATTGCCAGAATTTTGGATTTACTACCTATGGTAAATTTATGAAACTATCTGTATTAACTATTATGAGTGCTGTTTTGGAAATGAGAGATTCAAACAGACGCTGTTACAACACTGGTGCATACCCTCATCAGCTGATACCTGGACTATTGTAATAGCCTTCAGGTTGCTCTTCCTGCCTCCAGACTCTCCACTCATGCCAATATTCTACTCAGTTGCCAAAGCAATCTTCCTAAAGTGCAGGTCTGGCTATCTCATATCATTTCACCCTACCCAGTAAATTCTAGTGGCTTCCTATCACTACTTGGATCAAATACAAACTCTCCATTTTGCTTTTAAAAGCCCTCCAAAACTTGAACTCTTCCCACATTTCCAGGCATCTTATATCATACTCCTCTTTACATACTCCAGGGTTCAATGACACTGGCCTTCTTGGCATTCCTCAATTCCATCTTCTGACTGCATTTTCACTCTCTTTTTCCCCATGCCTGGAATGCTCTTCCTCCTCACATAAGCCTCCAGGCTTCCCAGGTTTCCTTCAAGTCTCAGCTAACAGTCCACTTCTTGCAAAAAGCCTCTCCTGATATTCCATAATAGTATTGCTGTCCCTCTGAGATACATGTTGTCTACATATGTTTGTTTGCATGCTGTCTCTCCAATTAGATTGCTAACCCCTTGAGGGCAAGGATTGTTTTTCTTTCTTTTTTTTGTAACCATAGCACTTAACACAGTGCCCCTAATACAACAAATAGGGCCACTGCCAGTCTTCTTAATGTATGTCTTGCTACTGGACTCCAATGACAGAGACTGAGGCTGATGACTTTGCACAGATCTGTCTCACTTAAATCCAATTCACTTACAAGTCAAGACATCACTTTCCTGAGGTCATCGGTCCTTTTCGAGAACAAAGGCTGGACAGAAACAAGATAATAATAAATAATTAATAAATACTTGTTGACCTGACCTCTCTTTTCTTTTCTGCTTATGAATTGTATCAAGACTATTTTGAATTGCTTCTTAAGAGTTGAGTGGGAAAAGGGAAATTATATTTTTCACTCACATCCACATGGATATGAGTGCTTGGCAACTAAAGCAGATGTCCTGTCTAAGTAAGCCTGAATTTAGATTTTGGTTATCCCTTGTGAGTTTCTCCTTTCCTGGAATGAGGAAAAACAGAATTCTTAAATAGGCATGTGTGGGATTGGAGGCAACCTTGTGAGTTCCTAAGGTCCAGAGGTTCTAGGTCCAGTGAGGGGCCAGATGGTGACAGGTGAATCTTCTGTTTCAGAGAGTTTGGTCATCCACAAGGAGAGGAGCAATTCAAGACTTCCTATTTTACCCACAGATTTGTGCCACAAATTATTCATATAGTACCAAGCTGAGGCAAAATGTAAAACACCTAATTAACAGTCCTGAAAAGTACTTTATATTCTAATGAGTTTTAAGGGTCACCCTCTCAGCAGATTATAGCAATATTTCTAAGTTGTTACTGAATCTTTAATTCCTTTTCCTTGTGTGAAGGAAAGAAAGACAAAAATTCATAGAGGTTGGTCACTCAATGGGAATGTTTCCTTGAGGGGCTTGTATGGTTTCACCAACTGTTCTTAATCCTTGGCAAGTCTCTTTGGCATCTTTCTTCCTCCCTTCCTTCTTTCTCTAAGGGTGATGTCTTGTCTTATTAGAGAATTGGATTTAAGTGTGGCAGAACTGCACAAAGTTGACACCAACTAGTTACAATTATTTCAAGCACCTGAAAGGTACCTCCAATGGAGGTGGAACTGCCTAATGATACCTTGCTGACTGAATATCAGACAATGGGGCTGCCTTCTGATGATTGGTTTATTGAACACAAGTGTATGGACTCTTTCATGGGAAGTTTAGGGAGACTTTCCCCATTTATTACTCCCCATTTTTCTCTCTTGTACTTCCAATTCTAAATGTAACAGGGAGTGTGTGTGTGGGAGGTGGGGTGAGTTTCTTCCTCCTTCCTACTCCCCAAAGCAGATGTGGTGAAGCCCTACATGTTTAGAGGTGTCCCCCTCACATGTAGTATGGGGAGTTCCTTTGCATGGCTCAGAAGGAGAGAGAACAGACCTCTCTAGCTTCTCTCTCCACGCTTTTCCAGAGAAGATTTTATTTCATGTCAGAAGAGGAAACAAAAAGGCAGGGGCCAAAGGCTAGTACTATTGATCTACTCCCTTAGATATTGGTCTAGGGGTTATGATTTTCAGGTTCAATCTAACTTCTGACTGCTGTTCATTATTGGAGGTAGGCTCTCAAGCTCTATATTCAAGGTTTGACCCCATTCCACTAAATACTGGTTCACAATGAACACACATAACAAGAAACTCATTTATCCAAATTGGTAGCAAAAACAGAGTGAAGAAATTGTCCCACTGGGAATGAAGTAACTTAGCTCAACCAACAGAGAAAGTCCCAGATCGAACCCAAGGGTAAGTTACCAGAATTCTCCAGTGCAACAAGTTAGGGATCGGAACATGTTGGAGACTGCCAGTTCCTCTTGGGTCTTTCCAGAATCTTTTCCTTCAGCAAATGAAGTTATATTAGCCCAATTTATCTTCTCTCTAGCAGCTAATAGCCAGAAATTTATGAAGCAACTGCAGGGCCCAAAGCAGCTCAAACCATCAAGAGCTCCTCAGTCCCCTCTCTCCATCACCACCTTACTCTTCACAGTTTCAGGGCATCCATCGCCATCAATAAAGAGATAGTTTAACACAAATGACCTTGGGCGTTGGGCCTGGGTCACTCAGAAAATGGTGCCTTGCAAAAGAATATGGTAAGTATTGTGTGCTCATTCAGGCAAACCTGAGAGGGAGTTTCTGGAGTTCCTGGTGTCTTTTCTTGACTTTTTGTTTCCTTTTCTGAGCACCAGTCATAGCATATTGATTACTGCAGTTAATGTTTCTGGTCTTAAAGCGGACCTCATGACTAATACCACGTTCTAGAGTTTTGGAGTTTGAGTTGGTACTGGTTTCCCAGAAGAAGAAAATTTATTTAGCATGCTTCTTGGATAAGAAGAGCCTCCCCCAAAGATTTTCTGTACCTTGGATAATCAAGCTCAATTAGCCTACTCCATGTTTTGATTGGAGAACTGCAGGGTGGAATGCTAAATTCCTCCCAATGACTTCCTTGATAGAGACAGGAGCTGGAATTTCCAGGTCATTCTTCACTTTTCATCTGAAGCTCTGTTTGGTTTGATCTACATGGAACAAAATGACCTAAGGTGGGGGTACCCCTCTTCTATCCCCAATCTCCCTTTCCAGTTTCTCTTTGTGTGTTTTCTCTCATTATAATATAAGCTCTTCAAGGACAGGGACCATCTTTCTTTTTCTTATTTGAATCCCCAGCACTTAGCACAGTTCCTGGAATATAGCAGGCACTTAATAAATGTCTACTGAATTGGACATCTAAAGTCATAACATGAGGGGCAATGAGATCTAGTTCTTGCCACGAGAGGCATATATTGCAGTGAAAAGAATGTTGGATTTGGAACCAGAGGACTTGGATTTAAATCCTGACTGTGATTTGCTATACTATTTGTGTGGTTTGAGGCAAGACATTTACCCTCCTTAGGTCTTAATTTTCTCATCTCTAAAATAAGGAGATTAAACTAAATGACCACTAAGGTCTCTTCTACCTCTAACTGTATGATCCTATGAAATCTACATGGCATTATTGTTAAGATACCTTAAAAGTGGAGGTAAGAAATGAATGGACACTATTTTTGTGGCAATCTCACAAAGTGTCTACCTTATAGGAAAATTCAGAGTCTAATGGGTTGAATGCTTTATGCATTTGTTGATGGGTGTCTCTGTGTCCTTTGTACTTTATGTATTTTCTGTCATCGAGGAAATAAAGACTGGCCTGTATTTGATACCTAAATTGTGTATAGAGTTCCTATGGAGAAACTAGGGACACTATAGTCCATTTCTGAGGACTGGAATCTTACCTAAACTTTATCCAGATCTCCCTGAAGTTTTCCTCTGGGATTTAAGGTAATAAAGCAAAGAGAAATACTGATCCTTTGGGGTGTTACCCCTAAGATTGTATCCATCCTGTGTAAATTCAGCCCTTGAGAGAGCCCATGAGTAATGAATTACACTTAGATACTTAACAATTGTTTGTCATTAATAGACAGAACCTTGGAGGGAATTCAGGAACTCTGTTTCACAGCTTCAACTCTGACAATAACTAGCTATTTGATTTGGGGCCATTTTGATCATTTCCTGTAATATGTGACTTGCACTGCAACTATCTTTGTCACCCTCTTCATCCCCCTCTCCCACACACCCACTACCACCACCATCACCACCACCACCAACCACTACCACCATCAGAAACTTGGACTCTACCACTGGTACACTCAACTCTGATAAATGGGCTTTCACTTTTTTTTTCCCAGAACCACATCTCTACATCACTTCTGGACATTTCTATACCATGTTGACACCAATAAATTTCTCTTATCTAACGCTTTCTCCTTACCTTTTATTTTTCCCCCATCATTAGAATGTAAGCCCCTTGAAGGCAAGGATAATCTTGCTTGTAAATACAAATTTATATCTCTAACACTTGGTATAGTGCCTAGATCATAGTAAGTGTTTAATAAATAATTTATCATTCCTTGATTCAGTCATTCAATTTATTTAGGACACCGTTTCCTCATCTGTATAATGAGAGCTGTAGTCTAATCAATTTCTAAAGGACCTTCAGGTTGTAAAACATTTTGAATTTCACTTTTGTGTTATAAAAAATCTTATTTTTAACAGTTCTATCTTTGTCATATCCAATAGACTCCTACTATTTTGTTTTGTCTCCATCTTATCTTTTGATGCATTTTGAAGCATTTTGGTTATCTTACTCTTGTCTAGGTACTGACATTGTTGGGCCTTCTGACAGTTCAAGGCAGAAGACCACATCTTTATTTATTTATTCATCATTTATTCATGAAACACTGGTAGACATATCAAAAAGAGCATATTCTTTGTGATGTAGAGAATTCCTTTTTTTTAAACAAATGCTTTATTAATTTTTGTTTTACATCATTCAGTTCCTCCAGATTTTGAGTTACAATTATTTTCCCCCCTGTTTTTCCCCTACCCACCCTCCCAGAATAGCAGTCCCACAAGATATCGCTTCCTCCAATCTGCTCTCTCCCATATCTTCTCCCATACCCCCTTCGACTTTTCCATTAGAGGAAGGTGAATCTTTGTGTCCCAGTGCCTGCACATCTTATCTCCCAATTACAAGCAAAAGAGTATTAATAATAGTATTTATATATATTTGAAACATTTAATCTTAAGACCTCGAATTTCAGATCCATTTCTTTCCTCTCTTGTCACCCATTCCCTCTGGGAACATAAGTAATTCAGTATATGTTGTATATGTCCAGCTATGTAAAACATTACCATAGTAGATATATTGGACAAGGCTGCTCATAATTCCCTCCCACTCATCCCACTCCCCACCTGGTCCATTACCTACTTGATCCTGTCCCTCTTCTATAGTGGGTACTTCCATCCTCCCCACTCCCAAGGATGCCCTCCCATCCATCATCCCTTCTCTCATCCCCCTTCCCCCTATTCTGATGCAGGTTGAGATATCCCATTTAGTATGTATGTCATTCCCTGAACCAAATTCAATGAGAATGTGGTTTTGCCTTTTTGCCTTCTTATTCTTCCCCTCCCCTGCAGCCATTTCCCCTTGCTTCTTCTACATGAGATAGTTTACCCTACCCTGTTTCTCCCCATCTCCTCTTACCACTTTCCTCTCTCACCTCATAATTTCACCCCTTAAGTATCATTCCTTCCTAACAAATTCAACCTATGCCCTCTCTCCGTGTATAACTGTAAACATATATACACACATTCACATATGTATTCATATGACCATACACCCTTCTTCCATTATTTTCATACTGAGAAAGGTTTCATCAGTCACAGTTATTGTTTTTCCATGTAGGAATGTAAATAGGTCAAGTTTGCTAAGTTCCTTTTGATTTCTTTTCCCTGATTACCTTCTCAGGCATCCCTTGCTTCTTGTGTCTGGATGTCAGATTTTCTACTCAGCTCTGGTTTTTACCTCAAGAATTCTTGAAAGTCCTCTATTCCACTGAATGACCATATTTTCCCCTGAAACAAAATACTCAGTTTTGCTGGGTAGGTGACCCTTGGGTTCAGTCCCAGATCTTTTGCCCTCTGGAATATCATATTCCATGCCCTTCAATCCCTCAGTGTAGAAGCTTCCAGGTCCTGTGCTATTCTGATTTTGTTTCCACAAAATTGAAATTGTTTCTTCCTGGCTGCTTGTAGTATTTTCTCCTTGATCTGGGGATTCTGGAACCTGGCTATATTATTCCTGGGAGTTTTCTTTTTGGGATCTTTTTCAGGAGGTGATCAGTGGATTCTTTCAACCTCTATTTTGCCCTCTGGATCTAAAACATCAGGGCAATTTTCCTTGAGAATTTCTTGAAGGGTGATTTCTAGGTTCTTTCTTTGATCATGGCTTTCAGGTAGTCCAATAATTTTTAAATTGTCTCTCCTGGATCTATTTTCCAGGTCAGTGGTTTTTCCCATGAGATATTTCACATTGCCTTCTAATCTTTCGTTTGTTTGGATCTGCTTAACGGCATCTTGATTTCTCATAAAGTCACTAGCTTCCATTTGCTCCAGTCTAACTCTGAAGAAATGAATCTCCTCAGTGAACTTTTGAGATTCTTTTTCCATCTGGCAAATTCGACTTTTTAAGGCATTCTTCTCCTCATTGCCCTTTTGGGCCTCCTTTGCCATTTGAGTTAGTCTATTTTTTAAGGTGTTGTTTTCCTCAGTCAGGCTGTTGACCCTCATTTCATACTTTTCCTGCATCCTTCTCATTTCTCTTCCCAATTTTTCCTCCACTTCTCTTATTTGATTTTTAAAGTCCTTCTTAAGATCCTCTATGGCCTGTAACCCTCTCATATTTTCCTTTGGGGCTTTTGGAGCAGGATTTATGACCTTACAGTCCTCCTGTTCCCTGCTTAGATCCTCTTTGCCCCCGAAATAGGAGTCTAAGTTTGCATTTTTTCTGTTTATTTTGTTTCCTTTGCCTTGACATGTTGCCACTTAATTACTTGACTTTTGGGCTTGTTGCCACAGTAGGACTATGCCATCAGACAGGGGAGCTTTCATCCTGAACCTTGGGGTCTTTGCAGCTTTCTGGCAAGCTGGATGCCCACCCCAGACCTCCCCCCCAGATCACAATCCAGATCCAGGGAGGTTAAAGCAAGAGTGATTAACCCCCAAGACTGATCGCTGGATCTCTCTACAGGTCGCAGGCCAGGAGCTGGAGCTGCCACTGAAAACTACAAAATGGCATGTCTCCTCAGCAGCTTCTAGCCCCTAGGGGAGGAAGCCGATGCGTTCCCCAAATACTGGTCCCAAAGTCCATAGGGCACTAACCTCTCACTTTGTTCTAGGCATGTCTATGTTGATAATTCTGGAATCACCACAGCTGCTGGTGTTTTGGGGACCCTCCAGCCAGTTGCTGGCCCTGCCACTCTGGGGCTAAAACTGACTCAGGCGGAACTGTGCTCAGCTCCCTGCACACTGCGTGCTGTGCTGCCGGGGCTGCACTCATCCTTCCTGCAGGGCTGCTGGGCTGTCCTCAGTGGGAGGTTAGCTTCTCTATGTCATTCTGTGGGTGCTGGGGCTCCAGAAGTTGTTCAGAGTCCCCTTTTACATAGTTTGGAGGTAGTCAGTGGGGAGAGTGGCTTGGACATGCTGTTTCTACTCCTCCATCTTGGCTCCGCCCGAGAATTCCTTTCTAACTAGAGGTTTTCTGAAGGAGACTAGATGAACGTTTATTGGAAATTTTGTAGAGCGAAATTTCTGTTTCAGTTAGTAGTTAGACCAAATGACCTCTTGGACTATAAGATTTTAAAATACTCTTGCATGTAAAGCATTGTTCTATACAACACTGTCAATCATTTAATGCCAAGGATCCTACCCAAACTATGATAGTGACAGCAGGAATAGAGGATGGCTTGTGTGAACACAGACTCTGAAATGCTTGTACTAATTGATTAAATATGATAAAGCTTCCAGCTGATGGAGTTGTACAACATCTAACCAATCTGGAGGACTGCTGAAGCCCAGGACTGCTTGACATACCAGTGAGTCTTTGCAGGTAAAGTTTAACTGACCTCAGAGATGCCTGCAATTGTTGATCCCAGTCTTGACCATCTCAGAAAAAGCCTCAAACATCTTGCTTTTTGACTCATCTAAAGAGCAGCAAACATCCTGCTTCTTGATTTATTGTGTTTACAGATTTTTCCTCCCTAGGCTCTCACTTTACTTTCTGATCTATTGTGTTTCTCCTTAACCCCCACTCAGCACAAATACCCCAAGAATGTATAATTATTTCACCCTCTTTCTACTCCCCTTTTAGTAGCTGAGAACTTTGTCTTTCTGCTCCAGCTTGCAAAATTCTCCTCAAACAATAACTGCTTTTATTTATTTTATCTTTGTAAACTGTGGTTCAGCTCTGGCTTATTCCAGGTCCCCATTTTGGACCTGGGATTTCTTCTATTTTAGCAGATAACAAGGGGTTTTTAATTATTTTAACAGTTCAAAGAGATAAATTATACATCTAATTTCTCCAGAACCTTGGAATCTACTACTGGGATTCAGAGCTCTGATAAGTTAATTTTTATCTTATCTTGCCTGGAACCAGGTCTCCATGCCATTTCCTGAACACTTGCATACCATGCTGCTTCCACTCTGGCCATTATTCCCATTTCCTTCCATGAGGAAACTTGGACTCTACCCTGGGGCAATTCTGGGCATCAGTATGTGAGTTTTCACCTTATTTTGTCCAGAACCAAGCTTCCATGTCACTTTTTCTAGCTCCCATTTATGAGCTGTCTTCCCCCACTAGACTATAAATTCCTTGAGTATAGAAAGTATCTTCCTTGCTTTTTTATTTGTATCTCTAACACTTAGCACAATTGCTGGAACACAGTAAAAACTTAAATTCTTGCTCTCCATCTGTCTATCTATCTATCATCTATATATATATATATATATATATATATATATTTTTTTTTTTCTGTCTTTCTATCCACCAGAAAATTTTTGTTGCATTTTTGTTGTTATCCTGCTTAAGCATACTTGTATTTAATGTTGCCTAACTTCTAAGAATGAAAAAAGATGAAAGGAATTAGGGTGAAACTATATAGCTCTAGTAAGAAGAAGTCACAAGCTTTCAACAAGCAATAGGTAATTACATCAATATCTACCAGGATAATTACTTCAATATTTACTCAATATCTGCCAACTAATCATTCTTAATCTTTTTGTTAACTTCCTTTGGCAGGCTTAAAGCCTAAGGACCCCTTCCAGGATAATATTTTTAAATGCATAAAATAAAACATGTAGGATTACAAATGAAACCAAAGGTTTGTGAAAATATAAATGTAGTAGATGTTGTTTTTTCCCCCATCCAAATCTACAGGCCTCTTGAAATCTATGCACAGAACGTAGGTACTTAACCCTGGCTCCTAGACCCTAGTCATCTTTCTAGGCCACCAGAATGATCAGAAACAGATGCCTTGTGATTTTGTGGCATTGATAAGGATTATTTATTGTCATTTATAATATAGGTGAAGTCTGAAATCTTTCTTGTTCCTAAATTTCCACATAAGGTTACCTTAAACTGAGGCATATGGAGGAAGGAAAGGAAGACATATACTACTTTTCAAGACAACTAGAAAGTTTCTGAGGAAGGGAAGAGTTGAAATTCAGGGTTAGGTAGAAACATGAAGGAATCATTGAATAAGACTAAATAAAACTATAGTATATTTCCATGTTGGATACTTGCAGTTGAAGACCTACAAATGGTCTATTACTCCATCCACAAGCATGGAATCAAATAGCTTTTGTGGTACAAGTATGCTGTGTGTGTGTGTGTGTGTGTGTGTGTGTGTGTGTGTGTATATGTGTGATTGCTTGATCACTTTGTAAAAGAAAACATGGAACAAGAAAAGGAACAAGAACACACCAGTATGGAACATCAAGTCATTTGCAGCCATGTGGCACAGTGGATAGAGAGCAACAGGTCTAGATTCAAAAACAAAATCAGACCCAAGTTCATATCCTGCCTCAGACACTCACTAGCTGTTTTAACCTACCCTCTTGGGTTGTTATGAGGATTATTATTAATTATTATTCTTACTGTTGTTGTTATTGTTGATTGTAAGCTGGTTGTATTCTTGCTATGTTACCATATCCAGTTCACGTTGAGTATCTGTGCCAGAGATGTTTTAATTTTATGGTTCTGAAGGCTGTAGATGTAGGGGTTCAGTGTAGGAGCTACCACTGAGAACATAATGGAGGCTATAAGATCTCCACCTCTCCCTTGAGCCTTGACCTGACCTAGGGGCTGTATATAAACAATAATTAATGTTCCATAGAAAAGCATGACCACAGCTAGATGGGATCCACATGTGGCAAGTGCCTTGTGCAGACCCCCAGTGGCTCGGACTCTATTCACAGCAGCACCAATGAAGGCATAAGAGGTGATGATACAAACAGCAGGCAAGATGATGTCTGCACTACCCTCAACTAGAGCTATTGCATAGTTGAGGGAGGTATCGGAACAGGCGAGCTGTAGCAAAGGGTAGACATCACAGTAGAAGGGTGGGATATCACGAATACTGCCGAAGGTGAGCCTTGCAATGAGGCTTGTGTGGAGCAGGGAATGAAGGGTTGTGCCAACCCATATCCCACCCATAAGCATTAGGCAGCGTGGTAAAGTCACCACAGAAGCATAGTGAAGTGGTTGGCAAACAGCCATGTATTGGTCCCATGCCATGGCTGCCAAAACATAGCTACCCACGTTGCCTGCCATCAGGAAGAAGAAGACCTGGGTCAGGCAGGCTGAGTGGCTGATGGACTGGTCTCCAGTAAATAGAGAGTAAAGGAGTCTGGGAACTGTGGTGGAGGTGAAGCACAGGTCTCCCAAGGACAGGTTGACCAGGAGGATGTACATGGGGGTGTGGAGACGTGGGTCTGAGCTGACAGCCATAAGAATCAACAGGTTTCCCAGGAGGGCTGCCAGGTACACAATCAGGAATAATATGAAAAGAAAGTCTTGATGACTGGAGAAGGCCAAGAGGAAGAACTGAGAGACACCAGTCTGGTTCCCCACTCTTACATTACTGTTGGATGTGAGCCTGGGTTGGGAAGGGAGACACAGGGTGAGTGATACTTCTAGAGCTATTGCAAAAAAAATTAAATTCACCTTCAAGAACCATCGAAGACATTCAAAATATTGTTCCCCATCCTTTAAAGGTCATTTTCAAAGAGGAGATCTAAAAGTGTTTTTAGCTTTAAAAAAGTTTCATTGAAATAATCATCTAACCTCTCTAGGCAACTGATAGTAGTAATAAGTGATGATCACTGAGTACTTTAAAGCTTACAAAGCACCTCATGTACATGATCTCTTTGGAGCTTTTCAATAATCCCATGAGGGGTTGTCATATGCTTGAATAGTGTAATAAAAGCGTTGGAAAGTCACTGTTGTATACTTTGTCTTCTCTACAGGGCCTAGCCCAGTGCAATCTCATCACTCACCCCTTGAGGGGAAGACCATGTCCTACATCATCTTCCAGAATGTCACCCCAACCTCACTCCCCAGCTTACCTTTGGAAACTGCTCTCTTTCTCCTTCTTAGCTTCCTCTTGTAAAGAAATGCTGCAGGCAATAAGACAGTATTGACAGATAAACTCTAGATCCCTGGTGGGTTTGGCCACCTAAGTGGCCCAGTGGATAAAGCATTGGAGGGCCTGGAGTCAGAAAAACCTGAGTTCAAATCCTACCTCAGAAACTTATTAACAAGTGACTCTTGGGCAAGTTACTTAACCTCTGACTACCTCACTTTCTTCAACTGTAAAGTAAGGATGATAACAGTGCCTACCTCCCAGGGTTACTGTAAGGATCAAATGAGATATTTGTAAAGTGCTTAGCACAGTGTCTCGAGTGGTAGGTGCTAAATAAATGCTTATTCCCTTCTAAAGTTTTTCTTTATTTCTTAAACGTGCCTGACTCACAATCTTCTGAGTTGCTCTTTTCTCCATTTGAGCTGCTACTAGTCTCTTCCGATCTTTCAGTTCAAAGGTCCCCCAGCCTTTCTGGTAAAGACAAAACTCTTTCTCACTCCCATACCCCCAAGACATGCCTGGTTAGAAACAGAGAACCTTACTAGGTAATTGAGACAGCTTTATTGAAAGAAGAACTTGATTTGGAGTGAAAAGACATGGATTTACATACTGGTGAGCTATGTGACTGAGTAAGATGCTTAAGACATCTGAACCTTTAAAATAGGAATATAAATGCTTGTATTACCTATCTTTTGGTGCAGTGTGGTGGTTTCAAATGATAAAATGCATACCTAAAGAATTATAGAAATAGCATTTATAATTTTTCCTTAAATCTGACTTATGTGTCTGTATCAACTATAATCAATGTTATTTGTAGTGTATGGGTATGTATACATATGTATATATGAATGTACATGTGTGTATATTTATGCATGTGCACATATATGTATACACATACATATCTGTATGTATGTGTTTATATACATGTATATGTATGCCTGACACATAGTTGGTGCTATATAAATGCTTATTCTCAACCTGTTCCACTCCCCCCATTCCCCCACCCCTACCCCAGAGATATTGTTCAATGATGCTCATAAGGGAAAGTTCTAGAGGTGACAGTGAGAAGCTGGGGATAAGAATTATCTTCCTCCTGGTCCAGTGTTTTGGAGATATAAAAGAAGGTGTACCCATTAATAGAAACAGTAGCAATGGATAGAGTGATTGGGGAGGTACCATATATCCACCCACTCTAAGAAGAGAGATGGAATATGAGAAAGAAGCCTAGGAAGAATCACATTTTATTAATAATCCAGGATGAAGGATCAAAGAGAGAGAAAGACATTTTTACCTAGGCACTGCAACTTTCAGACACAGACCTTAGGAGAGGAGGTGTCAGAGGAGGAGGAGGAGGAGGAAGAGGAGAGAATTTCTAAGCAATACCCAGGAAAGTAGATTATCACATTCTCAGTTCAGATGTTAATCATCCAAGAAATGGGAGCAGGAGAGAATGCTTCTGGGCCTATTTTTTTTCCTTCTGGTTCAATATGGGAGACTAAATGAGCTGGTGGAAAGGAACCGATTATTTGTTATGGATATGCAGCTGTGAACCTTCTTTCATCTTCCTATTTTTTTCCTGGTATAGTTAAGAAAACAAACAAAATCCCTGCTTCCCGCCTCCAATTTGTTGTTCTTACTTTCCTCATCAGCCTTAGAGACTTCTAAGTTGAGTGTTCCCTGTGCTCTTTTTATAGGACAATGTTACACTTTGGTATTCTTGCTTATTTGTGTTTTTACTTTTTCTTCAGTATATATTCTAAAAATAGAAGTTTATTGATTTTCTTACACATCTACATCAGTCTCTTTGCACAGTTTCTTATATTTTTCCTCATTGGCATTGTTCTTTGTCCAGAATTGAATTCTGGGTAATTCTCCCTCGCTATTGGCTTGACTTCTATAGAATTTTAGACAAGCAAGTCCTGAGTTGGTAGGTTCTTTTCTATCAATCAATCAGTAAACATTTATTAAGGGCATACTATATGCCAGGCATGTCAGACTGAATTTTCTTCCTTCCTCTACCACTAACTTAAATATGAAATGTTTATTTCTCTTCAAGATCACTATCATTTCCACCCCAGCAACCAGTTCCTCCTAAATGATGAAAGTTAAGTCCATAATAGACATCCCCCTTGTTGGTTATTCTACTTTTAAAGGATGAAATTATTCTTAAGCTTATTAATCACTAATTGTTTTGCTCTAGATAGAAGTTTCAACAGATCTATTTCCTCTCTGTAATATACTTTGATGACAATTTTTTTTGTTTCTACTGATTTCCACCTCAGTGCTCATCACTGTCTCCCTCATCTGTTTCCTGATATTACTCAAATATCTTCTTAATATACAATGCTACTCTGCCCTACTGTTGTTTACATATGTTGTTCCTTTTCAACAAAACCCCTTCAGAGCTATGTATAAGCTGTGCTTGATGCCAATCATGTCAAATTTACCTCCTTGCAGTAGCATCTTTTGTGAGGGACAAGAATATATCCATAACATCCATAAAACCCTCTCTGTTGTTTGGGACCATGGGAAACCTAGATGCAGCCAGAAAAAAAAATCTGCTAACTTCTTCCTAAGGATAATACTTAAGCCATAAGCAGCTTGCCTCTTAGGGCAAGAAGTGGGAAGAAGACAAACATTTAAGAGAATTTCTTTACATTCTCAATTCCATCTTCCCTAACAATGCCATAGTTCATGGCTAGAGGTGGTTCCCTGACCTCTGTCCCTTTCCAACAGGGCTTACTTGAATTTCACCCACTTTCTCTCCCAAGAGAGGACAGATGAATCTTAATTATTTCTGGTTGGACAGCTGGATCACATGCTTCTTTAAAACAGAAGGCACCCTCTTCTTACTTACTTACTTACTCACTTACCTTTGGAGGACTGCCTCTGATCTTTCATATACCTTCAGAATAATACTATGATCCCAGCTGTGATCCATATAGAGAAGCCTGTTTCTGGCTACTGCCTCAGTATCAACAGCTACAAAGATCGATGATTTTCAGGCAAAGACATAGAAGAAAGAAATTAGTGGAAGAAAAAACTCCTTATCATTTGTCAGAGTTTCCTGCTTGTCATATTTAACAGGCTAGTGGAGCATGATTAGTGATCTCTGGAAGCATCCTGGGATGAAATTTCTCCCTGCGTATTTTCAATTGGATGTCTCTGAAGGCTCACTCTTACTATTTTTTTCCTGTCACTCTCCAGGGTTTACCCATCACTATACTGTCATCTCCCTAGTGTCCTTATTGCTTGAACATGAGAACATCAGAGAGATGTTGGGATCAGTTGGGATCCGGGATTTCATGGTAGAATGCCTCATCTCACATTCCAAAGACAATTTTTAGTCCTAGGCTGGCTCCCTTATTATGCCCTTTCTTTTTATTCCCAAGCACTCCAAATATGAGCCCGCTTCATGAAATCAGCATTTTGCTCCCTCCTGGTTGCTACCATTTGTCTTTCCATCAGGGTTTTCCTTCCTTCCAGACTTCTCGTTGTAATGGAAATGCAGTTTTAAAGATCTTCCCTGCCCCTAGGCCCTTTGATTGGCTTAAATGACTCTTGAGAACCTTCCTTGATTTGAAAATATACTCTGCCTCCTAATAGGCTGAATGTGGTCGCATGGAGCCTATGGTAGGAGGCTTGGTTTTCAGGAATGACCACACCTTGATGCTGTGTGATTGGGCAGAGGGTCAAGAGGTTAGTTCTATTCTCTGAGCCAGGAGAAGCCTACATAAACCCTGATGAGAGGCTTTGCTTTGGGGCTCACTTTGAGAAGTGTTGTATGATTTGACCAGATGGACTCTGGGAAGCCATTGAGACCCCCCCCCCCATTTTGAAAACCCAGATGTTGATGCTTCCCTCTCTGGTAACTGTGATTTTGGTATTGATAATGATTGAACAGTTTGGAAGCCTGTCTGTATACTTTTAAGTTTGGGGTGCTGACCTTTTTCCCCTGAACTAGGTAAATGATATATGTTTGTTTGATTAAAGTGAGCTTGTTAACCCATTTTGAGTTGCTTTCCTTTTGAAAAGCAGATCTAAGAACCTGTGTTGGCAGCCACTCTGGGGATGCTGGGGTGCTTGCCGCTACACTTGTGAAACAGAATGTCATTTTACAATTTATCCCTGTCCCTCATGTCCTGTTAAATAGACATGGAGAAAATTATTGGATCTCAAGAAGTCTCAAAAGTTCCATAAATTTAGATTATTCATTCATTCTCTACTTATGAAGCATGTAATCTGTATAATCACTGTTCTAGGTGTTGAGGAAAATACAAATATAATTATTGCAATGGTCCTCTTTTGGAGTTTTTCAGAAAGACAATACATACATAAATACATTATCAGTAAACAGTGAGTATAATGCAGAGTAGGTTTCAAGAATAATACAAGTGTTATAGCAGAAAGCAAAATCTGAAGAAAAGCAAATTTCTGATCATTTCTGACACCTGTGAAGGCTTCATGGAGAATGTGGTTTCTTAATGAATAGGTAAGATTTCAATAGCAGGAGATGAGTTGAGAGAATAGTTTTAACTGTAGGGAACAACATGTGCAAAGGCACAGAAATGGTGTCAAGGAAAAACATTAATATTTTTTTTTTGCCTTTTTGGAGGGCAATTGGGGTTAAGTAACTTGCCCAAGGTCACACGGCTAGGTTTTTGTTTGTGTGTGTGTTAAGTGTCTTAGGCCGGATCCGAACTCAGGTCCTTCTGACTCCAGGGCTGACGCTCTACTCACTGAGCCACCTAGCCGCCCCAAAACATTAATATTTTAACGTTTTAAGTATGAATCTGGCAGAAATATTTTAATTCTAAATTTTATTTCTTATAATAATCTTGTCATTGTTTTATATCCAAGCCATTTCTAGTTTAGAGAGATGTCTGAATCAGCATAGTCACTTCTCTCCTCCACCATCTCCTCCTCACCACCCCTCACCCCTGCCCCACCACACCCATACCCTTGGACATGTTCCCACCTCTCAAGATGATTTGAGGTAACATTTAAAGCAATATTGTAAAAGAAAAGCCACAATATAATCAAGTCAAATTTGGAGTTAGCATTTTACATTAGTCACCTAACAATTGTTATCAACTCTTATTTCCTGAGCTATTTGCCTCAAGTGTTCTCCTGAAGTAATTAAAGGTACCTCTTTCCTTTAAGGACAGCTAGGTGATGCAGCAGATAAGTGCCAGACCTGAAATAAAAAAGACTCATTTTCCTGAGTTCATAACTGGACTCAGACACTTATTAGCTGCTTGACACTGGTCAAGTCACTTAACCCTGTGTGCCTCAGGTCCTCATCTGTAAGATGAGCTGCAGAAGAAAATGGCAAACCATCCCAGTATCTTTGCCAAGAAAACCCCAAATAGGGTCACAAAGAGACAGACATGACTGAATACCATATTTCCCTTTAATCAATATCTTAAAGCTTTCTCAACAGAGAAGTGTGGCTCTGTTTTTCTATTTTGTGATATAGACTTTTAGATATAGGACATTTTCTGTTTTAGCTGTATCCCAGAATTTTAAAAATTGATTGTCTTGTCATTAAGATTCTCTTTCAAATTCATAATTTCTGTGATTAATCTTTATTATCCTCCTATTATTCAAGATGCCATTATTAATCTCCAAATCGTTTTATCTTTTGAATGTCTTTCCTATGTTAATTAATGTGTATTTTATTATGATCTGTAGGGATGTGTTTAGGAAATTTATTTTTTAAATTTATTTTTAGTTTCTCTTTTAATTTCTCTAGTATTTGGGATATTTTTGTAAAAGGTATGCAATGCTGAGGCACAAACATTCTTTAATATTCTCATTCAGATGATACCATAGGTCTCCGATGTAACTTTGATAGCACGTTGTTCAGTTCTATATTTTCCTTTACTTAGCCTCCATTTTCCAGTTCTGAGAAAAGTGCATTAAATTTCCTACAATTATTGTTATTTTTCATGCATTTTTTCAATTCACTTAACTTTTCCTTTGTGCCTTTAGATGCTATTCCATTTGGTGCCTGTAGATTTATGATTGCTATTGTTTTATTATCTATGGAACTTTTAAGGCATGCCATATTTATCTCTCTTGATACTGAGAATTTTCACTTTTACTTAGAGAACATGATTGAAGTTCCTGTTGTATTTTTATGATCTGTTGCATATTAATTTTGTTCCAACTTCTCATTTTTATTTATATTGTCTGTTTTTAAGGAATTTCTTTTATACTGCCAATGGTTGGATTTCATTTTTTCTATATTCTAACATTTTTTTTAGTTTATTGAATTGAATATGAATTAAGTGACATTTGGGCTTATGTTTTTCTCCATTTGTTTATTGTGTATGTTTTTAATTCCTTCCTTCTTTTAAATAATCACTTTCTACCTGTCCTTAGTTTTACTTAAATTATTTTGATATTAATCTATTCCCACAAGCTCTCTCAAATTCTGATTTGCCTACCCTTTTCTCAAGTACTTTGAACTTAAATTGCTAAACTTTTATTCATTCATTCATTTATCTGCTTCTTCTTTTTTTACTTTCCTCTTTCCTTGTCCAGCCATACAATGCAATTCAAAATCTTCTCTCACCATGACCCCACCATAGCCCCTTCCCCCTCCCCTCGCCCCTCCCCCCCGCCCCCGGCAAATAACATTCTTTTCTGAGGACCTTTCTTTTCCTTTGTCCTCCTTATGATGGCTTTTTTTTCCTTTTAGAGTATTCTGGATAATATTTTTCAATGCATGAAATATAATCATATGTGTTCTTTATTTTTTTTAAATCTCTTATGACCTTGAAACTTCCAAATTACCAAATTTGATTTTCTCATTTGATCCTGTTTTTTTGTTTTTGTTGTTTAGTTGTTCAGTTGTGTCCTACTCTGTGACTCCATGGACTATCCTGTCCATGGGGCTTCCTTTGCAAATATACTGTAGTGGTTTCCCATTTCCTTCCCAGTGGATTAAGACAAAGTTAGTGATTTGCCTAAGGTCACACAGCCAGAAAGTGTCTAAGGCTATATTTCAACTGTGTTCCTCCTAACTCCAGGTCCAGAACTCTATTCACTGAGCCACCTAGTCGTCTCATTCTATCCTAGGTCTATGTTATTATTTGTTCTGCTTGTTTTATTTTATTTTATTTGCCGTGCCTTCATCTTGGAAATATCAATTCATGAGGGAAACAATGCTGAACAGAAGCAGCATTATGTAGGGGGAATCATATTTTGAGGTGTGGTCTTATCCTTGGCCCTTATTATGATTATTTGTCATTCCTAAAGCCAGATTAATCTATGTCTAATGTTCAGTTTCCCTTATTACCATGGCTATTGGAGATTTACATATCCCTTCTCCTTGTGTAGGACAGTATAGAATAGAATCTTCTGAGGTATGATCATTTATCAGAGAAGGCAAACATATTCTCTCTGGACAAAACACAATAAAAAGTGCTTACCACAGAGAGATACTTTTCCTTCTACAAGAACATTCCTAGTGGCACCTTTTCCTTCCTTATTCTGAGGTGAGACCCACCCCCTTCCATCCACCCCCCTCTCCTTGTAGTCCCTTCCATCCATAGCTGTTCTTTCCAATCACAATATCATTTTCCTTGGCAGAAAAAAAAAATTGAAGAAAGGTAGATTTGCCTTCTCTCTTTTGTAATTTAACTGTCCTATTCATCTTGAACAATGATTATGTCCTCATTTAATTCTCTTCTTTTCCTCAATATAACTTAAAACCCATATTTTAAGCCTTAGCTTTCCTTATTAGCATAGAAAGCCTTTGTATTCATCATCTATTACCTGCTCTTACTAAATCTTCTGTACAAGTATGCCATTAAGGAACTGTTGCTGGATCCACATGTTCTCTACTGAAATGTACATTTTGGACTATAATTAGTCCTCTGAAACCTGGCCTCTAATGAGGAGGGGTAGAATCCCTGTTCTCACAACTGGAGTTGTTAAACCCCAATTTCATTACCCTGAGGCTTGATTATACATGTAACTTTAATGGTGACTCAAATCTAGGGTTTCCCCAAAAATGGAGAAGCAGAAAGATACTCATTGCAAAAAATGAATAAAGTATCAGATAAATCTTTATTCACACAAAATTTATATATACAAAAATGTTAAACACAAAAAGATTCACAGTTGGCATTAACAGAATATCTTAAAATATGATTTGGCAGCAACATAATCCTGGTTGTAGTTTACTAAGAAGCTGATGCTTAAACTTCAACAGGATATTTATAGCAAGTACATTTTAATCTATTTATACCTTTACTTTATCGAGGACCCTGAACTTTAAGAACTTTACAGGTAATTCTCCATTTTATATTAGCAAGTCTCTTTGGTTTTGATTCCATGAAACAACATGCCTTCACATTGGCCTCCTTCCCCATCCCCTCTACTTTTCAGCTTCTTTTTATAGGTTGACTTCCCTCATTTAATTGTAGGCTTGTTAAGAGTAAGGACTGTCTTTTTTATTCTTATTTGCATCCCTAGTACTTAACAAGTGCTTGGCATATAGTAGGCACTTAATAAATGTTTATTGAATTGAATTGATTGTCCTTTAAACTCATGGAGACATATACATAACCCACATGGGCAACATACAGCCTCCATATAGTTCAACTAAGTTCTTCATTGTTCAAATAATTCTTGGTAACATTTTTTTTAATTAAACAATGCTTTATTAACTTCTGGTTTACATCATTCATTTCCACCAGATTATGAGTTACATTTTCCCCCATTTTTTCCCTACCCACCACCCCAGAATAGCAGTCCCACTAGATATCCCCTCATCCAATCTGCTCTCTCCCATATCTTCTCCCATACCCCCTTCGACTTTGCCGTTAGGGCAAGGTGAATCTCTGGGCCCCAATGCCTGGACATCTTATGAAACATTTAATTTTAAAACTTTGATTTTCAGATCCATTCCCTTCCTCCCTTGTCACCCACTCCCTCTGAGAAGATCAGCAATTCAGTATGCGTTGTACATGTATAGCTATGCAAAACATTACCATAGTAGATATATTGTAAAAGACTGCTTAAATTTTCCTCCCACCTGTCTCACCTCCCACCTGGTCCATTCCCTACTTTGATCCTGTCCCTCTTTGATAGTGGGTACTTCCAACCTCCCCTCTCCCCAGAATGCCCTCCCCTCCATCATCCCCCTTCTCATCCTCCTTTCCCCTACTCAGGAGAGTGAGTGAGGGTAAGATATTCCATTTAGTATGTCTGTGATTCTCTCCTTGAGCCAACTTCAATGAGTATATGCTTTTGCATTTTTGCTTTCCCTTTGTTCTTCCCCTCCCCTGCAACTACTATCCCTTACCTCTTCTACATGAGATAGTTTACCCTACCCTGTCTCTCTCCATCTCCTCTTGCCACTTTCCTCTCTCACCTCTTAACTTCACCCCTTAAGATTCATCCCTTCCTTAGGGCAGCTAGGTGGTGCAGCGAGCAGAGCACCGGCCCTGGAGCCAGAAGGACCCGAGCTCGGATCCAGCCTCAGACACCCAACACACAAACAAAAACCCAGCCGTGTGACCCTGGGCAAGTCACCCAACCCCAATTGCCCTCCAAAAAAAAAAAAAGAATCATCCCTTCCCATCAAATTCAACCTGTGCCCTCTATCCATGTATACCTGTGAACATATGCCATGTACCCTTCTTCAATTATTTTCATAATGAGAAAGGTTTCATCAAGCACAGTTATTGTTTTTCCATGTAGGAATGTAAATAGTCCAACTTTGATAAGTTCCTTTTGATTTCTTTTCCTTGATTACCTTCTCAAGCATCTCTTGCTTCTTGCATCTGAATGTCAAATTTTCTATTCAACTCTGGTTTTTTCATCAAGAATGCTTGAAAGTCCTCTATTCCACTGAATGACCATATTTTCCCCTGAAACAAGATACTCAGTTTTGCTGGGTAGGTGACCCTTGGCTTCAATCCCAGCTCTTTTGCCCTCTGGAATATCATATTCCATGCCCTTCGATCCCTCAGTGTAGAAGCTGCCAGGTCCTGGGCTATTCTGATTGTGTTTCCACAATATTGAAATTGTTTCTTCCTGGCTGCTCGTAGTATTTTCTCCTTGATCTGGGGATTCTGGAACCTGGCTATAATATTCCTGGGAGTTTTCTTTTGGGGATCTTTTTCAGGAGGTGATCTGTGGATTCTTTCAACCTCTATTTCCCCCACTGGGTCTAAGACATCAGGGCAATTTTCCTTGAGAATTTCTTTAAGGATGATTTCTAGGTTCTTTCTTTGATCATGGCTTTCAGGTAGTCCAATAATTTTTAAATTATCTCTCCTGGATCTATTTTCCAGGTCAATGGTTTTTCCCATGAGATATTTTACATTGCCTTCTATTCTTTCATTTGTTTGTATCTGTTTAATAGTATCTTGATTTCTCATAAAGTCACTAGCTTCCATTTGCTCCAGTCTAACTTTGAAGGAATGAATCTCCTCAGTGAGCTTTTGAGATTTTTTATCCATCTGGCAAATTCGACTTTTTAAGGCATTCTTCTCCTCATTCCCTTTCTGAGCCTCTTTTGCCATTTGAGTTAGTCTATTTTTTTAAGGTGTTATTTTCCTCAGTCAGGCTGTTGACCCTCATTTCATACTTTTCTTGCATCTTTTTCATTTCTCTTCCCAAATTTTCTCCCACTTCTCTTATCTGCTTCTTAAGGTCCTCTATGGCCTGTAACCAGCTTGTATTTTCATTTGGGGCCTTTGGTGCAGTTCTGATCTCACAGTCCTCCTCCATGCTTTGAGCCTCTTTGCCCCTAAAATAGGAGTCCAATGTTGAACTTTTCTGTTTATTTTGTTTCATTTGCCTAGGCATGTTGCCACTTAATTACTTGATTTTTGGGCTTGTTGCCACAGTAGGACTCTGCCACCAGACAGGGGAGCTCCTGCCCAAACGTGGGGTCTTTGCAACTTCCGCCAGTTGGGTGGCCTCTGTAAAGCCTCCACCCACTCTGGCAAATTGGATACCCACTCCAAACTTCCCCCCCAGACCACAATCTAGATCCACGCAGTTTAAAGCAACAGCGATTAACCCCCAGACTGATTGCTGGATCCCCCTACAATTCACAGACCAGGAGCTAGAGCCACTACTGACACTGCAAAATGGCTTCTGTGCAGCTGTTTCTTCAGCAGCTTTTCGCCCCCAGGGTAGGAAGCCACGTGTTCCCCAAATACTCGTCCCAAAGTCCATAGGGCATTAACCTCTCACTTTGTCCTATGCGTATCTGTGCTGATAATTCTGGAATCGCCACAATTGCTGGTGTTCTGGGGTCCCTCCAGCCAGCTGAAGGCCTGGCCACCCTGGGGCTAAAACCATGGACCTGGGCTCGGCTCTGCACACTGCACTGTTGGTTCCCAGTGTGCTGGCCGCTCCCTGCAGGGCTGCTGGGCTGTCCTCAGCAGGAAGTTAGCTTCTCTGTGCCGTTCTGTGGGTGCTGGGGCTCCAGAAGTTGTTCAGAGTCCCCTT
Organism: Gymnobelideus leadbeateri; assembly: GCA_011680675.1. Lineage (NCBI taxonomy): Eukaryota > Metazoa > Chordata > Mammalia > Diprotodontia > Petauridae > Gymnobelideus > Gymnobelideus leadbeateri. The sequence goes on along the minus strand of WOXC01011020.1, from coordinate 10,868 downwards.
TCACATTATTTGAAATTTGTCGGTAACATTTGCTGTTAAAAATGGTCAGACATGGATCTAACTTTTTGTCAGTGGATATTTTCTCCAAGATAACTGGAAGAACTGCTTCTTCTCTCCATTAAACTCTGATCTAATGGAAGTCAGAATCTCTGGACTTCTTGAAGCCACAAGGTTGCTCCAAGTCCAGAGATGTCCTGCTTGGGATAAAAAAATCTTCTGCATAAAAGAATAAACCCCAAATGGCTTCCTAAATACAGGGTCAAACTTTCCTAGGCAAGAATGTGTTTTGGATTCAATGTGCTTACTTCTTCATCAAAGCTGAGTAAGATTCTCCACCTCACTCTTTGGAAGTAGAACTAAATAGTCCTGATATGATTAAAGTTAGAATCAAATAGAGGTCAAGAGAAAAACCTGTGTATAAAAACCTTTTATATATTCACTGAGTAAACAGCTCTTCTGACTGACGTCTCAACATATAGGCCCTTAGCTCTGTCATACAGGCCCTTACCTCATCATCACACATTTTCAGAAGCAAATTTCAAAGGTCTCACATGATCAACTGGAATCCATAAAGTCAACTTTAAGCATGCTTCATATAATGGCTCCTATAGACCAATTCAATCTTGCTACATAGGTCTTCTAAAACTATAAATTAATTGAGAAATTTCCTGTGCACCCATATTATTCCCTTTAAACAACTCCCATTTTTTATTCCACTTTGGATTTGTTTCTCTTTGTGTGTTTGTGCTTTATTTGAGAGTTTATCATCCCACCTAGGATGTTTTTTCTTAAAGAGTTGTAGTCCATGAGGTCCTATCTGTCCTTTCTCTATGTCAACCTGAAATAAAGAGAATTACCAAAGTAGTAACAACAACGATCTTTAACTGAGGCAAGGGAATTGCAGATCAAGACAACACACAGCAATGAAGTACTGGAGTGATCAGAAGAGGCAGGAGGGGTAGGGTTTAAATACACTTCAGCAGGGAGGGAATTTCATAAAGGCTCTCAAAGCTGTTGCATAAGTTTTTTTTGGAAAATAGTTGAAAGTCCATAGAGAAACCTGGCAAGGCTTAGAAATTAATAACATCTAATCAGATTAGTGGTCTCCAGATGAAGCATTGAGGAATTTCCAGAGAAACCACAATACTGTCTCCAACTGGTTTGTACCTGCTCTGACCATGGGATCAGGATCAAGTAGATCCCCTTGATGGCTGCATTCAACATCTGAACTCTAAAATCTACCCTTGCAAAATCCAGGACACATTACAGAGTGTAATATTAGTGACTAACATTTGATTAGAGACTTAAAGTCTGCAAAGGATTTCACATACATTATCTTTTTTATAGCTGTAGAACACATCTCCAGGTAAGCCCTATGGATATTATCCCCATCTTCCAGATGAGGAAACAAAGTCTCAGAAAAGCTAAATTATATACCTAAGATCATGTAACTAGTTAGAGGTTAAAAGGAATGTGAGAGTTGTACTAGATCAAGTGAGATTTCTTGGTAATGTTTGCTGTACTTACCAAGTGAGGTACCTTAAAGTATCATATAAATGTTAGCAATTGTTATTATGAATATTGTTGTTGTTAGATGACCACTTAAATTTATTCCAACTTTTAAAAAATCATGTATTCTTTGATTCTACATAGATATACTCATATAAATAAATGCAGGAACCAGTGGGAGTGAGTATAGGGAAGAGCATTTGGGTGGTCAGTGGAAGCAGAATCAGGAGTGATATTGTCATTGATATATTCTCCATATGACCTAGACAGAAAAAAGGAAATAAAGATTTTGGGGAAATGGTATGTATGTGTATACACATACACACACACATACACAAATGCACACACATACACATTTATATGTATGTATGTGTGTGTGTGTATATATATATATATATATATATATATATATATAATTAGTAATAGGAAATTTCAGTGATTCAGATATCTGCTAATTCTCAGTCTCTTTGCCCAAAACAGAACACCTAATAATTTCTTGACTTGCCTCATGGAGAATTTCATCCTTCAAAAAAGTGGAGGAAAACAAGAGAAAATTCTCTCTTGGATCTAACTATCATCAAAATAGAGGATCTGGTTGCTGGGGTGTCAATAAGTACTTTGAAGGAAGTGATAATGCCACCTAAGAATTTGCGATGGAAAAAGAACAGAATATAGGAACAGAGGAAACCTGGAATAGTGTGCCATAACTGGAATCAGAAAAACTTGGGTTGAAATCTTTCCTCTGACACTATTTGCATGACCATGGAAAATATTCTCTGAAGCTCAGTTTCCTCATCTGTAAAAAACATTACCATCATTTTACAAACTTTAAAGCATTATATAAACATCAGTTATTATTATTGATTATAATAGTTGTAATGATAGTAGTAGTAATAGCAGCAACAGCGGCAGCAGTCTGATTTTTAGGTTAAGAAAATAAACTGCACAAGTATAGGACATGAAATACTTGAGAAAAAAAATCTGAGGGAATCATTGATTATAAATTTTATCTGAACCAACAGTCACATTGCTACCAAATAAATCTTAGATAATATTAAGCAAAAGACAGCATTCACAGTATGGGAGATGCTAGTGCCACTATCTCCTTCCCTGTTTGGCCACATCTGGATAATTGCTTTTATTTCTGGGCATCATTTTTTTTAAAGGGTATTGACAAATTTGAGTAAGTCCAGACCAGAACAACTGGTTTGATGAAGGAATCCAAAACTGCCATATGAAAGAGGGTTGAAAAAACTGGGAGTGAGGGATAATTAGTTTGGAGAAGAAAAGACTGAAATAATCAGTCTTCAGAGAATTGAAGGGATATAAGGAAAAGGATAATTTAACTTGTTTTGTGAGGTTCCAGAGGACAGATCTAAGACCAATGGAAAAACTTACAGGGGAGCAGATTTCAGGGCTGCTCAGCAAAGGGATGAGTCAGGTTTTTTTTAAGTTATGGAGTGCGTTATCACTATAAGTATTTAAATAAGTCTCTAGAGCACCACCTTTTAAGATTATTGTAGGCGGGAGAAGTAGAAACAGTGCGTCCAAGGCACTCTCCCCCCAGATCACCTCCAAACTATGTAAAAGGGGACTCTGAACAACTTCTGGAGCCCCAGCACCCACAGAACGACACAGAGAAGCTAACCTCCCACTAAGGACAGCCCAGCAGCCCTGTAGGAAGGACCAGCGCAGTGGTCTGGGAGCTGGCAGCACAGTGCGCAGTGCGCAGAGAGCCAAGCCCAGGTCCGAGTGAGCAGTGGTTTTAGCCCCAGGGCAGCCGGGCCAGCAGCCAGTTGGAGGGACCCCAGAACACCAGCAGCTGTGGCGATTCCAGAATTATCAACATAGACATGCCTAGGACAAAATGAGAGGTTATTGCCCTATGGACTTTGGGACCAGTATTTGGGGAATGCGTCGGCTTCCTCCCCTGGGGGATAGAAGTTGCTGAGGAGACATGCCATTTTATAGTTTGCAGTGGCAGCTCCAGCTCCTGGTCTGCAAACTGTAGGGACATCCAGTGATCAGTCTTGGGGGTTAATCGCTCTTGCTTTAACCTCCCTGGATCTGGATTGTGATCTGGGGGGGAGGTCTGGGGTGGGCATCCAGCTTGCCAGAAAGCTGCGAAGACCCCAACGTTAAGGATGAAAGCTCACCGATCTGGTGGCATAGTCCTACTGTGGCAACAAGCCCAAAAGTCAAGTAATTAAGTGGCAACATGTCAAGGCAAAGGAAACAAAATAAACAGAAAAAATGCAACCTTAGACTCCTATTTTGGGGGCAAAGAGGATCTAAGCAGGGAACAGGAGGAGGACTGTGAGGTCATAAATCCTGCTCCAAAAGCCCCAAAGGAAAATATGAGAGGGTTACAGGCCATAGAGGACCTTAAGAAGGACTTTAAAAATCAAATAAGAGAAGTGGAGGAAAAATTGGAAAGAGAAATGAGAAGGATGCAGGAAAAGTATGAAATGAGGGTCAACAGCCTGACTGAGGAAAACAATACCTTAAAAAATAGACTAACTCAGGGGCGGCTAGGTGGTGCAGTGAGTAGAGCATCGGCCCTGGAGTCAGAAGGACCTGAGTTCGGATCCGGCCTCAGACACTTAATGCACACACAAACAAAAACCTAGCCATGTGACCTTGGGCAAGTTACTTAACCCCAACTGCCCTCAAATGCAAAAAAAAAAAAAAAAAATAGACCAACTCAAATAGCAAAGGAGGCCCAAAAGGGCAATGAGGAGAAGAATGCCTTAAAAAGCCAAATTTGCCAGTTGGAAAAAAAACATCTCAAAAGCTCACTGAAGAGATTCATTCCTTCAGAGTTAGACTGGAGCAAATGGAAGCTAATGACTTTATGAGAAATCAAGATGCTATTAAGCAGATCCAAACAAATGAAAGAATAGAAGGCAATTTAAAATATCTCATGGGAAAAACCACTGAACTAGAAAATAGATCCAGGAGAGACAATTTAAAAATTATTGGACTACCTGAAAGCCATGATCAAAGAAAGAACCTAGAAATCACCCTTCAAGAAATTCTCAAGGAAAATTGCCCTGATGTTTTAGATCCAGAGGGCAAAATAGAGGTTGAAATAATCCATAGATCACCTCTTGAAAAAGATCCTAAAAAGAAAACTCCCAGGAATATTATAGCCAGGTTCCAGAATCCCCAGATCAAGGAGAAAATACTACAAGCAGCCAGGAAGAAACAATTTCAGTATTGTGGAAACACAATCAGAATAGCCCAGGACCTGGCAGCTTCTACACTGGGGACTTGAAGGGCATGGAATATGATATTCCAGAGGGCAAAAGAGCTGGGACTGAACCCAAGGGTCACCTACCCAGCAAAACTGAGTATTTTGTTTCAGGGGAAAATATGGTCATTCAGTGGAATAGAGGACTTTCAAGCATTCTTGAGGAAAAAACCATTGCTGAGTAGAAAATTTGACATCCAGACACAAGAAGCAAGGGATGCCTGAGAAGGTAATCAGGGAAAAGAAATCAAAAGGAACTTATCAAAGTTGAACTATTTACATTCCTATAGGGAAAAACAATAACTCTGACTGATGAAACCTCTCTCAGTATGAAAATAATGGAAGAAGGGTGTGTGGTCATATGAATACATATATGAATGTGTGTGTATATGGTTACAGTTATACATGGATAGAGGGCATTTGTTGGGAAGGAATGATACTTAAGGGGTGAAATTATGAGGTGAGAGAGGAAAGTGGCAAGAGGAGATGGGGAGAAACAGGGTAGGGTAAACTATCTCATGTAGAAGAAGCAAGGGGAAATGGCTGCAGGGGAGGGGAAGAATAGGAAGGCAAAAAGGCAAAACCACATTCTCATTGAATTTGGTTCAGGGAGAGAATGAAATACATACTAAATGGGATATATCAACCTGCAGCAGAATAGGGGGAAGGGGGATGAGAGGAAGGATGATGGATGGGAGGGCATTCTTGGGAGGAGGGGAGGTTGGAAGTACCCGCTAGGGAAGAGGGACAGGATCAAGTAGGGAATGGACCAGGTGGGGGGTGGGATGGGTGGGAGGGAATTATAACCAGCCTTGTCCAATATATCTACTATGATAATATTTTGCATAGCTATACATGTACAACACATACTGAATTACTTATCTCCCCAGAGGGAATGTGCGGCAAGGCAGGAAGGGAATGGATCTGAAATTCGAGGTCTTAATATTAAATGTTTCAAAAAAAGATTATTGTAGGCACAGTTCCTGCATTGCATAGAACATTAGATAAGATAATATAAAACAAATATTTTGCAACTTTAAGGGTCTCTGACTCTTAAACTTTAATTCTATTATTTTGATATACTTAGGCTAAATAGTCTAAAAACTTTTAAAAGAAACTAAGTCTGTTATGATGTGTATTCCTGAAATTAATGAGGTTCATATCATTAGAGACAGCATTAGTCACCTACAACATGTCCCTTGGATTCTGGATGAAGTGAATCTATGATTTAACCCTTGGGATATTTCTTATGTTTTCACATTTGTTGAATTGGGAAAGTCAACAACTATATTACTGAGAAATCTCTTTTGCTTTGGGAGACTCTAGATTGTCAGGGGATTTGTTGGCAAAACAATCTTCCAAGGCAAGATCCATTTTCTGAAAGTGATGCAATTTCATCCCGAGTTTGTCTAATGGGATATAAAGAACAATCACAAGTGATTAATTAGCAAGAGATAAGGAAATTTTGGGTCCCAAGGCATGGAATTTCCTTGAGGTCTCATTAGCAAAGGAGACAATTATGGGGATTTAACTGCTTCACAGATATCTCTCTCTCTCAGATAGACCAATCACAGAAATACTGCATCTTATTCAGGGATGCTCCCAGCATTTTCTGAGGGCAGATCTAGAATAAAATAAAATAAAATCTTAGAATTTTTCCCATTTCTGATGAAGTGTGTTGTCTATATATCGTTTGTATTTTTTATAATCACAGAGGGTTTCCTAGTCTCCCCCGAATTCCCCCCAATACACACACACACACACACACACACACACACACATCTTCTAATATAATTAAAGCTATGAAGTCAAGGAGCTATCTGTGATAACCAAGGAGGAAAGTCCTGATCAGTTCATAGGATTATAGATCATAGGAGCATAGATTTTGATCTGGAAAAGACCCTATAGACCATTTAGTCCTAGTCCAACTCCTCATTTCACAAATGAGGACCTGGGGCTATGAGAGGTTAAGTGATTTTCCATGTAACTAGTAAGAACCTCATGTGGAATATGAATCCAGGGCATTTTTACTTCAACTCTTATAGTCTTAGCCAATATGCCATACTGCCTCTAGTTCAGTTCTTTCCCTTCAGAACTCAACCCTGCCTAGAGCTTAGAGATGAGCCTATAACTCAAGAGGAACCCAAGTTCCAGAGCCAAAGTCAGAGATTGGGATGCAATTCAGAATGAACCTAACTTTCCGAAACAACCATTTTAAGTCTCTTCCTCCTACCCCTTCCTTTTCTCTTTTCTGTCTTTTTCCTTTACTTTTCCTTTCCCCTTTATAAATTTTCTTTTTCTTTTCCTCTCCCCTCCCCAAATGATTAACTGAGCACCTATTTTCTAGGTTTTGTGAAAGTTGACATGTTGGACTATGGAGAATAAATATGCAACAAAGATAAACTGAGGCAAGTTTTCCAGGCAAGATAACAGTTTATTGATAGTGGCATTATAACTGTTAATAAATTGGTCAGACTGTTCCCAATTAGTGGGTCAGCAACTGAAAAGGGATTGAAAAGACCATATTCATTGAGACCACAAAGGAGGACAAGGGTTGAGGTAGTAAAAAAAGCCTTATGATTAGCTGCCACTGAGGAAAGTTGGTTGGCCTTCAGGTACGGCTGATAATGCTTCTCTCTGACAATTAACGGGTGCTAATTGCTTTGTGGGACTCATCTGCCTCTAGTAATCTTGGCTAGAAAATCTAATGTTGTGATGCGCTAGAACAAACCAAGAGCCCTGATGGAGACTTAGAGAGGATAAGGGGGAAAGTGTTAACATTATGAAAATTAAAATTAATTAATGAAAATGTAATTAGTTGTAAATCATATTTAACAAATTGTATTGATGTTTAACATTAAGTATACATGTATGTGTGTGTGTGTGTGTTTTGAGAGGTGTGGGGTGGGGCAAGGATCACTGAGCCTGGGAGATAAATAGCCTACCTCTTAAAAGGCTTCCTAGGGCTGCCTTCATATCCTGATTCCTCAGGCTATAGAGGAAAGGGTTCAGCATTGGGGTGACTACTGTGTAGACCACAGATGATGCTGTCTCCTCAGTAGAGTATACTGATGAGGGACAGAAATAAGCACTCAAGACAGTTCCATAGAACACACAAACTACAGAGAGGTGGGAGCCACAGGTAGAGAAAGCTTTGCGCCTTCCCCCACTCCCTGATGGGATTCTGAGGATGGCTGAGACAATGTGGATGTAGGAGGCCACAATGCATAGGAAAGGGATTGTCATAACTGGGCCACCGACAACAAAAACCATCAACTCATTGATATAAGTGTCAGAGCAGGACAGCTTCAGAAGGGGGCCAATATCACAGAAAAATTGAGACACTTCCCCTATCACACAAAAAGAAAGATGGGCCATGAGGAGGGTGTGAGTCAGGGCAACAAGATTAGTGAGAACCCAACACACACCCACAAGAAAGATACAGAGCCTGGGGCTCATGGCTGTGGTATAATGGAGAGGACGACAGATGGCCACATAACGATCATATGCCATCACAGCCAGCAAAAAACTATCTAGATCACCAAAAGTCAGGAAAAAATATAGCTGTGTTAGGCACCCTACATAGGAAATAGTGTGACATTGGGTATACATATTCACTAACATCTTCAGGACGGTAGTAGAAGATAAGCCTATATCAGCTAAAGAGAGGCAGGCCAGGAAAAAGTACATGGGAGTATGGAGACGAGCTTCAGAGATGATGGCCAGGAAGATGAGCACGTTCCCAGCCATAGTCACCAGGTACATGAATAGAAAGAGCCCAAAAAGAATCTGGTCGTGCTCTGGCCAATGGGAGATCCCCCGGAGGAGGAACTCAGAAACAGCAGACTGATTCCCCTGCCCCATGTCATTGACACACCAGGAAGCAACAAAAGACCTAAAGAAAATAAATGAACAATTCCTTAAGTAAATTAAGTTGCATATCAATCAGTGAAATACCTAATTTTCAAGGACTTTATTTCTTTATTTAGTTTTGGTCAGCAAAACAGTTTATAGGCTCTGTGAAACAACGCTTTTGCCTGTGAGTGACCACCCACTTTAAACCCTACTATTTGTGTGGAGGGGAAAAAGGGAGCAGCTATGTGAATCAGTGAATAGAGCACTGGGTCTGAAAGACCCAGGGAGAGAGACCTGAGATCAGATCTAACCTCAGACACGTCTTAGCTGTGTAATCCTGGGCAAGTCATTTAACCTCTGTTTGCCTTAATTCATAGGAGAAGGAAATGGCAAACCTCTCCAGTATCTTTGTCAAAAAAAACAAACAAACCATGAAACATTATGGTCCATGGAGTCACAAAGATGACAATAGCAACCATACTGAACAATAGCAACCATAAACAATGAAGTAATATTTTAAAAATTGGGGACAGCCTGATGATGCAGTGAATAGAGCATAGGGCCTGGAGTCAGGAAGATCTGAATTCAAATGCAGCAGCTTCAGACACTTACTAGCCGTGTGACCCTGGACAAGTCACTTAACCTTTTTTTGCAGAGTGAGATAGAAGACCAACTAGGACCCTGTTGGGGAAAAACTCCATCCAGACTAGGAGAAAGGAAGAAGATGTCAAGAAGTTGTGAGATGAGAAGGCATTAAGAGGGAACTAACTCATCATGAATGGTCTTGATTTTCATAGTAAAGTATGATGAAAAGAAGAGGGGGCTGTGGAAGGCTTGAGGAGAGAAGAAAAAGTCTGGAACAAACACTAATGTGATTGGGTTAAGATGATTAGTTAGTTAAAATGAGGGCCTTGCTAAAGTAAGGACTCAGGATTTAAGGATTGATAGTGGACCCAATCAATACAGTTGTGTAACTTACTCCAGTTCTGTTTATTCAGCAGCATCATGAGTAGGAGTGGAGGAGGTGATAATAGTAGTAATTCGGGGTTGGGGTTGGGCAAGGAATAGGAAAAGGAAGGAAGGGAATTGGGAGTAAAGGAGAGTGTAGAGTCATGTGAGGCAGGGAAGGGAGTCAAGTATGGACAGAACAGCTGTGATGGCCTGAGAGAGGCCTCAGGGGTTGAAGGACCAGAAGTCATGGTGAGAGCCAAGAAATTTAGGAGGGATAAGGTATAGGGAGAGGTGGAAGTGAAATATAAATCAGGTGACAAAGGTTCTTGATTTGGCATTTTAACAAAGTAATTGTATAAATTGGAACAAGTTACCGTCCCCAGCCATCCCCAGCCCAAACCTCGAACTAATGACTAAATTGTCCTATGGAAATTGGAATTTTAGGAACTCAGGGTTCCCAAGGCCCTGAAAGTGTCTAGGGTCAATCTCTACCAGATGTATGAAACAGTTTTGCAAACTCCAAATGAGGGAATAATCTAATTTAACATCACCTATAGTAGGAAACATTATATCACAAGGCAGATTAATTCATTTTAGATACTTCTAATTTCTTGGAAGTTCTTCCTTGTATTAAGCTAAAATCTTCCCTATATTTTCTCTTCTAAACATCCCCAGTTCCTTCCAGTGATTTGTGTATAACATGGTTTTGAGAAGTCTTAGAATCATGGTCAAGCATAATGCTTTTCTAGACATTTTTCAGCTAATTAATATACTTCCAAAAATGTTATATTCTGAACTGTATACGATATACCAGATGTGTTCTGCCCAGGACAGAGTCTAATGGAATTAATATCTTCCTTTCTCTGGACACTATACTTGGTTATGATGTCACAGCCAATATGCTATCTCCTAAAACATCCATGGCCCTCTTCCATGTTCCACATCCTGCTATTGAGTCACATCTCTTTCATCTTGTAATTTGTACAAAGATTTAAAAAAATCAATTTGCAATAGTTTACATCTTATTTCTATTTCATTTAATCTTGCTAGATTGGGCCCTTTGTTTCAGCCTGTCAAGATCTTTTGGGATCCTGATTATGGTGTCTGACATCAAGTTCATCTGTCTAGAATTTGAATAATTAACCTTCTTTGCCCCGCCCTGCCCCTGGTTTTTTAGAAACCAGGAAAAAGTTTATGTTTTGCTTAGTCTTGTACAATTCAAAAAATGCAACAAATACTAAGCAAAAGGTAGGAACCGTGTCAGCCACTAGAGCCAAAAATCTATCTATCTCTCTGTCTC
>WOXC01011019.1:917500-935945 GCA_011680675.1 Gymnobelideus leadbeateri | reverse complement strand
ACATGTCTAGGGTCATACAGGAAGTAAGTGACAAGAGCCGACAGTTGGAACATGCTGGTTCTAGACCCAGTCAGTGCTCCTTCCAAAACACTAGTTCTTAAAGTTGCCCAGGACTTGGTTTTTGCCTTAGTCAAATGAGGAACTTGAAGTAGTCATGTGGTAGGGAGAATGAATACACAAATAACATTGGTACAAGTACAAAGGAGGAGGGTTCTGGGCAAAGTTATATGAAGAGGTGGAATTGATCATTATTTTTTTCTTTTTGCAGGGGGGAGGGCAGGGCAGTTGGGGTTAAGTGACTTGCCCAAAGACACATGGCTAGTAAGTGTTAAGTGTCTGAGGCTGGATTTGAACAAAGGTCCTCCTGACTCCAGGGCTGGTGCTCTATTCACCGCATCACCTAGCTGCCCCAAGGATCGATCATTTTCACCTGAGAACAGAGAAATACCTCTTCTTACAAGCTTCTGGCATCCCTCTCCTCCTTATCCTCCTTAAAAACAAAGAATCACAATAACTCTGAGATCCTTCTTTCCCACTAAGGCATCAACACTTGGTAACAATTCAGAATATGACATTCTTGCCTTCACTCCTTTACTGGGGTATTAGCATTAAGATATGTATATAACAAATTGATTGTACTCTCAGGGATTAGGAGATAGATTTAGAAGCTTCATGGCCTTCTCAGGGCCCTTCTCACACCCTGAGATCAGCCCCCAGTTTTCAGATGACAGAAACCTAGAAGAATAGTTGACATGTTAGATCACAGTGTAAGGACACAAAAGATCTAAAAAAAAAGATGGGAAGAAGAGAACAAGATATAGTGTAATAGATGTAAATGCAAAGTCCTACAGGGGTTAAAATATAAATGTTACAAGTACAAAATGAAGGACATATGGCTAGTAGTTTAGAGAGGCCCATGCCTGGAAAGCTCTCCCTTATTTTCTCTGTCTCCTGGCTTCCTTCAAGGTCCAGCTTCTACAGAAAACCTCTTCTAATCCCTCCTGATGCTAGGGCCTTCCCTTTGTTAATTGTTTCCCATTTATCCTGTATGTAGCTTTCTTGTACATAGTTGTTTGGCAGCTAGGTGGTACAGTGGATAGAACACTTAGAGCACTCAGCTTAGAATCAGGAAGACTCATCTTGCTCCAGATACTTACTAGCTGTGAGACCCTGGGCAAATCACATAATCCTATTTGCCTCAGTTTCCTTATCTGTAAAATGAGTTGGAGAAGAAAATGGCAAACTACTCCAGTACCTTTGCTAAGGAAACTTCAAATGGGGTCATGAAGAGCTGGATATAACTGAAAAGGACTGAACAACAATAAACATAAACTATGAGCTCCTTGAGGGTAGAGATTATCTTTTGTATTTCTTGGTATCACCAGTGTTTAGCACAATGCTTGGCATGTAATAGGTATGCAATAAATGCTTATTGACTGACTAAATTTTAGTGGACTAAAAATTCAATGTAAATCAATAACCAAAAAAACTAACGTAATCGTACACTGCACTGAGAGAGCCCTGATGTCCGGGATAGAAGAGGTTGATATTTCTTCCCTGGAGTCTCATATTCAGTTCTAGACATCCAGTTTTATAAAGAGCATTGTCATTAGGAAAACTATCCTCTGGAGGGCCACAAGCATGTTAAATGGATTAAAGATTATGCCACAAAAGGATTGGTCCAACTAGGGACATTAAGGTTGAAGAACTGATGACCTAGTAGGGGCAGGGTAGCAGTTTTTGGGGGGTCTGAAGGACTTTCAGGTGATGGAAAGATTAGATTTGTTCTCCTTGGCTCCAGAGGACACAATCTGAGCAATGGGTTGAAATGCCAGAGAAGCACATTTACTCAGGCTCCATGTAAGTAGAAACTTCCTAACAATAGAGTGATCTCCAAATAGAATAAGCTACCTTGGGTCATTGAGACCTCATTTGAGGTCCCCAAGAAAAGGCTGACTATTTGGGAGGATGATATAGAGAGGATAAGTCTTCAATTATGGATTTGACTAGATGGTTGATGTTGCCTCAAACTGAGACCTTAGCTTAAAAAGGCCAAGATCTCCCACTGTATCCAAGGTCATCTCCGGTCATCCTGATTTATATCTTGCCACTGGATCCAGATAGTTCCAGAGGAAAAAAGTGAGGCTGGCGATTTTTCACAGCCCTGCATCACTTAAGTCCAATTCACTTGTAAGTCATGGTGTCACCTTCCTGATTCCATGGTGCTCTTCAAGAATGAAGGACAAACAACAACAACAGATTAGATGGTTACTAATGTCCATTTCAACCCTGAAAGCCTATGGATTTGGGTCATTAGTGATACAACGTCTTTGCTTACCAGGCCACAACCAGAGTGTAGAACTTGGAAGACAGAAGAATTTATTCCCATCTGTGCCCCAAGGCCATGGCTGAGCAAAAGAGAAGCTTTTGAATGTTCACAAGACTCATCTGACAGTATCACAATACACCAAGGAGAGAGAAAATAAGCCTTTACCTGCATAGAATCATAGAGTCCTGAAGCTGGAAGGGACCTGCCCACCTAGGCCAACCCCTGAACAACTTGAACAAAACATCTGCTCTCCAGTATTCCCGGTAAGCAGATGTCAGGCTTTAATTAATCTCCAGGGGTGGGGAGGTCACTATGCTAGAGTCAAGTTTCAATGTGTCTAACTGTGGCTGATCAGACCAATACGAGCTCAGAATGCTCTATCACGAGTCAGGCACAAATAGTCTGTGTGAACATTTGGGTTGGATACTCTAAAGTTCTGCATTTTGTGTTTCTTTTGGGCTGTTTCAATTCTGCTTTGCTCAGAGAGCACAGCACCTTCTCTGATGTGGGCATGCCATGCTGAGCGGTTCTGTGCCAGTGTCTTCCATGTCACATAATGAATTCCAAAGTGAGACCTTGAGGGTATCCTTGTCTTTCTTCTTCTGACCATCATGTGAACGCTTGCCCTGTGTGAGTTCTCCATAAAATAGTCTTTTTGGCAAGCGCACATTCTGTATTCAAGCAACATGGCCAGCCCATCTGAGTTGTGTTCTCTGAAGTAAAGTTTGAATGCTTGGCAGTTTGGTTTGAATAAGGACCTCAGTGCCTGGTCCCTTATCCTGCCAGGTGATCTTCAGAATCTTCCCAAGACACCTTTTTAAGGCAGTCCATTCTACTTGAAAAATAACTCTAACTTTAAAGAAGTTTCATCCCACATTGAAGCTGAAATTTTGCACCCTTGTGATTTCTACCCAACACTCTTAGTTCTTCCTTTTCAGGACAAGCAGAGGGTGTCTGAACATTCTTTCAGAAATGTTCTGAAAGAACATGAGGTGGAACAGTGAATAGAGACTCAGGAAGACATGAATTCAAATCTAGCCTCAGATATTTGTTTGTTGTGTGATCCTGGGAAGGTCTTAGTCTCTAGACCTCTGTCTGCCTCGGTTTCCTCAACTATAAAATGAGGATGATGATGATAACACTACTCCCAGAGTTGTTTTATGGATCAGATAATTGCACTTTACAATGATCTCATTGCCCTGTTTGTGGCTCTCTCCCCACTCTAGTCACCTTCCCTGGAATGTGCAAGATTGCAGGGGGCCTTACTAAAGTGTCAAGACAGAACCTAAAATATTCTAGACATGTGGTCTGGTAGGAAAAGGGCAGAGTGCTACTATTACTTTCTTTGTTCTGTATACTACACTTCTCTGAATGCAGCCTCAGATTGCATTAGTTTATTTATTTATTTATTTTTGTTTTGTTTTGTTGAGGAGGGGGAGATTACAGTATGCCCTGTGATTGTTTTTGTTATTTCTGGTAGTGGGAGGTACGCACTTTAGCCTCACTGGTGACTCACACTGAACTTACCATTCACTAAAACCACAAGTTGTTCCCCACCAACCCCCCAAGAACTAACATCTAACTATACTTCTCCCATTCTATATTTGTACCATGTATTTTCTTAACTCAAATATAGATCTTATTTGCAATGTTTTTTCAGTCTTGTCTGACTCTTTGTGACCCCATCTGGGGTGTTCTTAGTAAAGATACTGAAGTGATTTGCCATTTCCTTCTCCAATTCATGTTACAGTTGAGGAAACTGAAGCAAACAGGGTAAAGTGACTTGCCCAGGGTCACACAGCTAGTAAGTGTCTGAGGCTGGATTTGAACTCAGAAGATGAGTCTTCCTGACTCTAGGCTTGGCACTCTATCCACTAGGCACCACCTAGCAGCAAGGCATAGATCAGGTCAGATCTTATATAGAAGCATAGGTTTTTTTTTTTTTTAAAGCAATTGGGGTTAAGTAACTTGCTCAAGGTTACACGGCCAGTCATTATTTGTGTGTGGGTGCTCATTTTCTGAGGCTGGATTTGATCTCGGGTCATCCCAACTCCGAGGCTGGTGCTCTTACTCACTGCGCCACCTAGCCACCCCTGAATCATAGGGTTTTTCAAAGTGGAAATGGACATCAGAGGTCATCCAGTCCACATATGCCAGAAGCATGACTCCACTCAATGACACTCTTGACAAGTGGTCATCGAGTCTTTTCTTGAATCTCTCCAAGGATGAGACACTTACTATCCTCTTTATTTTGACTTATCTGTTGGATTGCTATTGAAATAAAAGTTTATATACTCCCACTCCCCAAAGTCCCCAACATAGATCTTGCACGAAGAAAGTACTTGATAATATGAAATTTAGTGGAATTTTGTGCAATTCTGCCTGGTGCTCCACAATTCTCTCCTGAAGCCATGTCTTTAGTTTGGCCTGACTGTTCATTTGGCCTTTTCTGCCATTCACCCTGGCAGAAAAGTGACCATAAGGTATACCTATTGGTTCAGGCTATGATATACAGCTGGATAGAGAACGTGTACACTTGGAATAAGGAAGACCTGGCTTCAAGCCCTGACTCTGACATACTGACTGTGTGGTCCTGGTCAAGTCACTTAACTTTTGTCTGTCTCAGTTTCCTCATTTGTAAAATAGGCATAATAATAGTACCTTTCTTCCAGAGTTGTGAGAATCAAATGAAATAATAACTTAAGGTGCTTGACACACAATTGGAGGGGTAGAGTGCTGGATCTGGAGTCAGGAAGCTCTGAGTTCCAATCCAGCCACAGACATTTACTAGCTGTATAACCCTAGGCAAGTCACAGTCTTTTGACTTCAGTTTCCTCATCCATAAAGCAGAGTTAATAATATCACCTGCCTCCCAGTGTTGTTGTTAGGATCAAATGAAATCACATGTGAAAGCGATGATGATGATGATGATGATGATGATGATGATGATGATGATGATGATGATGATGATGATGATGATGATGATTGATGATTATGGCAGTGGTGGAGTTCAGCTTGCTTCATCCCTTCTTCTCTTTCTGCATCAGCATTACTCTGGCCTTAGATATTATTTGAATCAATGTGTAGTGTTTGGAAGGAACTTTTAAAAGCTATAGGAATGTCTTCAACCAATTTGCCTCACAGTGCACTACGATTAAGAACAGACTGTTCAAAAGGCAAAGTTTAAATGAAAAGGGTGACAGAGGAGCACAGTATGCCAAGAAAACATTCTTGCATGAAAATCCACAGGCTGAGGGGTTATTTAGTGAGAATCATCAACAACCTCCAAAAACATCTGTGTAAAAGGCATTGTTTATTATTACTATTATTATTATTATTTTTATTATCAGCATCATCAATGGAAGGAGAAATAGGAGTAATTCGGTGGTCATCGTCTACCATAGGATTTCTGACCAGAAGGAGGAGGAAATGGATGGTGAGCTCCAGAAAGTAGCAACAGATGCATGATGTGGGAATGATGAGGAACTTCAACCATCTGAACATCCTGTTGGTTTTGTTGTTGTTCAGTCATTTTTAGTCTCTGTGACCCCATTTGGGGTTTTCTTGGCAAAGATACTGAAGTGGTTTGCCATTTCCTTCTCCAGATCCTTTTACAAATGAGGAAACCAAGGTAAACAGGGTTAAGTGACTTGCCCAGGGTCACACAGCTAGTAAGTGCCTGAGGTCAGATTTGAACTCAGGAAGATGAGTCTTCCTGACTCCAGCTCTGATATTCTATCTACTGTGCCACCTAACTGCCTTGAACATCTGCTGGTGTGCTCTTTCAAAAAAGAAAGAGCTGACAAATTTTTTACTTGATTCATTAATAATTTTGTTCTTTAGGAAAGGAAGCAATGCGGACCATATTCTGAACCAGGAGTGGAACTGGTTGCTGAAGCAGGTAAAAATTAGGGGAACCTTGGGAAGAAGTGACTATCCTCTGAGAATCTGTGATAGATAAGCAGGAGAAAATTGAGCATAACTGGACACAAATCCTAGATTTGGGGAAAGTCACTTTCAAACTGGAGAAAAGATAGGAGGGATTCCTATGTTAGAAATTACACAAAGAAAGTCTACTCAAGAGGGCTAGGATGATCAAAATAAATTCTGCCTAAGCAAATATAAATGACTCTGAGAAAGAAGGGTAGTTTGATAAAGAGAATGATGTGTATGCACAGGTTACTCATTACCAAAACTAGATTTTAAAAAATACAAAAGAAGATAAAGACAAGGGTAATTAAAAGAGGATCACTACAAAGGTGTGGCTTCATTCTCTAAGAATAGCATCAGGAGCTAGAATGAGCTGAGGCAGGGATGGATGTTTAGGAATGCGTGTGCTCGAGCACACACACACGCAAGCACAAAGGTGTGATAACTTATCTTAGAGATAAGACAAACATAAAAAGGGATAAAACTAGAGGTGGATAGGAAGGCAATAATGATTGATAGATAGAAGACAGGACTATTTAGCTCTATTTTCTCTATCAAGGTGAATGATCTTTAGCTTTGGAAGTTTAGAACCAGAAAACTTATATAATATGAGGAGTTGAAATTCAAGTGAAGAGATGGTAACAGAGAATTTAGCTATCCTCATTGAATTCAAATGTGTATTCAAGGATGGACTATGACCCTGGAAAAACAGGAGGTCCTAAATCCTTGGGAAAAGACCTTGAAAGTTAGAGAAAAGACATGGAAAAGGGAGAAGGTGACTTATTTTTAACTAAGCACTCATGACCCTCCATAATCCAACATGGTTGTGCCTTTTCATGGAATATAAGCTTCTTTTTTGGGGGGGAGGGGGAAATTAGGGCTAAGTGACTTGCCCAAGGTCACACAGCTAGTAAATGTGATCAAATGTCTGAAGGCTGATTTGAACTCAAGTCCTCCTGACTCCAGGGCTGGTGCTCTATTCAATGCTTCTAGAACATAAGCTTCTTAAGTTCAAAGATTAATCTTTTTTTTTTTTTTAACTTTGTATTTTCAGTGCCTAACACTATGCCTAGCACATAGTAGGCAGGCATTTAATAAATGCTTTTTGATTGCCTGTTTTGCAGCCTTATTCTGATATTACTCCCTTCCATTTGCTAAAATATATCCCTTCTTTCCCTTTATGGGCCTGAGTCTTTGTTCATGAAATTTCCTAAGTCTCAAAGGTCTTTCTCATCAATCTTCCCAATCTCTGCCTAGAAGAGTCCCATCTGACCTTTAAGGCTCAACTCACAAGGTCCTTGAGAGTAAAAGTTGTTTCATCCATTGTCTTTTCATCATCCAGTACCTAGGACACTGTCTGGCACATGGTAGGTGCTTAATAAATGCTTATTGATTGAGCTCCTCTGTGTGAAACCTACCCTCAGAGACCTTTTAGTTAAAAAAAAAAAAGACCCTTCCTTTTTCAGACCACTCATAGCATGTTGTCTGACCCTCGGACTTGGATTTTATTTTGTATTATAGTTATTTGTGTATCACTCTCCCATTAGATGGCAGGCTCCATGGAAAATGTTTCTTATTTATCTTTCTATCTCCTCCAGCTCCCAGCACAGAGCTCTGCAAATAGTAGGAGCTTAAGGCATATTTGTTAAAATGAATTCAATTAAATTACTCTCTCCCAAACCTGGCTGCCTTTAAGCCCAGTGTGATGAATTGACCTTTGGCATTCCTGCCTCAAATTGAGGGACTTGTAGACTTAGACACTAGGCAGGTTGGATGGAGTTTGATCTGAGATGTATGGGGATTAGGTTTGTTTCTTGGTGGCTTTAATTGGCTGTTGTGTTCCACCTTGGGGTTTGGGGTCTATAGTTTGAAATGGAAAGATGATGGGGGTAGGACTAACAAGAGTAGAGGGTGTCCTGTTCCTGGAGGGGGTGGGAAGGAAGAAAAAAATAGAAAAAAATTGACATGATAACTTTATTATATATTTAAAAGGAGTAGCAAGTTTTACATAATAGATTTGTAGCTTATATGTGAAATCATCTTTTTATTGTACTATTTTATGGAAATACTTATTTTACTCCATAAATTAAAAATAAAATAAAATAATTAATTATTTTTTTAAAAAGAAAGAAGTTTGAAATTTACAAGCATCAGTCCTGGGTAGAAAAGCAGGTATAAAGGAGGGGCCTAGACTAGATGATCCCTAAATTAAAATCTTTTGAGGTCTCTTTTGTATTTTAACATTTCATGTTCTAGGCACCCTTCCTATTATAAAAGTGATATTTTAACCTAAATTTGAAGGTTCTTTTGTGATTTGATAGTCTATGTTCTTTGGACTCTTTATGTCCTAGAGTCAGCATGGTGTAAAGAGTAGAAAGTTGGGCTGAGAGTCAGGAATACCTGAGTTCAAAAGTGGTCTCAGACAGTTACTATATATGTGACCCAGGCACATTTGATCTCTGTCTCAGTTTCCTCAACTGTAAAATCGGATAATAATAGCACCTATCTTCTAGGGGTGTTGTGAGAATCAAGTGAGATATTATTGGCAAAGTGATTAGCACAGGGCATGCCACATGGTAGGTATTTATCAAATGTTTCCTTCCTTCCTTCCTTCCTTCCTTCCTTCCTTCCTTCCTTCCTTCCTTCCTTCCCTCCCTCCCTCCCTCCCTCCCTCCCTCCTTCCTTCCTTCCTTCCTTCCTTCCTTCCTTCCTTCCTTCCTTCCTTCCTTCTTTCCTTTTTTCCCCTTCTTTCCGTTCTTGTCAATATATTAACTCTATAGTCATCTTCTTGACTTGGGCTTAATTTCCCGACAAAAGCTTGTTCCAAGGGAACGGGCTATGTCCTAAATGTTAGCAAGCTCCTCATCAGTGTAATGGGAAGAATGAATGTAAAGGGCCTGTCTGACTCCAGATCTCAATTCTGTTACTTGGGTTTTGTTGTCTCCATTTGTAAAGTGAAGGAGGTGGGCCTAGAGATGATTTCTAAGCCTCCTGCCATCTTCAAATCCTATGATTCTTCATTGTAGAAAGGATCCCTCCTGCTCTGAGAGGCTCTGCTTCTGTAACCAGCTTGCCACAAGGGGGCAGGATTGGGGTGTGAAATGGCCAGCTGTGGGCCTCAGCTTGCCAAGTCTAACGCTTAGCCCAAATGCTTCTACAGCCAATTGCTTCATTCATCTTTCCCAAGTCTGGATTTTAACTAGAAACACCCAGAAGAATGGAGGCCTGGGGTCACCGTCAGCCCTGCTTTGGGGGGCAGTGAAGGAGACAGGAAGGCGGGATGTCATCAACCTCACTTAGAGCCCTGAAAATTTTTTCCTCCATAAAGTACCTTATTGCAAAGCAATTAGTTCCATCCCTTTGAAGATAAAAGCTGCCAAAAATTAGAGTTTCTGTGAGGTTTCTCCTTACCATGAAAATTCTGCCTCTTTTTATTCCAACCCATAACAAGTAAATTAATTATTTCTAGGAAACAGCAGTTCCAGTGACTGATCAGGGATTGGTCAGATTTGAAGTAATGGAATGTGAATTTTTCCCCCTCCAAACCGAATTTCCACTACTTAAACTCACAAAAATGTAACCTTGTGAGATTATAAGATGAGATGTGGGGGAATCTTTGTAAAGAGATGTTGTTGGCTATAGGGAAATAGCTGATATCTTTCCAAAGAATAATATGGCTCTTTTTGCTTTAAAAAGTGCTTTCCACATATGTTAGTTCATTTGGTCCTCAGAGTAACCCTGTGGAAGAGAATCAGAATCAATGAATGTTAGGGCTGGAAAGGCAGATTATAGACTGTTAGAGCTTCCTGGAAGGAAGCGAGGACATAGAATTTTAGAACCAGAAAGCATCTTAGAACATAGAATGTTAGAATATGGAAAGAAGACTACATGATTTGGAAGGAACCGTAGAATATAGAATCTTCTATAAAGAACCTTAGATATCATTTATTTAGTCCAGAGGTTTTAACATGTGGAATTTCAGGGGGTTCATGAAGTTCGATGGGAAAAAATAATTTCTTTCTTTTCACTAAGCCCCAATTAAAAAGTTAACATATTCAATTATTTAAAAAACAAAATAAAACACCACCATTTTTTTTCAGAGAATAGGGAAGAATATTAATACATGTTATCTTCCCAACTAAACCATGAGTCCTTTGGGGGGGTCTTGCCTCTTTCTTGGTATCCCCTGGCTTTAGCAGGTACTTAATAAATGCTTGTTGATTTGATCTGGAGGTTCAATAGGCTTCACCAGACTTCCCAAGGGTCCATGACACACACACAAAAATTAAAAACCTTTTATCTATTTCAACTTCTTATTTTTTTTTTTAAAAGCAATTGGGGTTAAGTAACTCGCTCAAGGTTACACGGCTAGTCATTATTTATGCGTGGGTGCTCATTTTCTGAGGCCGGATCTGATCTCGGGTCATCCAAACTCCGAGGCCGGCGCTCTTACTCACTGCGCCACCTAGCCGCCCCCTTAGGGCAATTGGGGTTAAGTAACTTGCCCAAGGTTACACGGCTAGGTTTTTGTTTGTGTGGATTAAGTGTCAGAGGCCGGCTCCGAACTCAGGTCCTTCTGATTCCAGGGCCAGCGCTCTATTCACTGCGCCACCTAGCCGCCCCTACTTCTTATTTTTCAAATGAGGAAACTGAGGCCTAGAGCGGGGGAGTAACTTGTCAAAGCAGCTGCCTGTATAATGAAAAATCGTGCTGAGAATTAGGGTATTCAAATTTCGCTTCAGGGATGGATTAGCTGTGTGACCTTGGACAAGTCACTTAACCTGTCTGTTCCTCAGTTTTCTTATCTGTAAAATGAGCCTAGTAATAAATAGCTTCTCCTTCATAAAGTAAATTTGAAGATTGTGTGATAACATATTTAACATACTTTATAAACCTTAAAGCCCTTTATTGATGTTAGCTATTGTTATTTTTATGTCGTATTGTATATTGTTATATTGTATATATTGTTATTGGTGACAGAACTCAGATGAGAATCCTGGCAGGCAGGGCAGGGACTGTTATCCCAGTTTTCTCACTGACCAATAGCTGAGCAAGGATGTAAACTGGAGGACACTGGACATTGAATCTAATTCAGTTTCCTATCTGTCTTCTTGCCCTGGGGAGCCTGGACAGCTTTTTATAATGGACAAAACCCTGGAGATCAAGTTGGACTGGCTGCTCTGGGCTTTCCTTCTGGGCAGAGCTCTTTAACCTCTCTGGGTCTCCTGACCTCACCCCTAAAACAAAGACCCTTAAGATTCTAGAACTCTACCATTCGAAGTGTCCTCTGTGGTCTTTGTGAAATTCTGAAGGCTGCATTAGTGTCTTCAGAGTATCCTGTCTGAACCTTGTATTGCCCTCAGTGCCCTGAATGGTATTCTGCCTGCACTAGGTATTGAGTGCTGTTTATATTTGCTACCTGAATGAATGGTCTGGTCCTCTTCTTATTCTTTTCCTCCTCCTTTTATAAGGAAAGGAAGAGGTCAAATTGACTCATAGAGGGGCAGCTAGGTGGTGTAGTGAATAGAGCACTGGCCCTGGGGTCAGGAGAACCTGAGTTCAAATCTGGCCTCGGACACTTAACACAAAGACTAGCTGTGTGACCTTGGGCAAGTCACTTAACCCCAATTGCCCTACCTTATTCCCTCCAAAAAGCAAATTATTAAAAAAAACAAAAAACAAAAAACAAAAAAACCAAATTGACTCATAGAATTTGGCATCTCTGAATGAAAGAATGACCCATGTGGCCCTACTGCTGTAGAGGTGCTGACTAAAACTATTTCTAAGATGGAGAATAAACCACAATATTGAGGCTTTGAGGAGAAGAAGAATTGGCCTTAAGCCTGTGCTGGGGTCCTGTTTTCAGTCCTAGGCTTTGGAGTACCTTTGATTTTGTAGAGAGCTCTACCAAGGGGTATCTGACTTGGCATCAGAAGAATGTAGCTAGAGTCCTAGCTTTGCCAAATACTATGTAACCTAAAGTATGCCTCAGTTTCCTCATCTGATTTATAAAATCAGTTCTTTTGTAGGGACTGAACTCCAACTAAAACTGATCTTTCCCTTCTTAAATCTCTCTTAGTGGTATAAACTGGACATTTTCTCATAGTAATTTGCCTCCAGAGACCCTATTCCTTCCATCATAGTGATTTGTGTCCACACATCTTCTTTCCAATTACATTGTAAGGTCCTTGAGAGCAAAGTTGGCACCAGATCTATTTTTGTATTCTCAGTCCAAGCACCATTATCTCCATGTAGGAAACACTTACTAAATGTTTATTGAATTAAATTGAGTTGATAAGAGAAGAAGAGAAAGGGATGCTTCAGAAGGAAGAGAGACAAGCTGAGGGTTATGCATGGAAGGAAGGGTGGAGTATTGTTCTTGGTGGGCAGTCTGATTCATTCCTGATGGAGTAAAAGGGTAGGTTGGGGGTGGAGTGTTGTGAAAAATTTGTCTATTTAATTTATTTATTTAGTTTAGAGAGAAGAACTATTATTTAGTTTAGAGAAAAAAACTCAGAAAAAAACACTGGACCAGCAGTCAGAGGACCTGGGTCCTTGTCCTGCATTCTAATACTTCCCAGCTATGAAATGTTCTTTTCCTCTATGGCCCTCAGTTTCTTCTCTTATAAAATTAGACTAGACATTCTCAAGGTCCCTACCAGCTCCTGCATTCAGTGTTCTGTTACCTGCCATTCTCAATTCAAATGTCCTTTCTAGCTCTAACAAAAATGCAAAGCACTTTACAAATGTGTCATTTGATCCTCACCACAACCTGGGGAGGAAGGTACTATCATTATCCTCATTTTATAAAGAAACTGAGGCAGACAAAGGTTAAGTAAAATTCTTGGGGTCACTAGTGTCTGAGGTTAGATTTGAACTCAGATCTTCCTGACTCCGAGTCCAATACCCCATTAAATATTTTTTTTTTAAAGCAATTGGGGTTAACTTGATCAAGGTTACACGGACAGTTATTTTTGTGTGGCTGTTAAGTATCTGAGACTGGAACCAATCCCAGGTCCTCCTGACTCAGGGCCAGTGCTCTTACTCACTGCGCCACCTAGCTGGCCCTAACTATTTTTTTTTACTTTGCATTACCAACTGGTGGTCCCACTTCCTTCTCTTCCTCTTACTGGTTAGCTACCTGAGTCATTGGGCAATTCCATTATCTAGTAGTCCTTATAACATTTCAGAGGTTTCTCTAACTATGGTACTTAGGATAATTGCTCAGACCCACTGTACTCTAGTGATACAGTAGGGGAAGATGATTTGTTTGTCTTTCTGTCTTTCCACTCATTTATATATTCATTCATCCATCCATCTCTCTATTTATTTTTACTGTAATAGCTAAAGGTAACCCTTTATAAAAGCAAAATATTAAAAATATTAAATGTTCAGCACTATGATCTCTCTAACTCAGGATTCTCTCTCCAGAATTTTAATCTTAAAGATTAAGAATTTTGTCCAAAACATCCCAAACTGACCTTAAAACTCAATAATGGAATAATAAATTCATAGAACTTTAGATCTGGAAGAGACTCAAGAAATCATCTATCATCCATGAATATATAATAAGTTTAAAACAATAACAACAACAATAAACCTTTCAAATAGTCAAAAGAGCTCAGCAATGGAATGCGTTGGTTTAGAGGCAGTGAGCTATCCATCATCAGAGGTATTCAATCAGACAGTAGAAGCTCACATTTCAACTTATGACTTATGAGGCACTTTCTTCACAACACCCCAGTGAGATCTGAAGGGTGGTAAACTGATGTTCTTGGCAGCTAGGGAGCACTAAGAAAGAACTGTGGAGGGGACCAGGTGGAAAGAGATCTCCTTCATCTTACATTCAGGACCCTAAGACAAAGTTTCAGTACTTTTGCCACTATTAATTTATTGGGCAGTTAGATGCTACAATGGATAGAACACTGGTTCTGGAATCAGGAAGATTCATCTTCATGAGTTCAAATCCAGCCTCAGATACTCAGTAGCTTTGTGACTTTGGGCAAGTCACTTAACCCTGTTTGCCTCATTTTCCTTATCTGTAAAATGAGCTGGAGAAGGAAATGGCAAATGACTCCAGTACTTCTGTCAAGAAAACCCCAAATGGGGGTCATAGAGAGTCAGACTCAACTGAAATGGTTCAACAACAACTCATTATAGGACTTTGAGCAACTAAGGTTGAGCAACTCTCTTCTCTGGCCCTGTTAAGCTTTGATATTCTATTAGTTCAGGTGAATCCTTTCTAACTCTAAGGCTTAATGGTTCTCTTTTGTCCCTGGGGTGGGCCCTTTCCAGGAAGTGCCCATTCTTTGAAGTCAGATCTGTCCTCAACTAACTAGCAATCAATCCTGACACAAGCCTAGCACATAGTAGGCAACTGGCACATGTTTGTTAACTTGAATTTATTTGTTCAAATTTTATAAAATTAGGGATTTAGGAAACAAATTTAGGAAATTTAGGAAACAAATATGTTCTGAAATGCTTGCCAATCAAAATGCATAAAATGAACACTAACAAAAGCACTGGAGAATGATAGGATTGTATATACAGAGTTGGAAGGACCTTAGAGGTCATCTAGTCCAACATCCTCATTTGACCGATGAGGAAACTGAGACTCAGAGAGATTAGGTAATTTGCCCAAAGTCAGCCAGGATTTGACTCTATGTCCTCTTTTTTTTTGCTTTTTGGAGTGGGGGGTTGGAGGTAGGGCAATTGAAGTTAAGTGACTTGCCCAAGGTCACAAAGCTAGTTTGTGTGTGTGTGTGTGTGTGTGTGTGTGTGTGTGTGTGTGTGTGTATTAAGTATCTGAGGCCATATTTGAACTCAGGTCCTCCTGACTTCAGGGCCCGTGCTCTATTCACTGCATGACCTACCTTTTCCTAGTCCTCTTTTTAATGTAGTAACACTTTCTAATGTAGCAAGGATTTTTGAAGTCAATTACCTTGTGTTGTGAAGAATCATCCCTTAGTATAATAATACTTCAGGGACCATTACACCAACTGATCAATAAATATTTATTAAAGCCTACTAAGTGCTGGACACTGTGTCTTAAGTGCTAGGATACAGAGGCAAAAGACAGTCACATCTCTCAAGAAGCTCACATTTTAATGAATGAATACCAATGAATATACTGATGCAGACTGCAGATCCTAACCTGTCTTAGCAGACAGACTTGATGAATTACTGTGACCAAGAGTATTCACCCACTGGAAACAAATTTCTCCGGTGGCTATTTTGTGAATGACTAACACAGTATGTTGTCAGAGCTGTATTCTAGCATGATAGAGCTGATGTAATGGCAAGCAAAGTATTACTTTGCTGCTTGTTTTAGCTATTCAAGTACCTTTGAGTCTCACTTTTAATTATATCAAAAGTTTTTGTTGGAAACAGTATACATTGTATTGCCCATAATAGGCCTAAGGGAGTTTGGAGACCTTCTCTGCCCTTAATAGGTCTAAGGTCATCACATGGAGCCCATGGTGGGAGGAACTTGCCAAAGAGCACAAGAAGAGCAGAACAGGAAGGGTGGAACAGGAAGGAATAGAACAGAGAAAAGCTTGAGCAGAGTTGGGACCAAGCAGAACCGAGAGGTTGAATGCTTGTGATTTTGGTACTCTGTTAATCTGTGTTACTTTCTGAGAACTGAGAGGGAGAATGTTTGTGATGTCGGCTCTCTGTAGCACTCTGTCTGTTGTTCTGTCAGACAAAAGCACCCTGTCTGTTGCTCTTAGACAGAAGTCCTGAAAGAGTACTTTACAGTTATTATAGAAGTCCTGAAAGAGGACATTACTGCTGTTTATAGAAGTCCTGGGACTTTACTATTGACTTGTGTTTGATTTCTCAGACAGAAGCCTTGTCTGTTGATTTTTGTTACTTCGTCAGACAGAAAGTGAATTGAGATGATAGTGCTGGCATTGTATGTAAATATTGTTGTAACATGTTAAACTTAATGTGTTTAAATATTATTGTAGCTCTGTTAAGCTTTGCCTTGTAGAAACAGAAACTTGGAAGAGCTTGGAATGGAGCAGTCCCCATAAGCTGAGGCATGAAACAGGAGCATAAAGTTGCCTACATTTGAGTCCAGGCAAGAGTCATGTGAATTCAGGCATGAGCTGGGAGAGCTGCCTACCTGTAAATCCAGGTAAGAGCTGGGTGAGTTGCCTACCTGTGAATCTAGGCAAGAGCTGGGAGCAGTCTTCCCATGGAGGAGGAGCTATGGGGTTTGGAAGCCAGCCTCTAGTAAAGATGAAAGAGAACTTTACTTGGGCACTCTGTATTGACTGATGAGGCTGTGACTTACTGAATGATATGTTTTATTTAAGACTATGTGGGCACCTTAGTAATACATTTTATGTTGTTGTGAATGTTGTGTTTTAGTTTCTTGAATGTTATGCTTTAGTTTATTGCTGAGTAAATAGAGAGTTCACTATGCTATGCCATTAGATCCTTAAAGTTATTCACAATAGCAGACCTCAGGAGAGCTGCTTGTGATTAGCTTTACAGTTGATCAGAGCTTGTATCCCATTTGAATAGCCTTCAGAAACACAGGTTCACCTGCATGCCATGGGGATGCATCAAAGGACTCTCTTTACAGGGGTAATAGTGATACTTCCTTTGGCATTTCTATGGAGGTTTGAATTTATAAAGCTCTTTCCTTTGCTGTCATGAAGTCTATTTCATTTGGATGTTCCAACAATCCTACAAAATGGGGCAGTATGAGTATTATTATCTACATTTTTCTAGTCACTAACCTGTGCAAGGTCACAGCCACTCAAGGGTAGAAATTGGGACTTGAATTCAGGTCTTTGAATTCCAGTCTAGTCAATCTTTATTTGTAAGCACAAAACAGATGTGTCATAAAGATGACCAGAATTGATTAATTGAACCAATCTGTGCCAAGATTCTTAATACTGCTTAAAGTTGTTACCCCTGAATTCTGCCTTGATGCTGACTGGTCAGCCTGAACTTTTTTGTCAGACAGTGAGAATGCCTTATTGCTTAATTTGACTTCACCTTCCAGAAGGGCATCCTGAGGCAAATAATTTTTCAAAAGTAGAAACATTACCCTGAGCTGTTCTCCAGTATCCCAGATAAAAGGATAATCCAGGCAGACTGTGGTGGCACTTTAATGGGGCAGAAAGACTTGAAGGAGGCAGAAGCATGAGGGAAGAAGAGAGGAAAGGCTCAGGGTTTGGTCTGAAATGTTCACATAGACCTGAAATATATTTTAAAAGTAGATCCTTTGTTTGAGGCAGCTCAGTGGTGCAGTGGATAGACCTAAGTTAAAATCTGATGTCATCCATTTGCCAGTTGTGTGATCCTGGGCAAGTCATTTCATTCTGACTGCCTTTGTTTCCCCGTGTAAAATGAGGGATAATAATTGCACCTATTTCACAGGGTCGTTGTGATGACCAAAAAAGATTTAACTTTGTAAACCTTAACGTGCTAGATAGAAGCAAACTATTAGTTATTTGCTCTTTTCTATGGGGGTGTAAATGCCGGTATTGTGAGTCTATGTAATACCATGTGGTTAAAAATCAGACACCATGATATGCGAATAACTCAAATGATAAACAATCTACAAAGGGCAACAGACCATCCTGTGTGGGGAACATTAGTAATAATAATTTAACATTTGTATAGCTTTTTAAGGTTTGTAAAGTACTTTACAAATATCACCTCATTTAATCTTCACAGTAGCCCTGAGAGGTATATGCTACTATTACCCCCATTTTATAGATGGGGAAGCTGAAACAGAGGTTAAAGTGACTTACCCTGGGTCACACAGCTAGCAAATGTCTGAGCCTGGATTTCCTGATACGGGGTCCAGTATTCTATCCTCTCTTCATGTACCACTTAGCTTGATGAGTAAGGTAAAAGTGTACTGTATCTAACACACTGAGACCAGACAGGACATAGACTGGTCATGTAAGAAGAGTGAGGGAGAACAGCTCCATTGGGAAATAAAAGGCAGCATGGAATAGCAGATATAGCACTAAACTTGGGATCAGAAAGACCTGGGTTGAGCAGTCTGCTGGTAAATGTTTAACAAGCAACTCTTTGCACTCAGAAATATACACATGACACACCGTTAGGTTTAATTTTTATTATTAACATTTTTTACATTACTGTCTTAAGTCTATGTAATTACAAAAAAGCCCAATAAATCAAGCCCTGATTTGTAGC